>JBCNJP010000177.1:368557-494902 GCA_039602395.1 Deinandra increscens subsp. villosa
TTTCTCCAGTCAACTTTCCCACCTTATTCTCTAACTTTTCAGTTATACCTTTAAACTTCAAATCTTGATCAATTGTTTTCTGAGAAAGCTTAGACATATGTTCCTCACTGTGTTTTCACAAAATCCCATATCAGTTTTGCTTTTCGAAACTTCCTGATTGGATTTTTCAGAGTTAAAGGCAAAGCTAACATAAGAAGTGTAGTAGCCCTTTCATTTTGATCATACGCTTTCCTTTCTTCACTTGAAAAATTATGCATCTCCTTAAAATCACCATCAACATAAGTTGGATGCTTATGTTCGTTTGTAATTGGTAACCACAATTTTTCATCCAAGTCATTAACATAACCTCTAAAATTTGTTGCCCAACCATGATAATCTTCAAGATTCATCAACTTTGGCACATTCTGACGATGACGCTCAATGAATACATCAATTTCAAATATTTTGAAAATTTGAAAATTCTGCTTGGTCCGAACTCCCACTGAACTTCGTCCGAACTCTGCTGAACCTCCGATCTTGCTCCGAACTTTGTCCGAACTCGATTGTACAGTTCGAACTCGATTGTACAGTCCGAACTCAGACTTTTGTCCGAACTCCTCCGAACTCTCACCGAAACAAGAAAGGCCGATCTTCGTCCGAACTCTCTCCGAACTGGGAGTTCGGAGCGGTTATTTTTCAGTTACTCCGAACCTCGAACGAACTCAGACACTCTCGACATAATTTTCGCGATTTTGAAAGAATTTGGACGAGATTTTTGATAGGAACTCAGGTAAAACCCAGAGAAATGTTTTAGTAATGAAAATCACTCGAAAAGTTCAAAGATTTACTCGTTTTTGAATGAAAACAACTAGGTTTTATCAAGAAAACGACTACAATCAAAGCAAACGCAATAGAGCAACCTGGATTTGCTCTGATACCAATTGAAAAACCGTAAGACGGATCTTACTAAAGGTTTGCTTAATCGTAGTGAGAACACGAGACGTAAATAATAGTTTATTTTATTGAAATCAACAAAGACTTAATTACAAACTCTCTCTAAAGCTCTCTAGAGAAACACATTCAAAACACATAGTTAAGAACTGGTCTCCCTCACTCTTCCTGACATTCCAAGCACAAGTTCCTATATATAGGCGTCTGTTCCGATCTCCGTCCGAACTCCAAGTTCGGCGCGTCCGAACCTCAAGTTCAGACCTAGTTCGGCCGGCAGCTTGAACTTGTCTTGAATCTTCACATTGTCTCGTTCAGATACTTCACATGACGCACAGATTATGTATCAACAGGGCGGATGAGGTTACTTTGGGATTTCAGAGAACTCGACATGTTGCTGATTGGGCTGATTCATCCTCCCAGAATAGTTCTTATGACATAAATGATAATAACGATGAGGTAGTGGAAGTGAATAACGAAACAGAATCATTCATGGTGTCAGGTACTAAGATAACAAACAAAGGGGCAAGCACTTCTTCTCACGGTGTGTCCAATGGGTAGTATTCCTTCATGGAACATAAGAGGTTTGATGTGACATCCGAGAATTCCAAGGTTAACTTTCGTTAGACAATCTCCGTTAGTTACGTTATGAGTGTTAACTTAGTAACTAATGCTTAACTAGGCCGAATACGTCCACGACCTTTGGTTGATCACCGAACCCGTCCATATGTGTTATGTGTTTATTTATTTATTGAATTATGTGCAACGTGATTTAAACGCTTGATTATTATCAAAAGCATGACTATTTGTTTACTTGTTGAAATTATGTGGCAAATTGTTTAAATTGCCTAGTTTAATGTTTAATCGAGTAATTAGAGTGTATGCATTTGTTCTAATCTTGGGCTAATCACTTGCTGATCATTGGGGCCCAAATCCCAATGATAAGCCCAAAGGAAGCCTTAGTATTTAAGTGGAATAAACACTAAACCCTCCCATTTGCATGCTCCACCACAAAACACACACATACACTCTCCACCTCCTCTCTCTCTCTCGTGAACCACTTCTGGCCAGCCGTGAACCACCAAGGACCACCGTGATCACAGCCTTGAAGATCATCCATCGAGCTTGGAAACCCAACCGTGAGTCCCATGAACTTTTTATGCCTTTTCTTTGTGTTTTCTTAAAAAGAATGTGTAAACCTTCATGGAATCGTTTGATCTTCTGATATGATGCTTAGGAATGTTAGATCTAGCCTAAATTCTGAAACTTTACGTGTAAAATCATGCCATAATGAAGATCCATGCTAGTTAGGTCATTTTGTGCTTAAAAGTGTTCTTGGTGATTTGATGGTGAAAACTCGTGTTTAAGGTGTTAGATCTTACTGTTTAATGTTGGTAAATGTTTATTCATGCTAGTTACTGATTTACATGAAGTATGGAAGCCATCAGATTGATTTTTTGTCTTAAAAACGAGTTTTCTGCGACTAGTGAAACTGTGCATTCGTTAGGCGAAACTGTAGTTTCGCAAACTGTTTGAATATTCTTCCAGCGACACTATACAGCGAAACTATAGTGTCGCCTGTGAAACTAAGTGTATTGCTCGAACGAAACTACCGAGCGAAACAACCATAGACTCCTGAACGAAAGTTCAAATCAGTTTCGAGCGAAACTAGGTAGCGAAACTGTGTCATCAGTTTCGAGCGAAACTATCTAGCGAAACTGTGCCTTCTATGAACGAAAGTTCAAACCAGTTTCGAGCGAATCTATGCTAGCGAAGCTGTGTCATCAGTTCGAGCGAATCTAGCTAGCGAAACTGTGTAGCGAAACTGTGCCAGACCAAAACCCAAACTTGTGCAACTTATTTGAATGTTATCCCATGACTTACATTCAGCGAATTCAAACTGTTCACGTATCTAGCGAAACGTTCCGTGCATATAGCGAAACTGTGTAGCGAAAGTGCACCAAAACCCAAACTTGTGCAACTTATTTGAATGTTATGCCATGACTTACATGATTATGCAATAATGAAACATGCTTTGATTTCTGAGTGATGTTTACCCTCGTTTATGATCAACCATCGGTGTCGTGTGTCGGTATGTCGAGTCGTAGTTCCAACGTGCTATGTTATGGGCCATAGTGACGTAGTTAAAGTTTAGACACAACCTAACACCTAAGACCTTAATGTGATTATTAGGTCTTCGTTAGCAATCATAATTGGATTATTTGAAGTATAAGCTGAGCAACCTAAGGTGAGTTTCACTAACCCTTTAACTGTGAGCCCGTTTGGGTCACAACGAATTTACTCAACAAAAAAACAACGCTGACATTTTGGGGTATTGCCAAATGGGATATCTGTTATGGAAGTTGGAGTGTTTTATGTGAAGCACTTGCAACTGTCCATCCTTGGGGTTTCAAATGAAATCCGCAACCAACTATTTAATACTTAAACTCAATTGGGATTTCAAATGAAATCCGGAACAACCATTTTGACACTTAAACTCTTTTTAGGATTTCAAATGAAATCCAGAATAAACGGTTTTAATATGACTAGTGTAGGTTAAAGTCTAAACCAAATGATATCACATGATTTTGTTAGAGCATATTCCTATGCTATGAGTGTCTCGTGTATTGTATCTATGTGAGCGTGTCTAAGTGATAGTTGTAGTGACTATTTGGTTATGGGCATATCACATGGTCCGGCGGACCATGTGGTCCGGCGTATCAGTTTGATACGCTGGGCGTTTAGTCACTTACTATAAATAGGTGTGTGTTAGAATGTTAGCTTAACCAGTTGAAACACTTCTGTCATTCTACACCTTTCTGTGTGTGTTTCTAGAGAGAGAAACTAGAGAGTCTTCTTTGTATCTTTAAGTGATCAATGAGAATTCTCTTATTTACATCTTGTGTTCAGTACGTTTGATCAAAGCATGCAGTAGTAAGATCGTTTCTCGTTTTTACAAGTGGTATCAGAGCTTTTGGTTGCTCTACCGCTGTGTTTTTGATCAATTTTCGGAGTTTTAGAGAGAGAAAACTTGGGTTTGGTAAGTTTTTCTTCAATTTCTTCCAATTCTGAGTGATTCCAAGGATAAAAATGATTTCTGTATGCTCCTGGAGGGTTTTCGCATCATATTGATCCAGTTTTCAGCTTCAATTGTCAAAATTTGTGAAAAACAGTCGATTTTTGCGTTTTCTGCGTCTGGTCCGCTGATAGATCAGCTAGTCCGCCGTTTGATCCGCTAGGCAATCTTCATCAGTCTGATCCGCAGCAGTTACAGCGTATCAGTGTGATCCGCTGAAAATTCTGGTCCGCCGTACCAGTTTTGATCCGCCGTATCAGAATCTGATCCGCTGAAGATATCTGGTCCGCATCTGATCCGCTAGTATAATTCTGGTCCGCTAGTTCATCTGATCCGGAATCTGGTCCGCTAGTACAAATTTGATCCGCCTGATTGTGTTGGTCCGGAACTGGTCCGTCGATTTGTTTTTGTACGCTGGCAGAATAGTGACTTTCACTAAAACTGACGTAACTTGCAAACTGTTTGGAGTTACGGAACCCAATACCAGCCAAAACGTTCGTCTTTCCTAGATCTAGGACTTGTACCCGCCTACGGCCAGTACCGAGCAGTTTTGACCCCCAAAATCCGCTTGGAAGACCTTCGTTTTTGAGTTCGAAGTTTTTGAAGTATCATTTTACGTTGGAAAATGTCCGATTTTCAAGCGTTTGCGGCTATGCAAAGCACGGTACAAGCTATGCTCAATTTTGATAATGAAATAGGAACAAGTCAGAAAGTTCCGAAGTTGTTAAAATTGGAAGATTATCAAAATTGGAAGCAACGTTTTTCTGCATACATCAGCACAAATGATAATGATTTGTGGATTCCGATTCGAACGCTGTATGTGCGTCCAACTGACAATGGAGAATATAAAGAAATTCAAGATTTTGATAAGGATGAACGAAGAAGTTATGAACTTGAACAAAAAGTTTATGGTTATCTTACCATGGCTTTACCTACCGAGTTGTTACATCAATTCAGTACTTGCAAGAAAGCTAAACAGTTATGGGATGCTTTATCTGCTCGATGTGAAGGCAATGATCAGTATAAGAAGAGTCGAAGGAAAGTGTTGAACAAAGAATTTGAAAATTTTCAACAATACGACAAAGAAAATATTTCTGCTCTTGTTTCAAGATTTTCACATCTAATTAGTGAGATGAAAGTAGTCAAGATTGAAAAGACTGAGGAAGAATTGAAAGAGAAATTGATGGAAGCATTACCAGAGAAATGGGAGAATTATGTGTTGTTGCTTACTCATTCATGACAAAGACTATTCCACATTATCATTTCATGATTTGACTGGAAAGCTTCATGCTCGAGAAATGGAAATGATGAATTCAAACAAGTTCACTGCTCAATTACAAAATCCTGAGTTATATCATGGACAAAATTCTGCAAGTATCAATGCAAAATCTAAATCATCTGGTTATGATACATCAAATCCACCTCAAACAGCATTTGTTGCTGATCATGGATCAGGAAAGTATGAGAGTTCATCAAGGAGGTGCAGTTTCACTACTCCTGATAGATCATCTACTAGTTCGATTAATGGGAAGTCAGCTGAAGATTTAGTTGCGTTGTTATCTGGATTCATATCATCTTCTTCTGGCGATATATTTAGTCAAATTGGTAACTCTTGTCTATATAGAGAGGATTTAGATCATATGGATGAAGATCAGTTGAACAAATTAGATTTGGAGTGGCAGTTTGCTATGCTAACTGAAAGAGGTAGAAAGTTTATTAAGAAACATGGAACGACATCTATTTTTCAAGGAGACAAACTTGGTTTGAATAAGTCACAGATCAAATGTTTCAAATGTTCCAAATATGGTCATTTTGCTCGTGAGTGTCCCGCATAAGAAAAGGTGGTTCAGACAGCTGATAAAACTGCTTCACCTCAAATTGCTTTGACTGCTATTTCTTCTGCATCAAAAGAACAAACATCGAATGAAGGTTATGATTGGGCTGCTGATTTTCCTGATGAGTCGTGTTTTGTTGCTCAGATTGTTCACAGTGATGACGAAGAAGAGATAACAGATTCTGATTCAGATGTTAGTAGTAATGGAAATAGTGGTTATGAATCTGTCTGTGAGTTTTGTTCTCAAAAAGATAAAATGATTCAAGGTTTAGTTAAGGAAAAAGAAGATTTGATTGCTGATAGAGAAAAGTTAGAAGGTATGATTCAAGAGTTCGAATCTCAAAAAGAAAAGCTTTCAGTTTTTCAGACAGAGTTAATTGAAAAAGAGTTGCAGTTTCAAGGTGTTGAGCAGGAATTTGAAAAGAAATTTACAAAATTATCTGCAGAAAAGGATGAATTAGTTCAAGAAGTAAAGAAATGGAAAGATGAAGCTGAGGATACTGCAAAAGATTTTCAAAATCTTTTTGATAAATCAAAGTTCAGACTTGATACTCTTACTCAACTCTCTGTTGATCAAGCTACTAAGATTCAATCTTATCAGACTGATATGGAAAAGTTACTTGATGAGAAGAGGGAGTTGGTTAGAGTGAACAAGTTGCAAAATGCAAATTTGGATATTCAGAAAAGAAATGAAGATAAACTCGAGAAGGAATTGGTGGCCGGTTTAGATGAGTTAAGATTGCAAAAGTATGAAACTAACAAAGTGGCAAAGAAGCTCATTGCAACAGAAAAGGAGTTGGCTGAAGCTTATCAAAGAATTTCTGAATTAAAGATTGAAGTCATTGATTCAAAACGTCTTTTGAACAATGTTACAAATTCTCAATCTTTTACAAGTTTTCTGGCCAAAGATGAAAATTTTGAGAAGATGTTTAACAAGACAGTCTCGCCACCAGGAAGTCTCAAAGAAGGCGTTCATGATTTGAAAGACAAGGCTGAGATTGGTGATTATTATGAGTTTGTTGGTTCCAAATCTGTTGAAGTAAAGCAAAAGGAAAAAGGCAAAAGTATTGAAGCTTCTGAAGCTCAAAAGGTTGTGTCTGGGTCTTCGTCTTCAAAAGCTGACATTGATGAAACAATTATCAATGCTCCAAAAGATATCAAGAAAGTTAAAGCGGAATTTTCTCGTCTTGCAAAGAACGGGCATGAATTATCTGATGCAGCAGAGAAAGTTTCTGGAAAATATACAGGTTTGGGATTTCAAAAGAAACAGGTTGATGTGAATGTTTCAAAGGTTCAACAGCAACAGCATTTGAAGAAAGTTAATCTGAAGCAAGTAAAGAAAGAAGTTTTTAAAGCTGACAAAGTTCAACCCGAGAGGTTCTACAAACTCAAGGGTTCGGAACAAATATTTTCTGATAAAGAATTCCCGCTACATTGCGTAGATGCTCGGAAAGTTGCTGAAGTTTTTGTGATGAATGTTGATTCAAAGATCAAGAAGCAACAAGGTGCTAAATATTCTTCTGGAGGATCCAATTCTACTCCAAAGAGCCCGACATCCAAATGGGTTCATGATCATTGATTTCAGGTTTATGATAATTTTTATGATCATTTTGGAGATGAATATGTTTGTGAAGCTATGCAGGTTCCAAAACGAAGAAATGTACACAATCGCTTGTGTTACAATTGCCGACAAAAAGGGCATCTGGCACAAGATTGTCCGATTTCTGCTGCTTCTAGTTCAAGGAAAGGAAAGGTTCCATTTGTTGGTAAAGCTGCCAAACAACGATTCATTGATTAAAATGGCAGAGTATTTGATGAATACCCACAACCTACATTTTTTAAAACTCAAGGAAGATTTATTCCTCGTTTTCAAAATGTTCCATATGTAGGTTGTTCGTCACAATCAACTGTGACTGGTTCATCAGATACCGATTTACCAAAACAACAAATCTGGAAACCTAAAGTGGTTTCAAAAGGAAATCAAGATACTGGTCGACCAGAAGCGATTCGCTTCGGGTCATTTATACACTGATGTGTTTGACCAGTGTGCAGGTACTTCTAGAAGGCCCGTTGGTGATTGCAAAGTTACTGATGGAGAAGTATTCTGCTGATTTAACTTAAATTACATGTGATATCAAATTTCAAACCTGAAATTTTTCTGACAGCTACACTTGAAAGGTATCCATGTCGAAAGGTCAATTTTCTTTCTTTTACATTTCGTATGTAGTTTAGGGGGAGAAAATTGAAAACCAAAAATAGCGTCTTTGTGTTTTTGTTGGTATTAAAATGAAAATCCAAAAAATAGAGTTTTCATTTTAAGGGGGAGAAAAACAGAAAAATACAAAAACATTGAAAAATGAGAAACTGTATCAACGTGTCTGGCTCACGGATAAAATAGATGAAAAAGCCATAAGATCATTGCTCGATGTGCTTGGTAGGCTCGGCATTAAATCAGAAAGTATACAGATGTGATAAACACATTAAATACTAATGCTTGACCAAGTGGACAACATCTTGATGCATGTCTCATGATATCAAGAAAAGATATGTGAAACAGAAAATGAGAAGTCACTGTGTATACATGTGTTCATTTTGCAAAGATTTAAACTTGTTTGATTTTCTTTATTTTGTCAAACGATCGGACTTTCTTTGCGTATCGAAAGATCGACCTGATTGTTGTTCGTTTGACGTTCTGCTTTATTTTCTTTGGTGTTTCGTATAACTCATCGGACTTTCTCTGCGTGTACGGGAGTACCGACCTGATTGTTGTTGAGTTATACAACTTCAACTTGTTTTATTTTCTTATTTTGTTAAATCCGAGGCTTTATCTGCGTATCGAAAGATCGACCTTAAGGTAGACGATTTAACGTTCTTATTTCTTTTTGCATGGAACACAGTTGACTAAATCATGAATACAATCATTATGTGATTAAATCGCAAATAAAATCACAAAGTGTGATATAAAAGCAAAAACATATCTGAGTATGTCTGATAGCGTGGGGTACACTGGTCAAAGCAAACTAAATCAATCAATAACATATCCAGATGTTATGAGTATGATTGTGCCTGAGTTTAAGATGGACAAATTATACCAGTAATCGACATGACTTGTGTGCTGAAGTAATTGAAATTGAAGTATAGTTCAGCATGTTATGACCAATATGATCCCAAGTTGTGATCTTTCTCGCAAAATACAAAAATAGTGTCTGATTCAGTATTGCATTTATGTTTCATATCTGAAAAGGTTCAAAAAGATTTTTGGTGTGTTTTGATATAAAGTTTCAAAAAGCCAAAAAGATTTTATTTCTTATTTGTTTTCGACCGATCGACATGTGATACGAAATCGAAATTTGAAAATCTATCTTGGATTCTCGAAGAGAAGTTTTGCACCAAGATTAAATTAATTTTCAAAAGAAAAGGAAACCGCGTTTCTGTCTTCTGAAATTGCAGGTTTGTGTGTCAAGACTCAAGCATGGTGAAAGGGGGAGTATGAAGTATTTTTCACAAGTGGATCTTGAAGTGCAAAGATAATTAAAGTGTGATCCAGCCATGCAAGCTCTATTTCTGACAAGATTTCAAGTCAAAGATCGGATGCAGTAGTGTTGAAGATTGATGACTGAAGTTTAGTTAGAAAATAGATACACTACACGTTAAGGGGGAGTTTGTTAGAGCATATTCCTATGCTATGAGTGTCTCGTGTATTGTATCTGTGTGAGCGTGTCTAAGTGATAGTTGTAGTGACTATTTGGTTATGGGCATATCACATGGTCCGGCGGACCATGTGGTCCGGCGTATCAGTTTGATACGCTGGGCGTTTAGTCACTTACTATAAATAGGTGTGTGTTAGAATGTTAGCTTAACCAGTTGAAACACTTCTGTCATTCTACACCTTTCTGTGTGTGTTTCTAGAGAGAGAAACTAGAGAGTCTTCTTTGTATCTTCAAGTGATCAATGAGAATTCTCTTATTTACATCTCGTGTTCATTACGTTTGATCAAAGCATGCAGTAGTAAGATCGTTTCTCGTTTTTACAGATTTCTAAGGATGCCTTAAAACTTAAAAGTCCTCAACGATTTAGTACCATTAATTTACGAAGCGAGGGGATGTTGGGTAGATCTACTAAGGGTTTGACAAACCCTGCTCCGCGGTACACAAATGTGTAGCCAACCGGTTGGAGGCCGAACGGAGTTCAATATCAGCCTATTTTAGTGGTGGGTCCCATGAGGAACACAACTGGAGGCACAAACCATCGGCAAATGCCGAACTCTGTTACGTCAGCTTTGGTACGAACTTCCTTAGTGCATGGAAACCAGATTAGCTACCCGCGATATCGGTTGACCGCTTTAATCTTTACTTAACTAGTGCATATTCGATAATTCAGCACTTGGCATTGTTTTGCAAAATTATTACTTATTTATATGTCGATACATACGCTTATGAGACTGGGCCACTGCATGACATGCCCACTGTGAACTCACCAACTGTTAGGTTGACACTTGTGTGGTTTTCACTCTTGCAGATCGCTGAGGAGTATCCACCGGAGGTTGGCATGGCACCCGAAGTTACTTATTTCATTTTGAACTTAAATTTGGGAATTGAACAACAATTTATGTTTTGTAATTCAAGCACGTGGTTAGTGCTAAGATACTCATGTTTTTCTTTCCGCTGCAAACTCTTAAACTGTTTTATGATGAATGTTTGGACTTTACTCTGATTCGTTTAGTATTTGTAACTAATGGTTGTGGTCCTGGTTTGCTCGCACCCCTTAACGGTATAAACTCCGTTAGTGGTTAATTGGGGGTGTGACATTTGAACCGTCCCCTGAGACAAAAAGAGGAAAGTCAGGCGATCAAAGATAATAAGTTGAGTATGTGTGCTATTCTGGAATCTCATGTTGATGTGAAAAAACTTTTTTCTGTTTGTAAGGCTACGTTTCGGTCTTGGGATTGGACTTCCAATGGTAGTGTGTGCTCCAAAGGTATTCGTATTATATTGGGCTGGGATGCTAATGTTTTTGATATCATGATCATCGCTCAAACTAATCAGGTTATGCATGCTAAAGCCTTTTGTAAAGGATCGAATCAGGTGTTCTTTTGCTCTTTCGTCTATGCTGATAATTATTATATTCTTAGAAGACGCTTGTGGGAAGGGCTTCGGTTACATAAAGCTTTTATTAAGGATAGCCCATGGGTCCTTCTTGGTGATTTCAACTCGGCCTTGAATTTGGAAGATAAAATGGTTGGCTCCTCCGGGAAAGATATTGGTATAGGAGAATTTAAAGACTGTATCATGGATATTGAGGTGATTGATGTTAATAGCATCGGGCTTCATTTCACTTGGACTCAAAAACCTAAGAAGGGCATTGGTATTCTTAAAAAGATTAACAGGGTGATGGGGAATACGTCATTTCTGGACATGTTCCCTACGGCCTGTGCTATTTTTCAGCCCTACCGTATTTCTGATCACTGCCCTTGTGTTCTGCGGCTTAATATTTAGTAGGATCGCAAACCTAAACCATTTAAATTTGCGAATTTTCTCACTACTAAGCCTGGTTTTCTTGAGGTTGTTTCGGCTACTTGGGGTACTACTATTAAGGGAGTTTATCAATTTTGTCTTGCTAAAAAGTTGAAGCTGCTGAAGACCCTCATACGATCCCTCTTATTTAAGCAAGGGAACTTGCATGCTAGGGTGAACTCCCTTCGTACTAAGCTTGATGATATTCAACACCAGATTGATATTGATCCATATGATAGGACTCTACACGAGTTAGAGTCTAGGTGTTTGAATGATCTAATGAGGCTTCGTTGGATCAGGAGAACTTTCTTAAGCAGAAATCTAAGGTTCATTGGCTGGCGTCTGGAGACTTTAATACTGCTTATTTTCAGGCCTCCCTCAAATGTAAAAGTCACAAGACCAGGATTGATGTTATTTTGGATACTAGTGGTAATAAACATGAGGGGGACAAGGTTTCAACTGCTTTTGTCAAGCACTATGATCGCTTTCTTGGTAGTGTGGGTGATATCGATCTTCACTTGAATCCGGATATCCTCCATTCCTCTCTTGATCAGTCTTCTGCTGTTCATATGATTCATAATGTTACCAAGGAAGAGGTTAAGGAGACGATTTTTGCTATGGGTGATAACAAAGCTCCGGGTCCTGATGGTTATTCGGCGAACTTCTTCAAGAAAGTGTGGCCGATTGTTGGTAATGATGTCTGTGATGCTGTCCAGGATTTTTATAGAATTGGGAAGCTTCTCCAGGAGCTTAACCATACTATCATTGCTTTGATCCCCAAGGTGACCACCCCTGTGGCTGTTACTGACTATCGTCTAATCTCTTGCTGCAATGTGGTGTATAAATGTATTAGCAAGATTATTGCTGATCGGATTAAATTGGATCTTGCCAGTATTGTTGATGTTAATCAGTCGGCGTTTATTCCTGTGTAGGAAAATTTCGGATAACATTCTTCTTGTTCAGGAGCTGATGCATAAGTATCACCATTCAGTGGGCTCTCCCCGTTGTGCTTTCAAGATTGATATCCAGAAAGCATATGATACTACGGATTGGGGTTTTCTCCAGGATGTTCTTATTGGTTTTGGATTTCATCCGACTATGGTTGGCTGGATTATGACATGTGTCTCTACCCCTTCATACTCTATATGTGTCAATGGAAACATTTATGGTTTTTTTAGGGCTAAGAGAGGTCTCAGACCAGGTTGTCCTTTATCTCTCTACCTGTTCACCTTGGTTATGGAAATTCTTACCCGTGTGCTTCTTGATGCTGTGTGTACTGATCCGGTTTTTAGATTTCATTATAGATGTGATAAGCAACGTATTATTAATCTTTGCTTTGCAGATGACCTGTTTATTTTTGCTAGAGGGGACGTGGCTTCTGCTACTTGCATCACTCAGTCTTTGAACAAGTTTGCCAGGATGTCTGGGTTGGTCCGGAGCCCGCAGAAGCGCTTGGCGTTCTTTTGCAATGTTTCTGATCACACCAAATCGGGCATTTTGTGTCTATCGTGAATATGGTGGAGGGTAGTCTTCTGATTCGTTATTTGGGAGTCCCTTTGATTTCTACTAGGTTGTGTGCCCGTGTTTGTGCTCCTCTGGATGGCCTTGACAACCGTATCTTAAGTTGGAGGAATAAGTTCCTCTCGTTTGTTGGTAGACTTCAGCTCATTAACTCCGTTCTATCTTCTTTACATATATATTGGGCCTCGGTCTTCATATTACCTGCCAGTATTATCTCGTTGATTGAGAAGAAGATGAGGGATTTTCTTTGGCACCATGGCACTTCTAGGAAGGGTCTGGCTAAAGTTGTGTGGAAGGATGTTTGTATTCCCAAATCTGAAGGGGGTCTTGGCATTCGTCGTGTGGTGGATGTGAACAGGGCTCTTATGGCATCTGACATTTGGAGTATCCTGGTCAAAAGGAAATCTCTTTGGATTGCTTGGGTTCACACTTATCGGATTAAAAATATATTTTTTTTTGGGAACACCCGTGCCCTAAGGATTGTTGCTGGAGCTGGAGGAAACTTTGTTCCATCCGTCCTTTGATTCGACAATTCATTTGGTCTATTATTGCTGATGGGCGGAGCACTTCTATTTGGTATGACAAATGGTCTGAATCTGGGCCATTGTGTCGTCACATTACTCATCATACTATTTACAATGCATATTTCTCTACTAGTTCCTTTGTGGCTGATTTTTTCAACCAGAGTGGTGATTCGTGGCCTCCTGAATGGGATGATCAGTTTCCTGTCCTAAACGAGGTTGCATGTTCGGTTCTCACAGTTGGTGTTCAGGATAAGCTTAAATGGAAATGTGGTGACAACTGGGCTATTTCTCCTCTCTGTTGGTGTGGGATTCGGTTAGAATTCATACTCCCCTAGTTCCGTGGGCTAAGTTTGTCTAGTATGCCCAGTGTATTCCTCGCCGTGCTTTTCCTGGTTTGGCTTATATTGCGTGAGTGGCTTCTTACGCAAGATAAGATCCTGGCATGGGAGAGGAAATATGAACATGATGTGCTGCTTGCTCTGCTACAGAACCTGGGATTCTCACAACCATTTTTTCTTTGAGCGTTCTTATTCCTCGCAGGTTTGGTGCCGTGTTCGTGAGTGGGGATGCCTCTCGAGTCTTGATCCGGTGTGGGCTGATATTTCTAGTTTCTTTGATGATAAGCATGTATCTTCTTTGGAGATTATTGTGGCTAAACTTGTGGTACGCGCTTCTGCTTATTACATTTGGCAGGAGAGAATAATCTTATATTTCAGAATCATACAAGACCTCCGGATTCTCTTGCAGCTATCATTCGGGATACTATGCATAGCAGGGTGATGGGTCTCAAGTTGAGGAAGACTCCTAGAGTTTGTTGCATTCTTGAGGACTGGGAGATTGGTGGCAGTTTTAGTGACCAAGACGGCGTGACGTAAACTCTCTGTCTTGTTGTTTTCCTAGCGTGTGCAAGGTGGTTGTTTTTCTTTCTGGGTTTTTGTTGTGTTTGCTTTGTTTACATGCTCTGGGGTATGCCCCTAGCATGAACTAACAAGGGCTCTCCTTGTTACTTGTTCTTTTTTGCGGTATATATATAGAATCACCGGGGTAACCCTTTAGCAAAAAAAAAAGTTATTTTTGTCATATAATTATTTATGAGAGTTTTAAAACTTATGTTTTACTAAAACTCACTAAATTTACTTAATTATAATTATTGGAATAATAATTATAAACCTTGACTAAATTCGTATATATTTGCATAAGTATAAATAATAAAATATCATTATTATTTTACTAACTTATGTTATCTTTGAAACCGTTACGACTTGCAAATAATTTAATAAAATTATTCCTACAAGTTAACATAATTATTTCGACATTAATTATAACCTAAATTTCTAATAAACTAGTTATTTTATAACTTGACAACAATTGGAAATTCACACAACAAACTTATATAAACAATCAATCGAACTATAAAAATAATAATAAACATTATTATTTAACGCAATGTTCAAAACTTGATTTATTTATATCTTAAATGAATCATTTTATGACTTTTCTTTTATATTTATTTGAACATAAATATAAAACTAAACGTATGTATTTATTTACACAATAAATACTAACAATCGGGTTTTCCAACAAATACAAATAGGATTATACGTCAAGACTAGACCGGTATCACTTGGGTGATGAGTGTTACTCAAATGATTAAAGACCCTTATACAATTGTCTTATTATTATATTTAGGCCGATACTTGTTAGCATTGTCTCCGGTTTAGTTCATCCTTTCTGTCACACCCTGACCGACAGCGGAATATGTCGAGGTGTGAGCAATTGTCCAGATGCTCACAACCAAATAATTTTAGTTGCGATATACTTAATCATGCCATCTTATTTCATAAACTTAGTAGTTTTACAAAACATATAAGAAATAGTACATGATTAGAAGTTTAACTAGGTCTAGCAGTTCCTAGTGTAATAACACAACAAAAGTCTCAAGTAGCATTTCCTGCAACATGTATAAACTATCTGTCAACTACAATGAGCTGGTAAGTACACATAGATTTTGTAATAGGCATAAGTATAAAGTATGCGATCAATGTGCTAAGTGTATGATTAAGAATATGACAAACAAGTAATAGAGGCAAGATATAAACGCGTAAAACAAACCTTGACAGTTTAGGTTCCAATCACCTATTTGACAACAAGAATAAAGTTTCAAGTTTAACAAGTTTCAAGTTTCACAAGTCTCAAGTTTCACGTATCAAGTCTCACACAAGTAAGCATATCAAGAATTACACAAATACTCATATAATCGCATTATTTTTGCATGAAGAATACAGAGTAAAGATTTTGATATAGGATACATGTTGCACCCCAAATAACAAAAGAAGAGGGGCTACGAGTACTCACTTGATGAGCGGATTTAGGATGAATGATAACACTGAGAGTGATATGGTAAATTTTGAGATTAGGGGTGTTCATCGGAACGGATTTTGGTTTATTTGATTTATTCGGTACGGATTATTCGGATTGGCATTTTCTTGATCCATATCCGAATCCGAATTGATCCGAATAAGACACTCAGGTTAACCGATCAGAACCGATCGAGGAATTTATGTGGTATCCTTACCTATGCCAGGAAGCCTAGTATATAGACATTTACCCTTTCGGTCTGCGTGAGTTTTAACTAGTTTTATAAAATAATATTTTATAAAATATTTTTTTGTAAATGTCCATAGATGTTGATATATATATATATATATATATATATATACCCTATATGTATATATATATATATATATATATATATATATATAGATATAGGGAGAGGATCATTTGAGAACCAATTTGATTTGAGAACTAAAAAGAACTAATTTTAGCCACAAGTTTATTTACATGTATCTCCCCTCCCATGAATTGTAGTGGTCCCCCCTGAAATTTGTGGTTGAGATTTAGTTCTCAAAAGTTCTCAAAAGAAAAAGTTCTCATTTGAACCTAACCCTATATATATATATATATGAATCATATATTAATATGTTATATCTCAATGGCAAAGGTTAAAACATGATTTTAAGTGTTTATGCATTTTTACCAAAAATCCTACTTTGTCATTTTACTCAAATAAATATCAAATCTATTTTTAAAGATCATGGTAGTATATTAAGATATCCCCCAAAGTTTGAAGCCTTAATTTTACCTCAAATACCTAATTTTTTTTAAAGATATTTGTAAAAATCCCGTTTTTTAATCCAATCATGAAATTGACTTAGGGGTTTCTTATATTATGCTTTTTTATAGCATCCCTTCAAATTTGAGATCCTAATTCATAACATAATGATCGATTTTACAAAACAAGCTTATGAACCCTAACTTTCAAGCATTCTGGAATTCAATTAAAATGATGATATGAACTGATATTGATAGAGGGGTTTTGATATACATACCAAATAATGAAGAATTGGAGAAAATGAGACCTTGAGTGCTTCTGAGTTGAGAGAATTCGTGTAGTGAAGGTTCGGGTTCGAATTTTAGCTTTTTGAGTGATTAGATCATCAAATTAGAGCTTTTTTATGAATAAATTTAATTGGTATATATACTTGATGGTGCAAAATTATGTTAAGACACGTTATCCAGTGACTAATCTGCTGAATTTGACACGTTTTGGGGGTAAAACGAGGCTGAAACACGAAGACAACCTAAGAACACGTCTCCAAGCTACGGGGCATACCGCCGAAAATGTAAAACATTTAGGGCTACCGCCTAATGTTATTTTGGTAGATTTTCACTTTTAGCCCATGAAGTTTCATTTGTGCAGTTTTGGTCTCCGAACTTTGATAAATTGACACTTATTACCCCCAAAAATTTATAAAATATATTTTCACTATATTTATAACCTTGGAGTATAAGTATTTTATTTTTGATTATTTACGAGGTTCCCGATTCATGCCGAAATCACGTAAAGTGCCGAAATTTCATTATTTTTGTCATAAACCTCCAAGTTTTTGTGAAACCTCACTAGTATCTATTTGTATGTGTGACTAGTATTAGACACAAATATAATACATGTTTGGATCTACTAAACTTCTCCAGTATTAAATAAATAACGAAATTGATTGAGATAAAATTCAAATTTAGATATCGAGATGATTTCAAAGAATTGTGATTTAAAGTAATCAATCGTATAATATAATTGAGATTACAATAATCATCAAATATAATTTGATTCTTTATTGATTCAAGATCATAATTACAATCCAAAATTTGAAAATGGGTCAGGTAAAATACATATGGATTGACCGAAGTGTCACACTTTCACTACTACTTGATATAGTGAGTTTCACGGCCCATTTTCCTTTATAAACTGTTTTATACTCTTGGGGGAGAAATCAGGAACAAACAAATCTTTTTACTTAGTATTATGGCTTACTTGTTAGACGTATGACTACTTGTTCTTTTATTGCCCAAACTATGGTACATTTCCGTTATAAACGTTTGTACAACCGAATCGCACTATTAGTTGATTAGATAGCTAGTGAATAGATCTATTTGGGTTAACAACCCCACCCTAATTGGTCGCTCCAATTCTGACTTCGCGGTATTTGTCTTGGGGTACATGTCAGTTATTCTGCTCCGTTCGGTATCTCTAGGGTGAGATACCATGAGTGGGTAAATCTGTTAGCATTTGAAATCGAGGTTCAGGTGAGATCATACAAGCACAACGGTAAACCAACGTAATATTCAAGTATGCCATAAACTGTTTTACAACTTACTTGTAGAGTCATGAACCTGTGAACCTCGCAAACTTTATGTTGACCTTTTAAAACTCATGATTTCTCAGGTAATTGAGCGCATGACGAAGACATGCAAATGGGGCTTAACTATAACTTTCAGGCCTGCAAATCCGGAGTCATAGTCCCGATCTATCCCGAATAAATACCTAATGTTTTTTATTATTAAGTTAAGACTTTTTATTCTAAATGTAAGACTTTATCATATCACCACACTTTTCCGCTGCATTAAATGATATGTTGTTTTCTTATAATGTCTTGAATAATGTAGAAACTATTACAAAGCTCTCTGGTTCCTCACACACAAAGACACATAGACTGAACTCTCAGAATCTAGAATTTTGGTTGAACTAACCAAATCTTCAACTATTTATACTATGAACCAACACTCAACGGACCATCGGTTCACTGGTAATAACCCATTGGTTCGTGCCATGGTTCGTTGACAGCAAGACTCACAACCTAGGCTCACTTTGATACAACACACGAGACACACTGATGCATACAAATTATGCTCTAACATTTAGCTAGTGGTTGTTGACTTTGAAAGGCGGGTCTTTTCCGGTTTGGATTTCAACGGCCCCGTAGGTGTAAACCCGTGTCACGGTGAATGGTCCCGTCCACTTGGATTTCAACTTTCTTGTGAAAAGCTTTAGACGAGAGTTGTATAACAGGACTTTGTCACCTTCTTGGAACTCTCTAGCTTTTATAAGGCATGAATCGTGGTAGCGTTTTGCTCATTCCTTGTAAAAGCTAAAGTTAGCATAGGCTTGGTTTTTTAATTCCACAAGCTCATTGACTTGGGAAAGTCGGGCTTGGCCGGCTTGACGCAGATCTAAATTGATAGTGCGGAGAGCCCAGTATGCTTTGTGTTCCAATTCTACAAGGAGATGGCAATCTTTTCCATAGACCAGCCTGAAATGGTGTTGTACTGATCGGAGTTTTATAGGCTGTTCGGAATGCCCAAAGAGCATCGTTGAGTTTGTCAGACCAGTCCTTTTGGTTTTGTCCTATCGTTCTTTCTAAAATTCGTTTTATACTTCGGTTTGTTACTTCATCTTGACCATTTGTTTGTGGATGGTAGGCTGTGGATAACTTGTGGATTACTCCATACCGAGATAGAACTTGCTCCATTTGGTAATTACAGAAGTGGGTACCTCTGTCGCTTATCAATGCGCGTGGAGTTCTGAATCTAGAGAATAGCTTGTTAAGGAATTTGACAACTACTCGTCCGTCGTTGGTGGGGAGAGCCTCTGCTTGGACCCACTTGGACACGTAATTGACTGCTACAAGTATGTAGTTGTTTCCTTGAGAGGTCGGAAACGGTCCTATGATGTCCAGACCCCATACGTCAAAAACTTCACAAACCTGGACGACGTTTTATGGCATTTAATTACTCGTTGAGATGTTTCCTGCCCGTTGGCAAGCGTCACAAAATTGTATCCATTTGTGTGCATCTTTATACAGAGTAGGCCAGTAGAATCCAGCGTCAAGGACTTTTCTCGTGGTGACGTTTGCTACGTGATGGCCTCCACAGGGTCCTGTATGATAGTGTTTGAGTATGCTAGCAACCACAGGTCTATAGACGTGTCTTCGAATGAGTTGGTCAGCCGATAACGGGTGTCGAGACCGTTACAAATAATTCTAAACTTAAACCTATAGATAGGGTAAGTAGGGTGTCAATCCAGGGGAGTTAGTGGTCACTAGTAATTTAGATTTTAACTACCAAACTAAATTAACTACCTAAATCCAGATTACTGTCACTAATTTGAATTGACTTAAAACAAGAACTAAACTAATTTAATCTAAGGAATTAACTAAAATTGTGAACTAAATTACTAACAACTGATTTTAGCTAAAACTATGAATTAATTATTGGAACGAAACTCTTATGCGACAAGTTAACTACTTTTGGATCCTGGTTGGCTACCGATTTGGGAAAAACTTAACTAATTGTTAATATCACATAGACATGATCCCCAATTACCTAATCGACCTAATAACCTAGTTTCCTAATGGGCTGCTTAGTTCCTACCGCAAGGAAAGGCTGAAACACGACAGTGGACCACTAAAACCCTAGTCTACTAGTTAATTAAACGAATTCAGCATGCATGTGCTCGACGCTTGCAATGAAAACCGGAACAACTAACAACTAACAATTAGGAACAGAACGAATTCACACAACCATTCACGAAAAGCAGTTAAAGGTGGGTTGGCCAACAATCATGACGAACAAAACGGACACTGTCACTACCGAATAATTCATCATAAAAATCAACCAAAGTATTTAAATACACTAAATAAAACTAAACAATGAACAAAGGAAAAAAAACAAAACCAGAATCTCTGCTCCTCCCCATCTTGTCCAAGTAAAGAGTGTTGAAGATAATCCCTTTTTTTTCCTTAAGAAACGTGCGCAAGAACAGCCAGAAGGCTGTCGCCTTCTTTCTGTCGTCAAAGGCTCTCTCTGATTCTAATCTTTCAAACTCTTTTTCATTTGATGCCCTCCTAATACGATGTGGGCTCCAAGCCCAATTGTCACATTATTTTTTCTTATTTTGATGATAACCCACGTGACCTTTGCACTATGGACAAATAACTTGATTAAATTCACCTGCTTCCCATGTGATGTAAGTTTCTCCATTTTATTTCTTTTGCAGTCTTCCAATTCCATTAGAAATATAAAACATCATGACTAAGTTTTACTAGTCTTTTCTTTAGTATTTTCTATTTTAAAAATTAAAAGAAAACAAAACTCACAAAAGATAAAAGATGATACATAATTTGCTCTTTAAAATGTAATGGTTCGAACTCAATCTAATTTATCATTTACGCTCATTCTCATCTCAACACATTAATCATAACAACGGTTAAAATAATATATTTTAGGCGCAACTTAGTTGTTTAGGGGATGATCAATATATAAATAAAATGAATTTTACACCATTCTAAACATCACGATTTATAACATTTAGGTTTGTTTAGGTTTGTTTCCTCCATGCACCACTTTCGTGCAAACTTGGACGGTCGTAACGAGAGCCAAGTTCAATATTATCTCACTGACTTTCGTGTAGTGACAAAATATTACTAACCCCAATCCTAACCAATACCTTCAGGCCGTAGTTAGCGTGAAAGCAGTGTTTGTTTACATAGACATAAACTCACGAACATATTGCTTTGCATGGGGTGTGAGTCACCGTTAGGATCATGCATCGTCAGGCCGTAGTTAGCGTGAAAGCCGTGTTTGTTTACATAGACATAAACTCACGAACATATTGCTTTGCATGGGGTGTGAGTCACCGTTAGGATCATGCATCGTCCCCTAGTCGGGTGTCACAATTCCGACTGATGAGCTTTCGAATCCTCAGATGGCCTACAATACACAAGGCACATTTGTTCAAAAAGGTTAATAATTACCATTCATTTAAAAGATTTTTTATAAAGTTATTTGAACGTGACCTTAAGGTGAGCACATAAACTCATTTTACTAACCAACCAAAGGTTCGTTTATCCCCAAGTGAGCATAAGTTTAGCCAAACATGAGCATGACTTTATGATTTGCTTAATAGAAAAGGAGTAGCTTATAGATAAACTTTAAATAAATTCTTATTAAGTTGATGTTCTTACAAACTTAAATTATTAAACACTAGAAAATGCCAAGCGGCTCGAAAGTAAAAACTAATGTAGATAGTAAGGAAAAGAAGTTAAGAATTGAGCAAATGAAAATGGAGGAAAATGCTGGCTTTTATAGACAGAAACAGCATCGGGCACGGGCCGTGCATGGTAGACGATCTTCAATCAAATATTCGGGGTAGAGACACGGGTCATGGGTGATTAGTGGCACGGGTTGCGTGCAACAGTTAATACAGACACGGGTCGTGCCTGGCAGGGCACGAGCCATGTGTCTTCAGAAGCAAAAATCAACTCTTTCCAGGCTTTAGTGAGAAGTGGCACGGGCCGTGTTAGAGAGGACACGGGTTGTGCCTAGGGCCAAAAATCACAGAGTTCGTATTTTTCTTCATATTTTCTTTGTTTTAGCTCATTTTGTGATTTTCACCTGGATTAGACCGTGAAACTAAAAAGAAATATATTTTAGGCGCAACTTAGTTGTTTAGGGGATGATCAATATATAAATAAAATGAACTTTACACCATTCTAAACATCACGATTTATAACATTTAGGTTTGTTTAGGTTTGTTTCCTCCATGCACCACTTTCGTGCAAACTTGGACGGTCGTAACGAGAGCCAAGTTCAATATTATCTCACTGACTTTCGTGTAGTGACAAAATATTACTAACCCCAATCCTAACCAATACCTTCAGGCCGTAGTTAGCGTGAAAGTCGTGTTTGTTTACATAGACATAAACTCACGAACATATTGCTTTGCATGGGGTGTGAGTCACCGTTAGGATCATGCATCGTCAGGCCGTAGTTAGCGTGAAAGCCGTGTTTGTTTACATAGACATAAACTCACGAACATATTGCTTTGCATGGGGTGTGAGTCACCGTTAGGATCATGCATCGTCCCCTAGTCGGGTGTCACAATTCCGACTGATGAGCTTTCGAATCCTCAGATGGCCTACAATACGCAAGGCACATTTGTTCAAAAAGGTTAATAATTACCATTCATTTAAAAGATTTTTTATAAAGTTATTTGAACGTGACCTTAAGGTGAGCACATAAACTCATTTTACTAACCAACCAAAGGTTCGTTTATCCCCAAGTGAGCATAAGTTTAGCCAAACATGAGCATGACTTTATGATTTGCTTAATAGAAAAGGAGTAGCTTATAGATAAACTTTAAATAAATTCTTATTAAGTTGATGTTCTTACAAACTTAAATTATTAAACACTAGAAAATGCCAAGCGGCTCGAAAGTAAAAACTAATGTAGATAGTAAGGAAAAGAAGTTAAGAATTGAGCAAATGAAAATGGAGGAAAATGCTGGCTTTTATAGACAGAAACAGCATCGGGCACGGGCCGTGCATGGTAGACGATCTTCAATCAAATATTCGGGGTAGAGACACGGGTCATGGGTGATTAGTGGCACGGGTTGCGTGCAACAGTTAATACAGACACGGGTCGTGCCTGGCAGGGCACGAGCCATGTGTCTTCAGAAGCAAAAATCAACTCTTTCCAGGCTTTAGTGAGAAGTGGCACGGGCCGTGTTAGAGAGGACACGGGTTGTGCCTAGGGCCAAAAATCACAGAGTTCGTATTTTTCTTCATATTTTCTTTGTTTTAGCTCATTTTGTGATTTTCACCTGGATTAGACCGTGAAACTAAAAAGAAATATATTTTAGGCGCAACTTAGTTGTTTAGGGGATGATCAATATATAAATAAAATGAACTTTACACCATTCTAAACATCACGATTTATAACATTTAGGTTTGTTTAGGTTTGTTTCCTCCATGCACCACTTTCGTGCAAACTTGGACGGTCGTAACGAGAGCCAAGTTCAATATTATCTCACTGACTTTCGTGTAGTGACAAAATATTACTAACCCCAATCCTAACCAATACCTTCAGGCCGTAGTTAGCGTGAAAGTCGTGTTTGTTTACATAGACATAAACTCACGAACATATTGCTTTGCATGGGGTGTGAGTCACCGTTAGGATCATGCATCGTCAGGCCGTAGTTAGCGTGAAAGCCGTGTTTGTTTACATAGACATAAACTCACGAACATATTGCTTTGCATGGGGTGTGAGTCACCGTTAGGATCATGCATCGTCCCCTAGTCGGGTGTCACAATTCCGACTGATGAGCTTTCGAATCCTCAGATGGCCTACAATACGCAAGGCACATTTGTTCAAAAAGGTTAATAATTACCATTCATTTAAAAGATTTTTTATAAAGTTATTTGAACGTGACCTTAAGGTGAGCACATAAACTCATTTTACTAACCAACCAAAGGTTCGTTTATCCCCAAGTGAGCATAAGTTTAGCCAAACATGAGCATGACTTTATGATTTGCTTAATAGAAAAGGAGTAGCTTATAGATAAACTTTAAATAAATTCTTATTAAGTTGATGTTCTTACAAACTTAAATTATTAAACACTAGAAAATGCCAAGCGGCTCGAAAGTAAAAACTAATGTAGATAGTAAGGAAAAGAAGTTAAGAATTGAGCAAATGAAAATGGAGGAAAATGCTGGCTTTTATAGACAGAAACAGCATCGGGCACGGGCCGTGCATGGTAGACGATCTTCAATCAAATATTCGGGGTAGAGACACGGGTCATGGGTGATTAGTGGCACGGGTTGCGTGCAACAGTTAATACAGACACGGGTCGTGCCTGGCAGGGCACGAGCCATGTGTCTTCAGAAGCAAAAATCAACTCTTTCCAGGCTTTAGTGAGAAGTGGCACGGGCCGTGTTAGAGAGGACACGGGTTGTGCCTAGGGCCAAAAATCACAGAGTTCGTATTTTTCTTCATATTTTCTTTGTTTTAGCTCATTTTGTGATTTTCACCTGGATTGGTCCTGTTCCAACGTGTTGGAATTCCATCATGAAATGGGGCTCGTCTCTTACCAACCCTAAAAGTCTCTCGGCCATCATCTCCAAGCTTGTTATTGCAGCGTCGGTGTACTATATATGGAGGGAAAGAAATTTGAGACTTCACAACAATCGCGCTAGGCCTCCGGAAAAGGTTTATTCCGACGTTATTGAGGATATTAGATATAAGCTCCTTGGTCTGAAAATTATCTCACGTAATCGTGTTGCTGCTACTCTGGCGAGGTGGGGGATATCTGGAGATATGACGTTTGATGATGGTGGCTGAATTTGGTTCACCCTTTTCTTGATTCATGTCTTCTAGTTTGTAGCTAGGTGTTTTCTCGTGGTTTTTCCGTATTTTGTTGTTTCTTGGTTAACTTTGTAGGGGCCTGTCCCTATAAAGAACTAGTAGGGGTTTCTCTCTGCTACTTGTTTTATTTGGTTGTGAATATAATACAATCACCGGGGTAACCCTTTAACCAAAAAAAAAATAGTTAGTCTGATTTAATCCGATTCGTGAGGAATATTTTCTATAAAATATGTATAATTTGACTCATATCAGTAACGAAAGTTCTGATGCACTTTGTCAGGTCCTCTTAATATGAGAATCTCACCATTACGAGATCAAACAGGGAGGAATCCAAGTTTGATTAAGAAGCTCAAATGAATCGATTCAAATGAACACGAAGAACATATAAATTCTCAATGTTTTATTGTTATTCAAGTTCACAATGGAGATTTTACAAGTGTTTGAAGAAGTCAAAATCACACTATGAACCACACACACAAATTTAACCTAAATGAGCTATTTTTAGCAATATAGATTGAGTGAAACAAACATTACATCAAAAAGACCAAGTTTGAGGTAAAAAACTCGGTTCAGTCGTTTAGGCTAATTTCCAACTCCTCGGATTGTTTTGAGCATTCGGAGTAGACTTAACTCGAACATAAATCATTTAGCTTGAATCCCAAATATTATCTTTGTCTCCTCGGATTATCTTTGGTCTTCACAAATTCGAATACGAGCTAATGATACTTAATAGAAATAACCAACAACCTTGTTAAACTTTTTAGCTCTGTCAACATGATTTGATATCTAACTCACGTCTACTTAAAAGGAATTAAAGTTGACTTTGACCTTGCTGACATTAGCATGACGTTAGCACTACGTCCTCTTCTTCATTCAAGTATCATATGACGGAAGCTTCTGTTAACCCTAATTTTGAACGCCGATCACCAAAACTCAACCAAAACCAGGGGCAAAGCTTGGGTCGAAAGTCAGTTGGGGACGGAAGTCAAGGGGCTAAAAAGGATGGGGCCAGACAAAGTATATAAAAATTTTCGGACTGGACAGGTAGAAAATTACAATACGAAGCGAAAAATTAAATGAAGCCCGGGCCCGGTCTGGCCCATGAGAAGCTTCGCCCCTGACCAAAACCCACCGGAATTTAACCCATTATGAGCATTTCTTGATCCCAAGCATATCTAAATTAATAATCACGACATTAAACGATCAAAATAGAAACTTCAGAAACTAGGTCATTAGTTTAAATCTGGATCACTCACCAGTTTGTTTAGGATATCAAGATTATACTAAACAATCTGGTTGTGGATCATTTAGGGTTATCTGGCTCATTCAAGGTTGGATCAGTTGCGGGTCATTTTGTTATGGGGTGAACGATCCAACTTGGATCATTTAGTGACCTGCTTGATCGTTCGATGTTACTGCTGGATCGTTTAAAAGGTTGAACGATCCACCTTGGATTGTTCAAAGGTATCCAGGTTGTTTAGAATTATTTCTGGAAAAGAAGAAGCAAAGAAAGATGAAGAAGATGATGATATCATCATGACCTAAGCAAGTACCTTTCAATCCAAATGCTTTTTTCAACCATGAATAGGTGTAGTGATGACATCGTCATGATGCGAGATTCCACTAACTCAAGTAAACTTGAAAATGTTTAGACCATTGACCTTCGGTTAGGCCACAAACGATTCGGTTAATAAGACAAAATTGATCGGGTTAGTCAAATCTTGAACTCCAAACTCAAAGAAAAACGCAAACTCTTGGAATCTTCAAGTTTTTTTAGCGTTGAACAATTCTGAATATCTTCAAACTTGAATTACATTAGATGGCATCATCTTTACTTAATTAACGGATCAGTTTGGGAATATCTTGAATGTTCCAACAACTAGGTGAGTTTGTTATATAGGTTGTTCATAGATTCCTTTTACGGACGCTTCATATCACTTATCGCTACACTCCAGGTGAGTTCATGGCCCCTTTTTCATTACATTTACCTTTTAGGGGAGATTACATGTCATACAATGATGTTTGTGCGGTTTGCATGGTTTACCTTTATGATGACATTTTACTTAATGATACATACCCGTTTGTATGAGACGATAAACATGATAGCCCTTTTAAGACCCTACACAGTTAGATCGCTAAATGTATGATGGCAATGGTAATTCTGTACAGCTATCGGGTTTTACAAACCCTACTCGTGTTAGTTGTGTTAACTTCGATTACCTATCGAATGGGTATTTAAGTGACCTAATACTACTTATGTTTGGGATTAAGCATGTTGCAGTAAGGCACCTTTGGTCAATTAAGCTTTGGTTCTAATGACTCATCACAACAGTTATATAGTGTTTGATCGACGCGTTAGAATGGTGTAGTTCATGATAAACAATTCCATTTTCCATTACCTTTTTGCACTTAACACTTTTGAATTCACCAACATTATTGTTAACCCTATTTAAACATGTTCTCTCAGGTAAATAGGTGTTGGATGTTGGCATTGCATACATGTGTCCACCACTAGGATGTTTACTTGCATTGGGACCTAACATTTCCATGTGTAATGTCATGAAACAATTTAAATAATATCTCTCATTATGTTTCTACTAAACTTATTTCAAACGTTGGTTTGTAAACTCTTAAACTATCTTTTTGATATGACATGACCAAATATCTTTTCGAAAACTTATTTAGAGTTGTTCGATGTGATTGAGCTATAAGATTCATGAACTCACGACCCCGCAGTGTTAACCATAGTGGTTGGGGTGTGGCACCTTAAGTCGAAAAGAACGAATGAAGACACTTCGAGTTCAAGCATTGGGCATGAAGAACCAAACGAGTCTCACTGTTCAAAGTCATGATGCTTAACATGGAGGAGAACCTGATGGATGAAGGTATACGATGTATGAAGAAGCAACTGAAGGTTAAACTATAACACCCTCAGAATCTTCTTGTGGGGTATTACCGCGAGGTGCGTGACAAACTAGGAGCGAAGTCATTAGCCATACGAACGACCATTAAATGAATTTGGAAGATACATTACTCTCATTCACATGAGTCAAAAATTGTTTAAAAATGCGGAAGTGTAATTTTAAAAGTAAAGTACATGTCATGTGCAAAACAACGCGCCCAAAACGAACATAAGAAATAAAATCAAAATGTTTTCAAATGTTTATGAAATCCCAAAATGTTCATGTGTGCGTTCTAGCCATGCATTGTACCTTACTTACCTGAGAAAAATATGCTAAAATGTGTCAACACAATGTGGCATCGGATTGACATTGAGATTGATATATAAAAAACTCCTAACGCCGATGAAATCGTCGAAACAACCAAAAACAAAAACTCATAATCGCTAGATTCTCTACAGCGGCCAGAAACCGAGGGATTGAAACATCAAAATTGGAAATCGTTTTGGGGTTTAGAGGAGTAGTAGTTGCGGAAGAGGAAACGGCCAGAGTTTATGTCCGATTGATCTGTTATCTTTTTTTTTTTGGAACAGCGGCATCACATTAAAAGGACCTCAAAACCTCTAGCAAGAAGCTAGAGGGGAGGCAAAGGGGAACACGAGGACTTACATATCGAATCTACACCAATTATCCCAACCCTAATTACAATTATTTCCCCTATTTGAAATCCACAAGAAACTAAGGCTTTTAATTTCTTTAAGCATAAAACCTAAACACGGTTTCTTGTGGTTAAAGATCACCTCATTTCTTGCGCGCCAAATAACCCAACAAGCGGTGAGCATGATCGCGTAGGTTCGACTAGCTTTAACGTCTTCACCGATGTTTGCCTTGTGGAAGGAGATGAGATCTTTGATGTCAAAAGCATATATAGGAGGGATACGGCCCATTGGGACACCCAACACCACACCATCGCAGCCCAATAGCACTCCGTAAAGAGATGGAGGGCGGATTCGTCCGTTTCGTTGCACATCGGACAAGCTAAGGAAGGGACCGGGACGTTCCTTTTACTAAGAGCATCAAGAGTAGGCAGCATCCCGCGAAGAGCACGCCAAAGCAAGAGGTTCACCTTATCCGGAACGAGAGGGCACCACTCGAGAACCACCTCATCCGTGGAGTTAATTTGGCAGCTAACCAAATTTTTTAGGGACTTGATGGAGAATCCATCTGAAGGGTTTGGCGTCCAAGTGAGGGTATTGCCTTCACCAGAGAAAAGCACACCAAAGTCGAGGTTATTCCCAGAAAAGAAATTTGCCACTTTACAAATGTTGAGCCATGCACTTTTTAACGATTTCTTGCAAGAAACAATATATCCGGCTCTTCCTGCATGGTGCAAACCGCAACTGACCTTCTTCCAAAGAGAGTCTTCTTCTTTTTTAAAATGCCACATCCATTTAGCTAGAGCATAATTGTTCAAGACCTCCAACGAGACAAGGCCTAACCCCCCGTCAACCTTAGGCTTAAGAATATCTTTCCTTGCTAGTTCATCCTTGGGACATGCCCCAAAGAATGTAAACCAAAAACCAAACGGGAAAACAAAGAAAGAAACACCACCTAGCACATACTAGGACGAAACAAACAAATACAAATAAAAAACTACGTCACGCCGCCATGAATGATAGAGTCACCACTAATATTCCAATCCTGAAGGATGCAACAAACCTTTCCCGTCTTCTTTATCTTGATGCCCATGAGTCTATTACGAACCATATCCCTGATAATAGAAGCAAGAGAATCCGGAGGTCTAGCATGATTCTGGAAAATCCGGTTGTTCCTTTCCTGCCAAATAAAGTAGGCCGCAGCATGCACCACAAGTTTAGCCACCATAGTCTCTATAGACGAGGTCGTCGCCCCAACCAGACAACTGATAATATCCGACCAAACAGGGCCATTAAGACTAATGCAAGTCTTCTTCCTAACCATAGACCAAACCTGCATCGAGTACCGACATTCAAAAAACAAGTGCTCGTGGGAGTCATAATTACTATAACAGAGCATACAGCACATCACATTCATATTTTTCCTGCGAGTAGCGTCCCAAGCTAAGATTTTATCTTGAGTAAGAAGCCGATTACGCATGATCAACCAAACCAGAAAAGCATGGCGGGGAATACACTGAGCGAACCAGACGAACTTCGCCCAGGGAACCACCGGTGCATGAGCCCTAATCGAGTCCCAAGCCAGGGAAGACGCAAAGTCATCCTTGTTATTACCCACTTTCCACACCAACCTATCCGAAACCCCATTCTTAATAATTGTCTGCGAGACCTCATTGAGAACCGGAAAGAGATCATTCCACGCTGAAGGCCAAGTACCACCATCCAGATTGAAAAAATCAGCCACTTTAGAATGAGCAGTAAACCCTGCACTGTGAAAAATACGGTGAGAAATAATTGGCAAAGAGGTCCAGATTCGGACCACTTGTCAAACCAAAGCGACGTATCCCTCCCATCACCAATGTCAGACCAAATGAATTGTCGAACCGAATGTCTAAGGGAGCAAATCTTTCTCCAGCTCCAGCAGCAATCCTTAGGACACGGACAGTCCCAAAAGGTTCTATTCTTAAGGCGGTAAGAATAAACCCAATCAACCCAAAGAGATTTCCGTTTGGTAAGGATACTCCAAATGTGAGAAGACATAAGAGCCTTATTAACATCTGCAGCACGCCGAATACCCAAGCCCCCCTCAACCTTGGGAAGACAGACATCCTTCCAAGCCACTTTAGCCATACCTCTTTTGAACACACCCTGGCACCATAAAAAATCACGCATCTTCTTTTCAATAGAAGACATAATACTGCTAGGAAATATAAACACTGAAGCCCAGTAGATATGAAGAGACGAGAGCACCGAACGGATAAGCTGAAGTCTGCCAGCAAACGAAAGAAATTTGTTCCTCCAACAAGTAATTCGTTTTTCTAAGCTCTCCACAAGAGGGGCACAATCACGAGCACATAGCCTAGTGGAAATAAGGGGAACACCCAAGTAACGAACAGGTAACGATCCCTCAACCATACTAACAACATTAAGAAAACCATCTTTGACATGATCCGAAACATTACAAAAGTAAACCGTGCTCTTCTGCGGGCTTGGAACCAGACCAGACATTCTCGAAAAAAGAACAAGGGACTGGAATATGCATGAAGCGGAAGCAATATCACCTCTAGCAAAGTTGAACAGGTCATCAGCAAAACACAAATTAATAATCTGCTGCTTCTCACACTTATGATGAAATCTGAAAGAAGAATTATTATGCACAGCATCATGAAGGATAAGCGTGAGAACCTCCATAACAAGAGTGAAAAGGTAAGGCGATAAAGGACAACCCTGCCTGAGGCCTCGTTTACCTTTAAAGTATCCGTAAAGGTTACCATTCACAACAATAGAATAGGAGGGGGTAGAAACACAAGTCATGATCCAATCCACCATAGTCGCATGAAAGCCAAAACCGTTAAGGATATCCTTGAGAAAACCCCAGTCCACAGTATCATAAGCCTTCTGGATATCGATCTTGAAAGCACACCGTGGAGGCCCAACAGAACGATGGTACTTATGCATCAGCTCCTGAACAAGAAGGATATTATCAGAAATTTTCCGGCCAGGGATAAAGGCCGATTGGTTGACAGCCACAATGTCACTAAGACTCGCCTTAATCCGATCAGCAATAATCTTGCTAATACATTTATATATCACATTACAGCAAGAGATCGGGCGGTAATCAGTGACCGCCGTAGGAGTAGCATTTTTCGTAATCAAAGCGATAATAGTATGGTTAATCTCCTGAAGCAATCTCCCAGTTTTAAAGAAGTCCTGAACAGCAGCACAAAACTCATCACCAATAATAGGCCAGGCCTTCTTAAAGAAGGCAACCGAGTAACCGTTAGGGCCCGGGGCTTTATTATCGCCCATGGAGAAGACCGAATGCTTGACCTCCTCCTTAGAAACATCTCTAATCATGTGGTTAGCATCAAGAGGAGAAATCTTGGAGTTAAAAAGCTCCTAGTCAGCCCTTAAATCCGTCTTGCCCTCCCTACCCAGAAATTGCGTATAGTGATCAACGAAGGCATCAGCAACCTCATCTCCCTCATATCTATTACCTTCCTTATCAGCAATGACATCGATTCTGCATCTGTGATTTTTACATTTGAGGGAAGCATGAAAATACGCCGTATTAAGATCACCAGTGGCCAACCAGAACACTTTGGATTTTTGCTTTAAAAAGTTCTCCTCATCCAACGAAGCCTCATTAAGCTCACGCAAACAAGTGGCCTCAACGTCACGAAGTGATAAGTTAAACGGGTCCTTATCAATTTGTCGCTGAACATCATCAAGCTTACTCCGAAGAGAGCTAACCTTGTCATGAAGGTTACCCTGTTTAAACAATAAAGAGCGCATAGGGGACTTAAGCAACTTCAGCTTTTTGACAATACAAAATTGATGAACCCCTTTCACATTAGTACCCCAAATCGACGAAACAGCCTCCATAAAACCCGGTTTGCTAGTTAAGAAATTCGCGAACTTGAAAGGTCTTGGTTTACGGGAATGTTTAATATGAAGTTGCAAAACACAAGGGGAATGATCAGAGATCCGATAAGGTTGGAAGATAGCACAAGCTGTGGGAAACAAATCAAGTAGAGCCGAGTTTCCCATGACCCTATCAATCTTCTTGAGAATGCCGATACCCTTCTTAGGTTTTTGGTTCCAAGTAAAATGAAGCCCGGTACTATTAATGTCAATTACTTCAATATCCGTAACACACTCCCCAAACTCTCTCATCCCCGGATCCTTGCCCGAGGTACCAACCAGTTTGTCTTCTAGATTCAATGCAGAGTTGAAATCGCCAAGGATAGCCCATGCACTATCCATAATGAAAGCTTTATGAAGCCTCAAATCCTCCCAAAGACGTCTTCTGTGAACATAGTAATTTGCCGCATAAACGAACGAGCAGAAGAAGGACTGTTTAGAGGCTTTGCAAAGAACCTTGGCATGCATTACCTGATGAGTCTGAGAGATGATCATGATGTCAAACACATTAGCATCCCATCCCAAGAATATACGAGTACCCTTGGAGCAAACATTACCATTCGAAGTCCAGTCCCAAGATCGGAAAGTAGCTTTACAAACAGAAAACAACTTTTTCACATCAACATGAGATTCCAAAATAGCACACAAACTCAAACTATTATCTTTGATTGCTTGGCGAACCTCTTTTTGTTTCAGGGGACGGTTCAAGCCCCTTATATTCCAGGAGGCAATGCTACCCATTGGAAACTCCATCAGGAGGAGTGCTTGCCCCTTGGTTTGTTCTCCCTATGCCCGATACCATGAAAGCTTCCGTCTCATTTAGCCCTGCCACATCCTCCTCAACACCATCAATAACACCATCTGACCGACCCCGATAGGATGATTCAGCCTTATGAGCTGCATTATGGGTTTGTTCAAAACCCATAGTAACCTCCTGAAACACAAGAGCATCATATTTATTAGACAAGTTGATCCCCTCCTTCTTTTCCGATTTGTCATGATTGCCATTCTTCGATTTAGCATGGACCGACCTGTACTCGAATTTCTGCTTCACTTTAGTCTGAACAACATTTTGCTTCCTAGCCACTTGCTTACCCTTGGGTTCAATGAACCCATCATCGTCAACCTTAGGAGTCGAAGTCTGCTTTTTCTGCTTGGGGCATTCAGAATGGTTGTGACCATACACACAGCAATGTTTACAACGAGGAGGGATCCATTCATATTCAAGTAATATGAGGGAAGGCTTTCCATGACCGACTTTACCAACACAAGACGACCCCCAAGAGAGAGGTGTTTCGCCTTCCAAAGAGAGAGTCGAGAGTTAAAAGTGTCCACCACTGGTTGCCAAGCTTTGACCCTATTCATATTTTCACCAACTGAAAGTCCAAGGTATTTGAACGGGAGGGACCCACCGTGGCAATTGAGCCAGTCCGCCTTGACAAGAACATCATCCATCTCCACGTTAATCCCAAAAATACAACATTTATGAATATTAATCGAGAGCCCTGAGACAAGAAAAAACATCTAAGAATACGGGCGAGATTTTTGATATTTAAGTCGGACCATTCTCCCACCGCGATAACGTCGTCGACAAAGAATAAATGGGACACAACGGGTCCGTTGTTAGGGACCCGAATGCCGTGGAAAATTCCCAAAGAGGAAGCTTTTGAGAACATGTAGTTGAATGCCTCCATAACAATGATGAAAAGGAAAGAGGAGAGAGGGTCACCTTGCCTCACTCCCCTAAAAAATTGGAACTCCCAAGTAGGAGACCCGTTAATAAGAACCGACGCTCGAGTCGATTTGAGAATACCCTTGATCCAGTTTCTCCATTTACAAGGAAAGTCCATTTTCCCCATGATAGAATCAATAAAGTCCCAATAAAGCGAGTCAAAGGCTTCATTAAAATCGAGTTTAAAAAGGAGGGCTTACTTCCTATATTTTTTAGCCCATGAAACAAGCTCATTAATCATGAGGGGCCCGTCCAAGATGTTACGGTTGGCAAGGAAGGCCATTTGAGACTCTGAAATAACCGATCCAATTACCTTTTTCAGTCTGTTCGCCAACACTTTAGATATGATTTGGACACGCACCCCCACCAAGCTAATCGGTCTAAAGTCGTTCCACGATTGCGGGTCAAAGATTTTAGGAATTAAATGGAAGAAGGAAGACCCACGACCTTTCCCAATAGTTCCATTGTCGTGAAAATAAGCAAATCCAGAAAGTCCCTTTCGAAGAGATGCCAAAAATGTTTGAAGAACGAAAATTTGAACCCATCCGGTCCCGGGGTCTTTTCGCTACCACATTGCCACACCGCTTCTTTGATCTCGACGTTGGAGAAGGGGTTGACAAGGATTTACTTTTCCTCCTCAGAAACTGTTTTAATGCCATCGCAGAAGACGGTCGGTTTTAAGGCCGGTCCTTCTTTGAATTTGTTTTTAAAGAAAATAGCCGCATCCTTTTTAATTAAAACCGGGTTAGTAACCCAGTTTTCTCCAATTCTAATGCCGTTAATCCTTCCAGAAGCCATATTAGCTTTAATAGTGCCGTGAAAAAACGACGAGTTTTCATCGCCGTCAATTGCCCAACGGACCCGAGCTTTCGCCTTAAACTCCTCCAGTTGCATACTCTTTCTTAGCCTTTGCCCCTGTTCATCCACTTCCAGATCAGATAGGTTCCTCAATTCAGAAATTGCGTCCATGTTGCTACAGAAGGAAACCAAAACATTTTTGTTTTCATGCATAGAATTTTTTGGATCATAATCCAATCTTTAAGGGCACATTTAACTTTTTTAAGTTTGGCTAAGAGCAAGATGTCGGGTCTATCTTCAGAGAAAGGACCGTTCAAGGCATTTGTAATGACGGATTCAATTCCTTCGAATTTGAGCTAAGACGAAAAGAAGCGAAACGGAACCGGACCAAAATCCACCCTAGAGAGTTGAAGGGTGAGAGGGCTGTGATCGGACCATTTCCGGAAGAGAGTCGTAAGATTGGCATAAGGCCACCTGTACATGAAGGATTCATAAACAAAAAATCGATAAATCTTACTAAAACTTTTACCATTACCGTGAGAATAAGTGTACCGTAAACCCCCCATGTTGTACTCCATGAGATTTGCTTGGTTGATAAAGTCGTTGAAATTGTCGGCCCCATTTTGGTTGAAATCTGAGTGTAAATGGTCGTCTGGATACCGGACCTCGTTGAAATCGATGACGAGAACGAAAAGACCCTCCAGGGAGCTGATGATTCCAGTCAACTCATCCCAAAGAGCCTTTTTCTCGCTAGAGCCCTTCGGGGCATACACATTAATAATATTGATGGAGACTCCCAGACCAATCAAACTTCCCGAGGTGACAATGAAGGCATCGTTAACAATGGCATCGGAAAGGAAAAAAATCGAGAGGTTCCAAATGCTAATCAATCCGCCCGCTCTTCCACTAGCGTTAACCCCCACTGATTGAGCACCATTACCTCCCCATATCCGGTTTACAGGGACCCTCGAGACGTCCGCCAACCGAGTTCGAGTTTCTTGGATGCAAATAAAGTTGATCCTTCTTTCCTGTTTAATGTTCCTAATCCAGAGGCTTTATTAAGGTCCCCGGCACCACGTAAATTAATAGAGAGGAAATCCATTAAAGCACTGAATAAACTCCATCTCCAACAATACTCTCTTCAACTTGGTGTTCGCAACCATTCACTTAAACTCCTATACTTGTTGCCACCATCAAGGTGTTTAGAAATTCATCAACCAAAGTCGGGTCTCTCTGAACGGGACCATCGATTAACGGAGCATCACCGTCCGTTTTAGGCAGTACGCCAAAGTTATTAGGAGACGATGAATGTCTTCTTCCTTTTAATAACTTGCCTCTTTTAAATGAAGTTTTCTTTTTTATTTTGACTCCTGCCCCACTAGATCCATGAGGAGATCCAGATCTGGTTCTTTTAGTGCCCCTATGGTGAGCTGACCTAGAGGGCCCAACAGTTGCAGAAGGCCCAACTAGCCTAGAAGGAGGAGATATATCAATTGGTTCGTTGACCGACTGAGATGTCTGCGGAGTCTCAGAAAAAGGCACATCTTTAGACTTGTCTATAGACCCACCAATCGAAGCAAGACTTTTAGCCGCCGCCCTAACCGCCTCGATATTCACTGCATCCTCGAGGGATGTATCAGCATGCGTTCATAGACAACGTTAACTGGAGGGACCAATTTAATCCCGTCGCATGATTTGATGAAATTCGGCTGCCAATCCTCGTTGTCCTCCGAGACCCAGCAACAAAATTTCCTCCCAGCCCATTCTACGGTGATCTTCTCCGATATTCTTTGGAAGCTGTTACACAAGACACCAACGCAGGAACTGGAGAGATTCACATCTCAATCGTTAGCCTCAGATTTCTGGACGACTTCCCCAAATAGGCTCCCCACCTTATTGAACACCTCCCCCTCCCAAAGATGAGGGGGGATACTTGCCGTTCTCAACCAAACCAAACGCTCTGCCATGTATGATTGTCCCTTCCAGATGTCCAGCTTAGTGAGATGCGATTTCCATCCTATTGAATTCCGATTGGCAAAAGAACTCATGGATCATGCATAATTCCTTTACCCCTTTTGCCTTTCCGAACAACGAACAAAGAGCCCATGAGGCGAGAGCTCCTGTTTTCATATCTCCCAAGTTCACCACTTTTTTCTTGTAACTGGAAGAAACCCCACCCAAGACAGTCGAGGCATAAGATCTACCCTCAGCCACAGAACAACCGAGCGTTTGAGAGACCAGAGGCGTCTCCAAAATGCCTTTTTTCCCACCCACATGTGAAACCCGACCACCGTGTCAGTCAAACCTCTCGAGGTTAGCTGAAAGTTTCAAATTGCCTAGTCGAATATTACACAAATCCTTCTCCAAGCTAAGTTTATTTGAGACCCCCACGAATTTGACAAAACCAAAAGGTTCACCAGCGATGTTCATCTTGGAAGCAATGAAGACGTCGGCAACAGTTCCGAGCTTCGAGCATTCACGTTCAAGGTGAAGATGATTGCAATCTTTTGGAAAGTTAGTGACATAAAACGAGACCAGATCAGGACTAGTCCATCTTCCCTTCTTCACAGGGTCCTTCCGCCGGTTCCAGCCTTTCCGCCGGACTTTCACCCAATCTCCGCCCTCTTTAGTTCTTTCTCTCTCTCTCTTGACATTTCTCTCTCTCTCTCGTTGATATCACGTAGCAGTTTTTTTATTTAGGGATGGCTGTATCTATTTTCTAATTGAGAATTAAGGGAATATATGATTTGGAGATGACATGGAAAACAAATTAAAAAAAATTATAGGATATTACATGTCAGCATTCCACATCAACATCCTTTTAAAGGTGTTAAAAAAGTTAACGGGGGATCCATTAAAAAACATTGGATGAAAGTGGGGACTGGTAGGAAGGATTTTTAAATATGGGATTATTGTCGGCCAATAGGTAAAAGTTAGGATTATTTAAATTCAATTTTCCTTTATTCTTTAGTTGTTATCTCCTTGCAAAAAAATACATTTCTAAATAAAAAATCATAAAAATATGTACTCAAATGTTTTTGTTTTACTACTTGTCAGGAATTGTAATAATGTTATGAAACGAAAACAATTTAGCTATAAAAAACATACTGAAACTGGGAAGTTTATGGCTTCTAACTTAGCTTCTACTTCAAAAGGGGCGGGCACTCCTTTTCTTAAACGTTGTTTCTTATGATGTGCCATACCTTTTGGGCGTTTTGTTCCGGGTTGACTGGAGCTGTCTTAGGACCTTTATTTTTGATGATGGAGGCTGAGTTGTTGGTGTCTGTTGCTGATGATGCTCTAGTTTTTTTGACTAGTTGTTTCGTTGTTTTTCTTCTAATTGTTTTCCTTGTTTTGTTGTTTAGTTGGTTTACATACTAGGGCATGTCCCATGTATGAATTAGGATGGATTCTCCATTCTACTTGTTCTTCATTGTTGGGTATCAATAGAATCACCGGGGTAACCCATTACCCAAAAAAAACATACTTAATGTTCTTTTATAAATGGTATGACCCGTGCTTCATGTCAACATCTTTACATGTTCAATATGTCAATTTTAACCAAAAACATAAGTTCCAACATTACCAAGGAAGCAAATCAATTTTTTATAATATGAGCCATGACATAACACAACATCAAAGTAACTTCTAGTTTATGACATTACCATATTCTTTTTTCATGTTTCATTTTAAACATATTTATTTGGACATTTATATCTAATTCGTTTCTAAGCAAATTTTACACATTTTAACTCTTATGAAGAAAAAAGAAAAAAAAATCCCAAAATTATCAATCATACGTCTCAGCTATTATTACATACGTCCATAATCCATAAAATATCCAACTTTCCAACTAGTTTTCCAATTGCTTCCATCATCTCTTCTAAATTAATGTTCCAATATCTTCTTGTCATTTCTCCCCACATTGCCTCCCCCTTTTGAAAAAAAAAGGCGAAGATGTACACTGAAATAAATAATTGTTCCGATGGAACCTTCTCTTCAACCGTAGATTGGCGTAGATACACAGCCCATGCCATTATTCTTTTCTATTTGTATTTTTTTTACTATTACCAAATCAAATGACTACACCAAAAAAGCAACAGATCCTTTTAAAAGATAAAAGAAAGCAAAAGAAATGGGTGAATCTGAATTTTTCATTAGTGAAGTCCTTATCTCATGTTGCTTATATTTAGACAAACATAATACAAATTGGCAAAACAAAATCATAAAAAATTTATGAAAATTTGAATATACAACACTATGGACTTAAGTCCACATAATGACCACATTACAGCATTCAAAGGCCACATTTACATTCATACCTCCATCAATTAAATCAAATTCAAATATCTAAATTGCAAAATATTCAAAACACCTCCCTGATGGCATTGAGTATGTAAGTATATTTATGGTATGTTTTCATGATTAAATACAATGGACTTGATATATTTCAGAATTCCAAAATCAAAATTTTCTAAAATTGCACATATACTTGAATGCACTCCAGTTTCTCCATTATTTCTAGAGATCAATTACCAAGCCAGGTCTGTGTCTAATTGCAAGCACACACATACACCATGGATTCCCTATACAAACTTCATCTCATCTTTCATACATAGAACCAACCGGATCTCAAATTCAGAGTAAAAAATGATGGGGGAACACAAAAAAATTAACACAATAGCATTTTGGTGATCAAGAAACCGTACCAAACATACCACGGCTTAAGGGAAATATTCCGAGTAGCAACAACACCAAGATTGAGATCACCACATCATCTCATTGGCGTAGAAATAATCAACAATGCTCTTAGCAATAATTCAAACCGCATACTAATCATTCTCCATAGTGATTTCTTGCAAAGCTTCATCACCTGAAACTGCATAATTTAATTATAATCAAACTTCGGAATTTACTATGTAGATGAAAATTTAGTAAATAACTTGGTTAAAAGACAAACGGTTCAAAACAAGCCATATAGAAAAAGTTAGCTAAAGAAAGAATGGATCAGACCAGTGGAACCTCAACTAATACTCTTATCAACAAATTGATTCTTAAGGAGAGGTTTGTGAAGCATATTCATACCAGGAAACAATTCAAGATGGATCTGCTTCGTAGCAGGGGTGACCTTACCCTCAACAACTATTAATAGATCATTATAATACCTATCAGGCATGTTGATTTCATCTTAGTAGCTCCACATAAATAAACCAAATTTTAGGTTTTAAAACTGGAGGTACCCCATTTCTAATTAGCTTCTTGAGGGTGATAGCATTCACTAAAGCTGAAAACTATCAGGATAATTTAAGACCAGATGTTACATGAGTTTATAAGTACCAATTTGCCCCTTTGCTAGCTTCTAATGCCAACCAAACCCTACCTTGTTCCCTCACTTTGTATCAACTGACCCAATGATGCTTGAAACGGAAGGTGAAGGCATCAAAAGAAAGCTGCATACACCTGCAAACAATCTACAAAAGAAAAATTAAAGCATCATTAATTCAATATAAACAAAGTTAGGTATTATTCTGCTCATATGCATAGCAACATCCAAACCCACTGGCTTACATGTACCACTACTAACAGTTTGCTCACTGTTCCATCCAAATAATGTGTTAAGACATCAGGGTGTAGTTTTCACTGAAATTTAGCATTGTGAAGCAGCATGTGCCTGCAGAACCAAAGTAAAAATACATTAGAAAGTGAGAAGTGAATACAACAAAACCATATTAATTTGTAAGAAAGCAATACTTGTTACACATTATAAGACATCACACAAAATAAATAAAAGTCGGAGTTCAAGGTAATATAGATAATACTAACCAAACAAAGAACACAAGTGGTTCTAAAAGTGACCCATTCTCATGAACGGTTTCGTCCACCTCATAATAACCAAACAAAGACCACATATGCATTAATAACACTTCTAACCTGAATTGTGGATTATGAAAGTCATCCATGTCAGTTGCTAGAGCTGGATAATTTTACACATCAGTAGAATTTACATAATAGAAGATTTTGTCAAGACTAAAACATGCAACAAAATAAGCAATATTTATTAATTTTTGTTAAAAAATAGCAATATTTATTAACGATTGTAAGTATAGACCAAAGCTCCCATTCACATCTTACCCGAAAAAGGTGGCATGGTATTTAGTTAGACATCACACATATGCATATATACCTTCAATTCTAAACTCTTCCCAACCTTACGTTAACTTGTGACATCATGCTATCATTCCATGCCTTTGTGCTCGAAATTCAAAAACAAAATGCACATTAAACGCATCAGCAAATTTGCTACAGAAATGGGTCAAATTAACCTGTTATGAAGATCATGTTATTGGTGAAACATACATGTATGTTCCTGCTATATTTTGCCTTTAAAATATGTTGCATTTAACCCTTAATAACATAAATTGGTTATGATTCAGCAATGCAGAATTATTCTATTTATGAAGTCGTTATAACAAACTTATCCACTCACCATTAAATAAGAATAGTGTAACAACCTTAAATCAGATCTAAGAGGATTGATCATAGATCCATAGCCAATCTTCTGAGTCCTATCAAGAAATCCAATTTAAAATCATTAAACAATTCAGTGACACCCAAAATACGATTGAAGACAGATTTTGAATGAACACATAAGTAAAGTTGAAAGAACACTGAAAAGTAATACAAATTTGGTTACTCTTTTTAGCCTCCTCTAAGGGTACCTATCATCCAATGTCTTCAGTGGTTGGGCTTGGGCTGGTTCCATCAGTGTGGAGAAGCCATGAAGATTTAAGCTGCAAACAGGTACAAACAGTTATTCAATCATGGTCAATAAAGAGATATTGTTCCTAAACAGGTTTTCTAAACACATGTAAGAATGGAATCACAATAGCTAATGATTAGAGGTGAGAAGCAAGTGAAACCTGATAGATACAACAGAGAACGAAATTTAGGTTTCCTGCATATAATTTTTCAATCCTCTAAACTTGACCTCAGATAATCAACAATCCCTGAAATTATTTAAAGGAATAAACTTGCATCATATCTACTTGTTTAATCAGAATCACATCACATATAGATTGATTATATAGTATGTTTAAAAACTTCCTTTGAATAACAGACCATGAATAAATACATGCAATATATTGAGAGAGTACTTAACAAAACCCAGCAACCACAACTATGATATCACAAACTTTGTTAATATTTTTGCTTTTTCTATTCAAAAGATGTAGCAATCCATTAAAGCACAAAAATAGTGATGGGTATTGTGTTGGCAAACATGGATAATATCATTAAATTTAGTATGGTGTAAATCAGGAAAACTAAACTGGAAATCAAAAGGAGATCAAAGTATAGTGTATAGATAATCAAATATAATGAGCTAATAGAAGATCGCAGCAGAGGGTGACGACATGAATCAAACGCCGAAAATTAAATTTTGGTCTGGGGGATACCTTCATAGTTTATTCTTATAATCTGCAAAACAATTAAATCAGGAACGATATCTTCAATTTACTCTTACATTTAAATCCGGAACGTAGCGCCATCTTTTCAATCCTTTGATCTGAGGGATACCTTCAACCGACTCTTACAATCTGCAAAAACAAAACGAACATTTGAACACTTCGTAATTGCAGCAGAATCCAACCACATGATCCCATTTACTTTTAAATCACACCAACAACATATCAATAGTCCGAGTTAACCCATCCTTTTGTATTTACTAGAACTTTTTAATAAATTTTCCTATTAATACACCATAATGTAACCAGGTCAACCATTTTCCACCATAATTCCTACCTTCTATCAGAATCTGCAATCCATACATCAAACCAACCATTATCCACCCTTTGTACCAACTACCAACCCAATATCATGCAATACCAAATCAATATTATTGGTCAATTTACTATAAAATCAACCCTTTGACCCCAAAGTCAACCCTGAAACTACATGGTAGAAGACATCAACTTGTGTCTAAAATAGAAAGATCATATCTAGTTAGCAAATCCAAAATACATACACAAATAAGATAAATTTGGAGTCATTACCTCATTAATAGGAAGCAAAACCATTGCTTTTCTTCAATTTTTTAGCCTCATCAAGAAATACCTAATTTTCGTGGTGGCTCTCTGGGCGATTTTGGCAATTTTAGGGTTCATCCTAAAATCAATTTCTGTAAGTTCTTGATTGTGTCTTCCCGCACTGATCTCGTTTATAATCAGCACCTACCAGTCCTGTGATCGTCACCTTTAATCGCAGGTTTGATACGAGCTGTGTTAGTGGTATTCCTTGGATTAGGGTTTGAGTTTTCTCCGATCCTGATTCACTTAAATATTGTATAACTCCCTGTGACCGAACTGGCTGAGATATTGGTGGGATACGAGTACTGTTAGCAGCTAATCTACATCGTGATTGTGTGTTCGTTTCTGTGTTTTTGTTTACGATCACTGTTACTACCGTAATTAGTTTTTTTTTGTTCCGGATTCCATAGTCGTATTTATCCTGGTGTATAGCAATCTGTTTTCGTACATTGATTGGATTAAGTTGCATCTGATTAGATCCTTATATCGAATCAGTGTGTGAAACGAATTTGTTAGCGCTAAGGATGTGCGATTAGGCTTTCAACGGTTTGAGTGTGCATGGCGAGTAACACGCCAGGACAACCTCCTTAGGTCCTCAAGGGTTTGTCAGTAAAGTTCTCTAATCTTAAGAACATTGATGGCAAGCCTACTCGTGGTATTCTGAAGAATTCATCGACTGTCCCTAAGGGTGATAAAACTACCAATGTTGAGGTACAAGGTGAACAACCGGACAAGGGTATAACGGCTGTTGTGACTGTAATAGCTTGAAAACCTATTAATCAGGGTACGGAAGCTTCTGCTAATGAAGGTCCAACATCGTATGCTGCTGTGACTAGTGGGTCTAATCAGAAAACGGTTAACTTCCAGCTGTTGAACTCGGAAGATAAGAAAGAGGGTGCTGAAATTGTTTTACCAAAAGATTCGGTATGTGTGGTTCATGCAAAGCTCTCGTTTAATCTTTATGGCTACATTCTTGGCGATCGGATTGCTTTTCCGGTGGTGATATATTTTGTTAATCAAGCATGGAAGAAGTTTGGGTTGACGAAAGTCATGATGAATGCTAATAGGTACTTCTTTTCTAAATTCTTGGACAAAAAAGGTATGCTTGATGCGTTGGAGGGAGGCCTGTGGCTTATTAAGAACCGGCCATTGTTTCTTAATATCTGGACCCCTACTACTCAGCTAAGGAAGGATGATATAAAGATTTATCGGTCTGGGTGAAGTTCCATAACGTGCCTCTGGCTGCTTACACTGATGATGGGCTTAGTCTCCTTGCTACAAAAGTGGGTAAACCGAAAATGCTTGATTCTTTAACTGCGTCTATGTGTCTAAATTCACGGGGTAGAAGTAGCTATGCAAGGGCCTTGATAGAAATATCGGCGGACCAGGAGTTTCTTGAGAGGGTCAGAATTACTATTCTAGACCTTGAGGATGATCGATATGTTATAGAGGTGGTTGATGTTGAGTATGAATGGCAACCTCCTAGGTGCCATCACTACTGTGTGTTTGGTCATGAAACGGAGGATTGTCCTAAGCAAAAGAAGAAGCCGAATAAACAAAAGGTGGATGAGGAGGGCTTCGTTGAGCCCAAAGGTAAGCATGTTGCTTGTAGAAATAACAATGGACCTACTAAAGTGAAACAAAAGTTTGAGTATCGGCCTGTCCCTAAGAAAACGAATAATAAAAGTACTCATGACAAAGAGGTGGGTGTCGCTACTTCAAACCCATTTCAGGTTTTGGATGACAAGGAGGATTCAATGGAGTGGCGTAAGGATGATAAGGGGGGATATGAGGCAGGTTCTTCATCGATGAGGTATGCCAGATCTACTTATACTAGTACAAATGATTAGGAAGATGAGGTCGAAGAAGTTTACAATGAAACGGAAGCCTTTATGGTTGCAGGAACTAGAAAATCTAAACAAGGGGCAAGCACTCCTTTTGACAAGGTTACCAATGTTTAGTTTAGCCTCTTGGAATGTTAGGGGCTTAAACCATCCCCTCAAACAAAAAGAGGTTCGTCAGGTGGTGAAGGACAATCATTTGAGTATGTGTGCTATTCTTGAGTCCCATGTTAATGTGGGTAAGCTGTATAAAGTTTGCAAAGGTGTTTTCAGGGGTTTGGGAATTTTTGTAGCAAAGGCACTAGAATCATTTTGGGGTGGGATTCGGCCATCCTTAATGTTATGGTGATATCTCAAACTGATCATGTGATGCATGTTAAAGTTCTTTGTAAGAGTTCACATAGAGGATAAGGTTATGGGTTCTTCTGGAATTGATATTGGGATGCAAGAGTTCAAGGATTGTATTGATGAGGTGGAATTTCTTGATTAACAGCTCGGGTCGCCATTTCACGTGGAATTAAAAGCCTAAGACGGGTGGGGAGTTCTCAAGAAAATCGATAGAGTGATGGGTAACTTGGCCTTTACGGATCTTTTCCCCACATCCGCTGCTATATTTCAGCCCTACGGGATATCCGATCACTGCCCGTGTATGTTACATTTAATGTCGCATAATAAAGCTAAGCCAAAGCCTTTCAAGTTTGCTAATTTTCTTGTGGCTAAGTCTGAATTTTTGCCTTTGGTTGAGCATATTTGGAGCACAAATGTTAAGGGGGTCCATCAATTCCAAGTGGTTAAAAAGCTTAGGTTGTTGAAACCCTCCTTTTGTAAGTTTTTGTTCAAACAAGGGAATCTCCATGAGAAGGTGGTTGCTTTAAGGCAACGTCTTGAGGCTGCTCAAAGGGCCATGGATAGTAATCCGTCTGATTCTCGTTTGCGTGAGGAGGAAAGCAAATGCCTTGACGAGTACCTTTCTGCCTCACTTGATGAGGAGTCATTCCTTAGACAGAAATCCAAAGTCCATTGGCTTGCTACGGGGGACTCAAATACTACTTTCTTTCATGCTTCGTTGAAGACTAGAAATCATCGTGGCCGTATTAATGCTATATTCGATGCTAATGGGACCAGTCATGATGGTGAGGATGTCTCGTTTGCGTTTGTTACGCATTTGAGGCTTTCCTGGGGATGACGGGTAATACGGATCAGGTAGTTTCGCCTGATTTATTTGCTAATCGGCTCGATTTGCAAGCTTCGGATTGGATGATTCGTCCAGTTCTTGATAGTGAGATAAAAGAAGCGATGTTCTCTATGAATGATAACAAAGCTCCAGGCCCGGATGGTTTCACTAGTGCTTCTTCAAAAAAGCGTGGCATGTTATTGGTAATGATGTGTGCCTAGCGGTGAAGCATTTTTTTGTTAAAGGAAAGTTGCTTACTGAAATGAACCACACTATTATTGCTCTTATTCCTAAATTGGCTACTCCCTTGAAGGTTACGGATTATAGGCCCATCTCTTGTTGTAATGTATTATACAAATGCATCAGCAAGATTGTTGATGATCGATTGAAAGGGGAGCTTGACAAGATTGTGGATATTAATCAATCAGCTTATATCCCGGGTAGGCGGATCTCTGACAATATCTTACTTACGCAGGAGCTTATGCACAATTATCACATTGACAGGGGCCCTCCTCGTAGTGCCTTAAAAATTGATATCCAAAAAGCTTATGAAATGGTTGATTGGTGTTTTTTGGAGAATATCCTCCAGGGGTTTGGTTTCCATGAAAATATGGTGAAGTGGATCATGATGTGTGTTTCCACTCCTTCTTATTCTATTTGTGTTAATGGCAACCTTTTTGGTTTTTTTCGTGGTAGGAGGGGCCTTCGTCAGGGGGATCCTTTATCGTCGTATCTGTTCACTTTGGTTATGGAGATTCTGACTCGTCTTTTCCAGCATTCGGTTCGGATTGACTCGGCCTTCCGATTCCACAACCGTTGTGAAAGGATGAAGATTATTAACCTATGTTTTGCGGATTATTTATTCATTTTTGCTTGAGGTGATGTTCGTTCTGCGTTGACTATTCAAAATGCTCTTTCGAATTTCTCCAGGATGTCGGGGCTTATTCCTAATCCCCAGAAGAGTACTGCCTTTTCTGTAATGTGCCTAACCTTACTAAAGAGAGTATTCTTTCGGTCATGAACATGGGGGAGGGGGTCCTCCCTGTCCGTTATCTGGGTGTGCCCTTGATCTCGTCTAGACTGTTATCGAAGGATCGTGATGTTCTTGTGGAGAGCTTTGGGAATAGAATTGATAGCTAGAAGAACAGATTTCTGTCTTTTGCCGGCAGGGTTCAACTCATTATCTCAGTTTTGTCCTCCATGTATATTTACCGGTCCTCCGTCTTCATTCTCCAGGCTAGTACGTTGAAGCGCCTGGAAAAAGGGATGAGGGATTTTTTGTGGTGCCAGGGCACTTTCAAGAGGGGTTTGGCTAAGGTGGCTTGGAATCATGTTTTTCTTCCTAAGTCTGAGGGTGGTCTTGGAATTAGACGAATTGTCGATATGAATAAGGCCCTTATGGCGTCTCATGCCTGGAGCTTGGTTTCTAAACGCCGTTCGCTTTGGGTTTTTTGGGTCTATGCTTACAGAATTAGAAGTGGCAATTTTTGGACCTGTAAATGTATTTCCTCGTGCTGTTGGAGCTGGAGGAAGATTATGTCGATCCGGCCTTTCATAAGACAGTTTATTTGGTCTGCTGTGGGTAATGGTAGGAGTACTTCTGTCTGGTTTGACAAATGGACTGAATCTGGTCCGTTGTGTCAATTTATATATCCCCGGTCCATTTATGTTGCGGGTTTCTCCTCTTCTTCTACGGTTACGGATTTTTTTGGGCCTAGTGAGTTGCATGGATTGATAGGTGACGCGTTGGTGTAGGTGGTTTATGGTGGTCGTGTGGGATGATGATGGTGATCCATATGTGGTGGTGACTTGATGATGTTACCCGGTGGTATTTTGGAACCGAATGGGTAGAGAGAGTGTTGACAGGGAGTGAGAGGAATGTAGGAAAAGTGTGTGGGCAAGTGTGTTTGCCGATGAATGGTGGTGGTTGTATATTGTTCGTTTGAGAGCCGGTAGGGAGGAGAGATGGTGAGTCATGGGAGTGTGTGAGTGATGTGATTCGTGCCCCATGGGTGTCAAGGTCATTGCATGGCCTTGGGTTGGCTAGAAAAGATTTTGTAAGATTTACAAGCTATCTCATTGATTGGGTTGTTTTCATGCATGGGCTTCGATTGGGTGACTTGGGTGGCAATGTTATGGTTTTGGTCCCTCACGTATGCTTCATGTGCTAACCGGTTTATAGAGGGATTCCTATGCTAAGAGGATGCCTAATTTGGTTTCTAATGAGTAACCCAATTACCCGGCCCAAAACTCAAAGGTGATCGGGCCTCTTTGTCTTAGCTACGGCCCAAACCGAATTGCTTAGTGGGTTTGGTAACTAAGAGTTATGGTCCAGCCGGGAACACCTAATTGGGCTTGGTTAATCTCAACACCAAATTGATTATATTAGTTGGGCCTACTAAGCCACAGACATGGCACAACCCAAGTTGGTTAGCCTAGTTAATTTGGTTACTAGCTCACGGCCTAAATCCAGGTTTAGTGGGCTTGGGTGATCCGTAGGCTCTTAATGGGCTTACTGGGCTTGTCAAAGGCTTAATGGGCCAGCTAAATACTTAATGGGCTTACTGGATGCCTAATGGGCTCATTAGATACCTAATGGGCTCACTAGGTGCTTATTGGGCTTGAACGTATTGCATCGGTATGAAAGACGGATTTTATAAGATGATCTAAACGGTAGGAATTAGTTTTGGAATTGGAGTTGGAAATGGTTGAGATACTAGACGGGTTATCATATGTGTACTTATATTTATATTTGATTGTTATTATTCATGTTATTATTGATTGTGGTTTCTCTGTTCACATAATGTGTCATGTAATCGTTTGTAAAATGGCACAAAAAAGTTACTGTGAAATTATATAATATAGTATAGGGTTTTGTTGGTGTGGGTTACTATTTTTGCACCCTAAGGTGAGTTTACGGCCCCTACTCTTTTAATGTTTAAAAACTTAGGGGGAGATATGGTAACTTTTCTTGTAAAACTGTATTGAATTATTATAACATCTGTGGACCATAGTGATTTGTATATATTGCCAATGAAGTCCTTTAGTACCTACCAGTTAATAGTGTGGAAAATTTTAGTAGATCTACTGGGCCTGATGAGCCCTACCTCGCTATTCGCTCTATCCCATACTTGCCCTACGGGGGAGAGGAATTAATATTGTCCTATTGGAGTCATGGCGGCAATGCATGACGTAAAGGCAAAAAATCAGAATCTGCAAGTCAGCTCTAGGGTCGTGATCACTAGATGTTATAATCTTGTAGACTAGCTATCTACGGGTATAATAAGCAACTATATTTGTATGAACGGGTAGGTCTAAAGGGTACCAACTTTATCCGGACTAAACTGCGAAATGTTTGTTTGTAAAACCTGTGAACTCACCAACCTCGTGTTGACTCCTTTTAGCATGTTTCTTCTCAGGGTCCTTACGCGGAACGGCTAGGGAGCATGTTAGGAGGTCCATGACTCATCACATAAACTTTTGTATGTTTGGTATACACATTCGAACCGTTGAGCGTTGTGGACGCATAAGCTTTTGAAAACTTTATTATGTCTGTTTTACGCTTCCGCATTAAAAAAATATTTTGGTAAACGCTATGAACATTAAAACTCTAAACTTTTAAACGTTTTTTTATGCATATAGTATGTTCTGTGTGTCTGATGACTTAGGTCCTGGTAGGTCTTGCCTCCAATGCGGTGATACTCCGCATGTGGATTTTTGGGTTGTTACACAAAGTCTATGTGACGTCATGTGATGTATCTAGTCAGTTGTATTAGTTTTTAGAGTTGATAGAGTTGAGTCAATGTATTTTGTATGAGAGAATGAAGTCCATCGAATAAGCGTCATAAGCTCATTCGGCAGCTGGTCATTCGGTGGCTGCTATGTCTATAAATAGCAGTTTCATTCTGTCGTTTTAAGCTTTTGGTGAACTGAGTGCTTTGGGTCTGTTTTATTCGGTGAGACTTCTTTGTCTGTCCAGAACTGTTTTTTTTTTTGGCAAAGCCCGACAAAATAAATATAACGAACCAAAACTTACAAGAGAAGCACACACTTAAAAAATTAGGTTGGACAATTCCCAACCTTAACAGCTAAATGAGCATAACAACACCAAATAACTAACCTATCAACCAAAATACAACTAGCATAAGAATTAACCATACTATAACTAGAACAATACACACAAAGAGAATAGATGGCAACACATCTGTTATCAGCAGCCAAAATGCAACCAATTTTCCATAACAACCAAAGCAATCTCAATAAAAATGGCTCCTGCTTTGATACAATACCTTCGATCTCCACACCAAACACCCAAAAACTTTGACAGTTTTCATCCGAGACCAGCAACATATGAACCATTTATCCTGCAATGCCAAGAAATGAGACCAGTCTAATAACAAAGCATTCCACAGCAACACCCTTATAGCCAAATCAGAACCATATTCGAACCTCATTCTAATAGTCCCCATAGTTTCATCAATATAATCACTATCAGAATTCCACCATGACCAAATTTTCTTGCCAAAAGAATTACAACTTTCAGTCCCAAAATGCCTTATCCAACAAACAATTTGCAAAAAGCCAAGATCAAGAAACTCAGCAGTAACACTACATAAATTCCCAAATATGTCTCTAAAGGGATTCAATGCCCCATCAACACTGAAGTGGACACATCAGGAATTCCAGATCCACATGCACCAGCCAACATTTTTATACTTTGAATGAATGATTTCCTTCTCAAAATCCCCTAACTCAATATCCTTACTGCATCCGCTGCCAAACACTTTATACCAGCTCATATATATATCAGCAACCCATCCAAATAACCAGAATTCAAATTTTCTAAACAGAGTCCAATAAATACCCATGTGCCTTCTAACATCAGAACTGACCCACAAGACCAAAATATAATGCCTCCTACCTTTAGACCGGTAACTTCCATAATTCTTGCAGTTACCAACAAAAGTACTAACATTAAGCATCCAAACAGCAACATTACTGATGTCAATCATAACAGTACTCAGACTGCATCTACACTCCCTCCCACTCATCCAGAAAATGCAATAGATGCAGTAAATATTACTCTCTTTAATCTTCATAATGTGCCAACCCAACATCATAACAAAACCCACAATCCCCCCACCCCACCTCCAAGTGGAGGAAAGACTCCAAGAATGCAAAGTATAAAAGGCTGACTCAAAGATATGGACAACAGGGATCAGGCACCAGAGAATGAGACTACAAATATAAAATTTAGAGGTAGAAAATAATGTCCTATAGACCTGGTGCCAACCAACCTTATCTCTCCAAGGTGAATGCACCACAAGTGCCATTTCCATCCTAACCACCAATTATAAAGGACAAAATTGATCATCATCCATATATGACCCAAATGATCAACAGATTTAAGCAAACAATCCAATAAATGCCACAAGACATTTATTAACAAAAATAAACAAAAAAACAAAGGATAGAATTAAAAATGATGCACAAATGCACCAGATTACTACCCCAGCTTTATAGTCAAACCCAACATCATTTGTAATGGCCCTGTTATTCCCACCATCCCAATTCCTAACACGAATAATTTCACTCATCTCCTCCACTCCTCCCTTTATAATGCCACCATACCTCTCACTCTCAACCCATCTAATATTGCGAAAGGAAGTGAAGTGTGTGCAAGATGTACCATAAACCCCCCGAACCCATCCCCAAATCTCACTATATTACTTGGAGCCCATCCTCTCCACCACCTTCCAACCCATATAATCCCCCCACCCAAAGCCTAAGAAAGCAGACGCAAAAAGACCATATAGACCAATTGGACCAAAATAGAAAAGGCAACATCACACAAGAAGTGATAAAGGATTGTGCAACTTGAGGGAGATCTAAAAATACAAAAATTTAAGGAGGAAAAGTTCATCCTACCTCTCAAGTTGCACCATTCAACATCCATAAAAGGGTTACTGTAACACTGTTGCCAACAATGACCTAGCCATCTCCAACCCATAGCAGAAGTGATGAATGTCTTGTCTCCAAGAATCCAGATCACCAGAATGACCCAAAACAAAAATAAATCAGAATTAAAAAATTTGAGAGAGGAAAGTGCATTACTGCACCAGATGACTACCCAAGCTTTATAACTATCCCCAACATCAAAGATGGAATTCCATAAAAACCCCCCACCCTTGAAGGACCAATGATGAAATCTCAACCGATCAGAAAACCACCAATACAAGAAGCTATTAACAAACACACCACACACCGTCAGAAGAAGATTAGAAATGTACATCATTAGAAACATGAAAGGGTAAAAACTTCCATTCCTCATCAACTTTCATAACCTGAGTTGAAAAAATCATCTTAGTTCCCTTCAATTTAAGCCTAATAGCCTCAATGATCAAGCCCTCCACCACATCCAAAGGTCTGCCTTTATTCTGAAATAGCCTCATATTCCTTTCCTGCCAAATGAAATAAACCACAGCAGCAATAGTTAGTTTTTTAATAACATTCCAAATAGACTTACTCTTGGGTAAACAACTGATGTAATCCTTAACAAGATTCCAATTATCAGGAGCTTCCATCATTTTAGCTTTCCTTTTCGATCTCAAGCAAACCTGAGCAGAAAAATAGCATTAAAAAAACAGATGGTTATGACTATCAGAGACATTCTCACAAAAAGTACATTTAAGATTATCACCCCCATTCCACCTATCCAATCTACTCTTGAGTTAACAGCTTGAATTGTAAAGCCATCCGTAAAACAAAAGCATGTTTAGGAATTGTACGAGAAAACCAAACATTAGGTGCCCATTTAACATCAGGCTTAATGTCACTCAAGTCATTGTAACATCCTGAGACACTGAACTCCACCAGATCCCCATCCCTGCTTAACCAATTAACCTTGTCATCCTTTTCCTCAATGATCCTACGGCATTGAATCCAATTTAAAACAGGATATTTTACAAACCATTCTACTTGCCACTTCCACCCATTTCCACTCACAATTTCATGCACAGAAGTGTTATCTGAAAAACCAGCCCTTAGAATTTCTCTTCTTGGTATGTACATATCAAGAGGACCCAATTCATGCCATCTATCATGCCAAGCACTCAAATTCCTTCCAGAGCCAACCTCATGAAGAATGTGAGGCCTTATCATCTTTCTACACTGCAGAATTTTCCTCCATGACCAACTCAACGCATCCTTTGGTTGTAAAGTCCAAAAATTCCTATCACCTACCAAATAAAAATTCACCCATTTAACCCAAATTGAGTTCTTTCCTGAAATAAGGTTCCAAACATGTTTAGCAATAAGAGCAACATTCATGGTTTTTTAAAGACTTAACCCCAAGGCCCCCAGCTTTCCAGCTTTGACACACATTTTTTCCATTTAACTCTAACTTTACCACTAGCCTTAATCTCATGATCCCACCAAAAAACTTCTCATCATTCCCTTAACTTCATCGAGCACTTTAACATGCAAAATAAACATGGAGATCCAATAAATACCTGCTTTGCTATAAGTCCTTTGACTCGCATTCCCATTTATTTTTTTGGTTGTGTGTTTTCAAAGAGTGTTTGGCAGCAGGTTTGTTGTCGTACTACTTTGAAAATGGGGTCCTTTGTTTGGGATGATTTGGTGCATTACTTGGAGGATAAACCGGTTAGGAATATTCTCTATGTGGTTGATAAACTGGTTGTGCAAGCTACTGCTTACTACATTTGGCAGGAGAGAAACAACAGATTGTTTAACAATCACGCTCGTCCTCCTGACTCTCTGGCGCTTATGATTGTTGATGTTGTGAGGAATCGGTTACTTGGTTTGAAACTAAAGAAAACCCCTAGGGTGGTGCACGTCTTGGATGATTGGAAGACTACTCAGGTCCGGGATGGGTCTATGGATACAACGTAGTGACCTGATTTGGTTTCCTAGTTGAGTGCTAGGTGGCTATTGTGTTTTGTGTTTTTTGGGTTGTTTGTTTCTGGTTTTACATGTTCTGGGGTCTGTCCAGTTCATGAACTAGTATGGGTTTCTCCATGCTACTTGTTTTTGTTTGTTGGTATATATTTATACAAAATCACCGGGGTAACCTTTTACCCAAAAAAAAAGAGATCCAATAAATACCAATTGAAAACAGAACATATTTAACTAACTGCAACCTACCAGCAAAAGCCAGAAACTTGTTTTTCAAGCTACTTAACCTCTTTTTAACTTTTTCAATCAATAATAATCTACTAGACAAAAGTTGAACACCAAGGTACCTAACAGGAAGCTTACCAACTTGAAAAGGCATAATGGAATTTAAAAGATTTGGAATGAGGCCAGACACACTGCTAAACTCTGAAAGAGCTTCCTTAAGCACAAGAACAGATCTGCTATTAGCATTGCAAAACAATAAAAGGTCATCAACAAAACAAAGATGAGTGATCTGTAATTTCTTGGATCTCCAATGAAATTGGAAATCACAGTTATAACTAATTTTCCTTTTGATGATGAGATTAAGGACTTCCATCACAAGAGTGAAAAGATAAGGAGCTAAGGGGTCCCCCTGCCTTAATCCCCTTTTACCTTGGAAGTAGTACCCATGAAGCTTCCCATTGACATTAATAGAAAAGGAGGTAGCTGAAACACATTCCATGATCTAGTCAACCATGACCCCAGGGAACCCAAATTTATTAAGGATAAATCTTAAAAAATACAAATCAATAGTATCATAAGCCTTTTGAATGTCAATCTTATAAGCCACCTTACCACATCCCTTTTTCCTCTTATAGTGCCTAACAAGCTCTTGGGCCAATAAAACATTATCACTAATCCACCTCCTAGGGATAAATGCACTTTGATTTTCATCAACTATAACCCCCAACACCCCTTTAATTTTATTACTAAAAAATTTGCTTATACACTTGTAAACCACATTACAACAAGTAATAGGTCTAAACTCAGTAACATTTACAAGACTAGCAACTTTAGGGACCAAAGAATACAAGTAGCATTCACTTCCTTCAGTAATTTCCCACTTTTGAAAAACTCAAATATAGCATCACAAAATTCATCACCAATAATTTCCCAAGCAGCTTTAAAAAACTTAGCAGTAAATCCATTTGGCCCAGGGGCTTTATCATCATCAACGCTCATGAGAGTCTCCTTAGTTTCCACCTTAGACACAGGGAGCACCATACATACAGCCATATCAGCAGGAACAAATTTATTAAACAAAGACTCCGGATCATTTATTTCACTGACATTGCTCTTCTTTCCCAAAAAATTGCTAAAATGCTTAACAAAAGCTTCACCTATCTGTTCTCTATAATACTCCTCACCCTCACTATCTAAAATTTTGTGACTTTCTTCCTATGCTTCCTTTCCTTGACAGCAGCATGAAAAAAACATAGAATTACTATCACCATCCCTCAACCAATTAATCTTAGATTGCTGTTTGTTAAAGTGATACTCATTAATCAGAGCATCTTTATAAGCATTGAGATACACAAACTCTTCATCCCTTAACAGCCCATTACTAGGATCCTCAACCATTTCCCTCTAAATTCTCTCCAATTCAATCTTAATCCTTTGAGTTTTATCCAATGAATTTCCCTGCTGAAAGTTTAGCTTCCTCAAAGGCTTTTTCAACCCCTTTAATTTAGAAACCAGACTGAACATTTTAAATCCATCAATTTGCCTATTCCAACCATCTTCCACAATCTTCAGAAAATCAGGTTTCCTAGTAAGATAATTCATGAATCTAAAAGACTTAGCCACTCTAGGAGAGCTTCCCTGCAACAAAAGAATCATTGGTAAGTGATCAGAAGTGTAGAAAGGAAGAAACTCAACCTTAGCGTTTTCATATAGCTCAAAGAATTCTTGATTTGCCACCACTCTATCAAGCTTTTTGAGAATACTACCACCTTTCTTAGGTTTACTAGTCCAGGTGTACTTCAGCCCATAAGCATTACAATCAGCCAGCCCACTAGAGTTAAGACAATCTCTAAATTGAGTATTAGAGGTGTTGAGTTTAGAATTCACAAAGGTGGACTTAGAAGGCTCAAGAATAGTATTAAAATCCCCCATGCATACCCAAGGCAAATCCTTGATCAATTTTGTTATGACAGATTAGATCCAGCCATAAAGCCTTTCTTTTAACAAGAGTGATATGGCCACACACAAAAGAACACATAAACTCACATCACCCTCAAGAGAATTTATGATACAATGAATAGCTTGAGCATTCATGTCAAGAATTTGAACATCAACCTCATGAAAATCCCAACCAGTGATAATTCTGGCCCAATCCCTACAGCAAGAGACATTAGAACACCACCTCCATTGATTCCTAATCGATTTGTGATAGAGTCAATCTTAGCAACATTCAGTTTAGTTTCAGTAAAACCACACATCCAAATACCATGCTCCCTTAACACCCTTCTAGTTTCCACCAACCTATCAAGATTATTCAAACCTCTAACATTCCAAGATATAATCTTCATTGTAACTGATAAGAATGAGACCTAGATACCCTCACATCATTCTCCTGATTTTCATCATTCTCATTTAAATCATCTTGCATTTCACAAATTTCTTCAATATTTCTCTCATCTTCAAGAATACATTCCATACCATCTTCAAACCCATTTTTATTACAAAGTATCATAAAAATTTCCTTTGAGCAAAACTCCAAGCACCTTCTTTCAGATGGAGGGACCAACCTATTTGTAACATACATCACTACTTCATCCTTTTCATCCTGGGAAAGAATTTTGTAATAACTATCAAGAGCAGTGGTGAGAATTTTTGTTTTATTAACAGGGATAAAGCTGTCATTAGACTGGAGAATAGAAGTACTTTGAGTAGCAATGGTGATATCAGTGGTAATGTCCTCCAAGACCTTAAAAGGATTAGATACCTCTAAAGGCTCCTTTTTATCAGGTGGAACTGAATTTCCACTTTGATGCTGCCCCTTAGGAATATACACCCTATTCTGAACCCCTTTATTGTCACTTGCCTTCCCAAAAATATCAGATCTTACATTCCCCTTCACAGCATTCCCTTCACTTTTGCCATTACCATTATTCCTCTGATTGTTTCTGTTATCAAATTTCTGCTCAGCATTCCTGCCCACATTGTTCCCACCTTTAATAACCTGAGCTTGACTTTTAGATGAACTATTATTACCTGCCCTGTACTGATTCTACAAGTTTGATGTAGGTGCTACCACCCTGCTTGCTACTACCATTCTTCCTTTGATTACTAGCAGGCATGCTAGTTTCTTGCCCACCTTGAGGAATATTTTGATGATTACTCAACCCAGAGGAGTTATCAGTATTACTACTAGCATGTCCCTTATTCCCATCAGCAACTTTTAACTCAGAATTCCTTTTGTTCACCACAGGTTGAAAACCATCATCATCCACACCAATGGTACTTGCAGAAGGCTCATTAACAGTTTCAACAGGAATAGCAGTTTTCTCCCTCTCTAAAGTCTCAGACTCAGTTAGCATTCTGTTGCCATAAGCCTCATAAGAATGTCCATATACCAAACAGTGATGGCAACTAACTGGTAATTTAGAGAACTCAATGTTGATGTCAATGCTTTTCTGAATTCCAAACTCATCAATAGGGTAAAAGCCTTAACAAAAATAGGTAGAGTTTCATAGACTGGAACCTCAATAAGAACTCTAGCAAAACTGGCATTTTCCCTCTTACTGCACTTTTCAGCTGTTATGCTATCAAAAGTAACTGGCTTACCAACACAGCTTGCAATACTGCAAATACTCTCTATGTTCCACATTTCTAATGGCAATCCATGAAAGGTAACCCAATTAGGCACACAATTAGGTTCAACCCTTTTCAGAACCATACCCGCTTCCCACCTGTGAACACAAACACATTTAATGGCCCCTCTTCATCCTTGAATTTAAAGTAAAAAAATGCCACTACCATTTGTTGTCACCTCTTCAATCCCAAAAATTTTCCACATTTTATATATATGAAATCTCACCCATCCTATCATACACACAGTACCAATGAAGTACCCATACAAGTGGTTCTTATAAACTTTCCTTGTCTGCTCAATAAATTTAGGATTTATTATCGTTACCTTCTCACCATTTGGAAGAACAGCAGGAGGGATATATTTAACTTCTTTTAATTCCTGATTAACCTCATCACTTTGAACAGCATTGGCATACGATTGCTTCTCCTCATTCTTCTTTGCCTCTTCCTTCCTTAGTCTTTCTTCTTTAGCAAGTTGCTTCTTAATAAAGCCAACCACATCCCCATTAGAAGCACTTTTAGCAGCAAAAATAGCTGCAACATTAGTGGGAAGATTCTCAAAAGCCTCACACTTAGAATTACCAAATGGAGCAGCCTTAACTTTCAAAAACATTTCCCTGCTAATTTGCTTAGCCTTAACAATTTTATTCTGTTGCTCAACCATAATATCTATCCCTCATGCTTTTCTTAAAACTTCTAACATGGTCATATTTGATTAAAGGAATAGGCACATCATCCTCATTATTACTTTCCTCCATAACATTCTTCACCTTGATCACATCATATTCAAGTTGGGCTGGTGTATGATAATTAGGGAATTCATTGGATTTCCCCAGGTTGAAGGTAACACAAGTAAGTGAAGAGGAAATGAGGTCATAGGTAGAAATCAAGTTTTCCAGTTTAGACTTAGTTCGGTTTAAACTAACCATCCTACTTCCCAAAATTGGATCAATGAAAATAGAGTTCTTCCCATCACAATTAGTAGCATATTTCTTAAGTTTCTTATCTTTGCCAACTTTGAACTCAATAGGAATAACATCCAGGAATCTATTCTGAAGATCAAACAAATTCTTTTCTGTATAATCAATTCTCCCTTTTAACTTTAGCAGCCATTTTCCTTAGAACACTTGCATAATAGAATTTAAACGAAGCCAACAACATAGGGTCATCCTCCCTGAACAAACAGTCACAAGACAATTCATACGAACTAGCGAAGATTTTACTGTATTTGAGATGCGTGTATCTATTAATCCAGCTAGACTTCACAAGAATAATAGCTTCAAAACCATCAGTAGTAATAAGAACACACTCAGCTAGACTCCAATGATTCTTTTGTTGCAGGGAAGCTCTCCTAGAGTGGCCAAGTCTTTTAGATTCATGAATTATCTTACTAGGAAACCTGATTTTCTGAAGATTGTGGAAGAGATGGGACTTAAACCATAATTCACAATTTCCTTAGCATCAGACAAATCCTGATTCAACACTTCAACTTTCAATAGATGAGAATTTCGATTCATAGTGGCTGTTATGTACAACTTTGCCCTACATTCAAATCTAATACTCCTATCCTCACATCGACCATCTCCAGATTCATTAACTCCTCTCAAACCATCCAATGAATCATGTTCACAAACAAACACAAAATCAGATTTAGGATGCGGAATAGGATAAGAGGCTACCTCATTAACTATCAGGTCGCTAATACCGTTGGTACCAATTGAAGACTCAAAACTCTTTTCAATAACTGCAGCAATGCTAGAAGCATATATCATATCCGACACATTAATTTCATTAATCGTCGCCTCCATTAATGCCGGATCTAAGCTCCGAGCATTTAACACCTCATTTAATGTCGAATCCATTAATTTCTGGAAGTTCTATGGCGCATAAACCCTCGAATGACTCCTATCTTCACTTATTGTTTCTTCAACAATTTCTGATCTCTAGTGGACTTCTCAGTAGGATTCGAACCCAGATGAAGTTCTGACCATCTGTCAGAGAAAAAAGAACGAACGGATCTTGTAGGATTCCCAAGAAAGATCAAGTAAATCAGAAGATTGGACAACGAGATGTGGATCCAATCGGGACGAATCCATGAAAACAAAAGACTGAAGACGAAAATCAGAAAAACTCCGAGCGGGAAAATTGCACCTTAGAAACACACTAACTTTTCCTGTCCAGAACTGTTTTAAGTGAAATAATACTCAAATCATTGGTATTTACATGTTTTTTTGTGTCTACACTCGATTAGCACTGAAACAAGATCCATAGAGGCCAGTTACAAGTGGTATCAGAGCCTGAGTTCTCTGTTTTCATGAAATCCATAAGTTTAGACTATTTTTTTTAAATTAGTTTTTTAAAGTGTGAATTTTTAGAAATCCGACCGTCAAAATGTGTTAAATCGTGTGAGGATCATCTGTTTCAAAAGGATTTTCTCTAAAAACCTAGAAATCAGAGAGCTTTGAGTCAAAAACTTTGATTCGGTGAGAAGTCTGACCCACAAAATATACCAGTTCTTTCATTCACTGATCATTCACCATTTTAAAATCTCTCATTCGGTCCTTTGTTTTCCTTGATTCGGTGAGCTAAGTGTCATTGGATGAAGTACATTCGGCCGTTCATTTTCATTCGTGGAGGATTATTCGATTGTTTTCATTCGATGAATCACTTCATTCGGCAATTCATTGTTCATTTGATAGTATTTCATTTTCATTTGGCAATTAGCTTCATTCGGTGATTTCATTTCCATTCGGCAATTAGCTTCAGTCGGTGGAACAGAATCTTGTTTTGTTCAAAATGAATGATTACCAAGCATTTGCTGCTATTTAAATTCGATGCAAGCAATGCTTAATTATGAGAATGAAATTGGTACGAGTTAGAAAGTGCCAAAGTTAATAAAACTTAAAGATTATCACAATTGGAAAAAGCATTTTGAAGCTTATGTTGGTGCAAATGATGTAGACTTGTGGATTCCAATTGAAGACGGGATACATCTCCACAATAAAATGGAGAGCCTAAAATACGAAGAGATCTTACTGTTGATGAAACGAAGCAATATCAGCAAGGAAAGAAGGCATATGGTATTGTTACTATGACTTTACTAAAAGAAGTATCACACCAATTCAAGACATGTACGAGATCAAAATAGTTGTGGGATGCTTTGAAATTAAGGTGCCAAGGAAATGAGCAGTATAAAGAGAGTAAAAAAGAAGGTTCTCAACAAATATCCTGATAAGAACATTATCGCTTTATTGTGAAGATTAGCTCATTTTTTTAGTGAAATGGAAGTTGTGGATATCAAGAAAAAGGATGAGGAATTGAAAGAGAAGATGCTTGAAGCATTACCAGCAAAGTGGGAGAATCATGTTTTGTTACTCACCCATAATAATGAGTTTTGACTTAGTTGTTTCATGAGTTGATTGGAAAATTACAAGCTCGAGAATTGGAGATGTGAACTGCAAATAGAATATTCCGCACATGTGCAGAATCCAGAATTGTATTATGGACAAAGTGCTACAAGTATTAGTGTTAAAACCAAACCAAACATTAGTACAACACCAGCAACAACTTTCTTAGCCACTAACATGTCCAGAGTTACTGATTCTTCTCAAGGTCATTTTGGTGGTTGTATGTTATTGTTCCAGTTCAAGCAAATCAGAGTGCTCTTTCTGTTGAATCAACTGAGGATTATATGGCACTGATTTCAGCTTTGCTATCATCATATTATGGTGTTATCATTGGAAGTGTGAATAATGCAAAGTTGATTGAGGAAGATTATGGCCAAATAGATCCAGATGATTTGGAAGAAATGGATATTAATTGGTAATTTGCAATGTTAGCAAGAAGAATTAAGAATTTGTTTAAGAAAACAGGACGAAGAGATCTAAATTCTGGTGGAAGAATAGGTTTGGACAAGTCAAAGGTTAAGTATTTTAATTGTTAAAACTTTGGACATTTTGCTAAGGAGTGTACACAGCAAAAAAAAGCCAAGAGGTGGACATCCTAATTCTGGTAACAATGCTCAGACATCTAAGAATTCAGGGAGTAATTCTAATCAATCAGCATTTTTTTCTCAAGTCAATGAAGGTTATGACTGGGGAAGAGCGTTTTCTAATCAATCTTCTTTTATTGCCAGGACTGAACAAGTTGATAAATGTGTAACTGATGCTGAATCAGAAATAAGTAGTTATGAGATGTTTGATAAAGGAAGTTATGCTTTCATGGCAGATGCTCAAAAGGAAGATTGTTCATAGTGTGATATTTGTGCTGAGACTGTTAAAGCTAATAGTGACTTGTTGAAGGAAAAGAGTCTGTTAGTCGATGAGTGAAATGTAAAAGAAAATTTGGGATTTATAAGAAGAAGTTGGAAGAAACAATTCAGGAGTTGATGCTTCAAAAATCTAAGTATTTTGACAAGTCTGAAATTTTGAATGAAAAATGTGGTATTCTTCAAAAGACTGGTGTTGAACTTACTGAAATAGAGCTTAGTCATCATTTTTTTGGTAAAGGGTTACCCCGGTGATTCTATTAATACCCAAAGACAGTTAAGTACAAGTAGTGTGGTGAGTCCACACTAATTCATACATGGGACATGCCCCAGTATGTACACAAAGAACAACCAAACAAACGAGAACAACCAAAATAACCACTAGTCTAATCAACCAGACACCTAACAACAATTCAGAAGAACAAATCAGCCCCCATCATCAAAAACGAAGGTCCTAAGAGAGCTCCAATCAATCTGAGGCCAAGACCACGAAGGAGGATGAAGCATCATCGATAACCACTTTTCTGGAGAGAGGTGCTTGCCCCTTTTGTATTTGAAGCCATAAATGTAGGATCGGTGTTGATTACTGTTTAACTTAACAAGAAACCCTCTACGTGTAAATATAACCCTACGGAATTAAAGTTATATTTCACTTTACTTAAGCAATTCTTAGTTCTCTTGTGTAATGTAAGTGTTTGATTGCATAAGGATAGTAACAACGAAGTAAGAAATACTCGGCACTATTTGCATTAACTCAAGTTTACTACTAGTATTACAAGTTGATTGAGAACTGTGTGTAAAACTGAAAGTTAACTAAGCTAAATATAGTGCAGATGAGATCAATGACAGCCATTAATCTCAAACGATTTAATCTATACTGTTAAATAAAAGTCAAATACAAACTACCAAAAGAGTAATCTTCGATATATGGAATATCTTGCGTGTGATCAGCAACATACTAGTTTAGGAGAGCAGCTTTGATAGATTTGGAAGCAACCGAGAAGCTTTTTGCAGGATTGGACGACTGAAAAGACTTCTCAGGAAAAGTCCGGTTGAACTCATTATCAGGTGGATAATCGAGTTCACCCGGAATATTCGCTAACAGAAAAAATTACTTCTTTCGGTTGAACAGCCAGTTCTGCTTGAACTCGAGATTTCCGCTTGAACTTCATCTTCAGCCGGAATTCTTTAAAGTTTGCTTTCAGCCGGAAATTTTCAAAGCGATATTCCTTACAATCTCCCCCTACGCTGATGTTGTCAAATTTATTTTCCATCTCGAAGCTATATTTAAAAATTGACTTGTACCCAAAAATAGTCTTCTCCTTGACCTACTTGTCAACATACTTGATGTTGGCATCTAGATTTTGAGAAAGCTCTTTAGAATTGGTTTTGGTCACCTTCACATATTTGAATGATTTCTAATCTCTTTCACTCCATTCAGTTTGAACTGAGATGGATTCATGGGCAGTGAAGGTGCCATTGGCTCTATGCACATAAAACAACTTCTCATCTTCTTCCCAAATGATGAATTTTATATCACTAACATGCTCTTCTTCTTCTTCATCTGTATCATCAACATCCAAATTGCTTCTGTAGAGCATTCCACATTCAAGCACTGAATGTTCAATGCAAATCCTTAACAGGTGCTTAGCTCTTGTTGGACTTAGAATTTCTCTAAGCTTCAGAATGATATCAGTCCTTTGAAGTACAGTAAGAAGTGTAGTGGCCTTGTGAGCATTCACCACTTGAGTTGTGCCATTTGCCAAATGGAAAGTGAAATCAAAGTTGTCTTCATTCACTGTCCACCCAATGATTTTGTTCTTTCTTGGTGGCCCTCTTCTTCTTTGACTCCGATCTTTCTTCTTCTCTTCATTTTTCTCTCATCATCACTTCCTGAGTCTTGCACTGCAGGTGCTTTGCCTTTAGATGAAGGTGAAGATGGACCAGGTTGATCAACAGTTGGTTTGGCAGGAGGTGTAGGAACGGTGGTGGATGAGGGTTCTCTTATAGTAAGAGGTGGCACAGGTGTTTGAGGAGGTGGTCTGCTGGCTTCAGGTGTTGGGCTTGAAGGAGGAGTTGGTGGGAAGATATCTGAAAAATCCATGGTAGGTGCAGGTTTCTTTTTGAAGGGGATGATTGGAGTGAAGTTGTCGGTTCTGAATTTTGGGTTTGACAGTTTGGTGGCTACTTTCTTGGAAATTGAGGGTGGCTTGTAAGGTATGATCGCAAGTGACTGAAATACTGATGGAGCAGCTGTAGGTGTGGGGTTTTGTTCATATATGTAGGAAGGTGGAGGAAGGATATTTGCATCATCAATAAATTCTGGTTTAACATCAATGTTAGTTGCCATACTTGAGGTAAACTCTGATGGTGAAGGCAACACCAGTTTTGGATTAACAGCGACCTCATTTCCTCTGAGCTCTTGAAATATTGAGTAAATCAGTTGGCATAGCTCCTTAACCTTCATTGTTGACTTCATACTCTAATTTCCAATTTCGGACAATCAGGGCCCTTTTTACCTTTTTCAGCAATAGGTAATTCTAATCATTCTTCACTAACATAGTGGGCATCTGGGAGGCAATGGCAATCAACCTCTCCCTTTCTCCTTCAGTCATTGCACCCAAGTCATATTCCTTCAACCGCCAATCAAATGATCTCTTCTTGGCTTCTTCAAGCAAACTTTCAACAACCCAGTTTTGAGAATACAACTCCAAATCATCTTGAAACTCCTTGGCTAACCTCTCATGTTCATCAGCTATTCTGGCTTCTTCCACCATTTTGCTCACAGCTTCAGACTCTGGAGTTTGAACAACTTGTTGAATAGTTCTGACAGTTTCAGGTTGAACTAACTCTTCAGCTTGAATTAGCTCAATGCTCCTCATAGCTATTAATGTTTCAGCTATATCCTCAGCTTCATCACTTGGTTGTTCTTCCGGTTGAACCACAGGGAATTGGTCAGATCCAAATATCGACTGCTTAGGGCCATATACTAGATCAGGAGCATTTTCATCGATCAATACAGTTTCAACCTGGGTTTCCGGTTGAACTTCCGCTTCATCTTCATGTAGAACTTCAGTCACCACCTGAGGTTGGGTGACTTCAGGTTCTTTGTCAGTCATTTCTAGTACCTCGGTTCCTTCACCTTCTCCTAACATATTTTCATCACCTCCTTCAGTCATGGTTCCCACTGCTACAGTTTCAGTGCTGTCTTCAAGATTCTCAGCAGTTGCCTTGCTGGTGGAAGCAATATTCTTCTCCGCTTGATTACTGGCTCTTACAGCCGGAAAAATGAAATCCTTCAGCGGCCTAGTAATCATGTTTATATGCTCAGGTAGAGCACCAGCAATCAACATTGAAGACTGAACCAGTTCAGTGAGATTTGGGTCTTCAAATGGTGAGATAGCTATGAGTTGGCTACTCTTCACATTCACCCAACTCTCTTCGACTGAAAAAGGTTAAACACCAACTTTCCCTGCAAGCTATGGCTCTAACTTCAGCCAGAATTCTATCTGTTTCTTCAATTTCAAGAATGGCAGGTGTTGAAGTCATCTTCTCCCCCAATTTGACAGTATTAGCTTCATCTTCAGCTCTGTTTGGGTTTGAAGGACCTGCTTCAGCTTGAACAGGAACACCCTTGACTAAGGTGGCAACAGTTGCATTTAATGAATCAACCTGTTGTTGGAGAGAAAGGTACAAATTCGTTAATTCAGGTAGTGTATAACTGTCCTCGACTGGCTTTTTACCAGTATCCCTGGACGAAACCAAGTTATCAATCCGATATTGATCAATCCTGGTACCCATGGTTTCTTGGCACATGGGATTCTCTTCTGCTGTCTCAACAACCCTTGGTTCCAATGAAGGACCCGTAGGTGCTGATTCAGAGAAGATTGCTACAGATTGGGTCTTAGTGATGTTACTGCTAGCACCAAGATCCAGTGGGGATACTTGGGCAGCAGCAGCCCTCTCTGTATGAATCTCTTTAGAACTCCTGAGATTCACCTCCGGTGAGGAGTGGGGGTTCAGTGCAGCAGGGTCTTGATCCATCATAATGTTCTCATGTAATGAGGTTGGTGAGTTAATAACATCTTTATTTGGATCAAGAGTGGGTGCACTGTCACTCCTGGGTGATAGGGGTTGTAGGGGTGAAAACCTTGAGGATGGGGATAATACATCCATGTCTATTGACTCCCCCTCAAAAGAAGGTTCATCCCTAAGAGAAAATCCCAGTTTGGCTAGCTTCCGCTTGGGCGTTTTGCCTTTAGCGGGGCTTGAAGCTTCAGGCTGGTTGGCTTCTTGCCACTTGAACTCGCCTTGGGAGCCATTGTTGATGTAGGATTTGAGAGAAGTTTACGGTTTTTGGAAGTTATGGAGAGAGTTTGAGAGAAATTTGGGAGTGGGGTTTGAGAGAAATGGGGAAGTGATGGTAATTTAGGGCATTTTACCTTTTCCGTTGCTGATGTGGAAGAGAGAGGTTTTAACGCAACCATTCAGTAACTGATGTGACTGGTGCTTTATGGGTTATACGGTACAACACGTTAAAGCATGTCATTATCCAAAAGGATATTTACTGAAACCTCGGATATTTAATGGTTAAAAACTTAATGGGTAATTAAATGTGTATCTGCTTAAAAAGATGTGCCTTCCGGGTAATTTAATGAAAAGTGACAGTTGACTTGTTGACCCGGAAGTTCAAGCGGAACCCATTTTCTCCTTTATTTTAAAAACCAAATTTCATCAGTTTGAACTTCAAGTAGAAGATTTTTCTGCTTGGAAGAATTGTTTTCAAAAATATTTTCCACATAAGATACAAAGCATTTTTCCGGTTGAAGGTCACCTGGAGATTTTCAAAAGTTCTTTTCTCACAGGTTGAATCGGAACTTGGACCGGAAAACCAGAACACATGATTTTTGAAATTTTGTGTTAATTTTTCATAGTTTAATAGCAGTTACTGACTATGAACTGAAATGGTTTCTAAATAACACAAGAAACTTTTCTTTTTCTTTTTCTTTTTGTATCAAGAGGCGGACTCTTAGACACAAATTTGTTTCCTTTTATTGAGGTTGTGAAAATCTTTGAGTTAATCAAAGTTCATCATCCTAATGGCTGTGATAAGGTAGAAGAATCTTGCCTCATCGAATGCTTTGGTAAACAGGTCAGCCAATTGGTGACCAGTCTGAACTTTGAACAGTTTAATTAGATTCTTTTCTGCACAATCTCTAATAAAATTATACCTTATATCAATGTGCTTTGTTTTGGAGTGCTTGACTGGATTGTTGATGATGGAGATAGAACTATTGTTGTCTGCAAAGATGGGAGTTTCCATGAAGGTGATTCCATAATCAAGCATCTGATTTTGGATCCAAAGAACTTGACTGCAGCAACTTGAGGCAGCAATGTATTTAGCCTCAGCAGTTGATGTAGAAACACATGTTTGCTTCTTGCACTGCCAGGAAACAAGTCTTTCACCCAAAAATTGACATCCGCTTGATGTTGATTTCTTGTCTATGTCACAGCCTTCATAATCACTGTCGGTGAATGCTTTGAAAGAGAAGTCATAATTTTTGGGATACCATAAACCCAGTTTTGTTTGACCCTTCAAGTACTTGAAAATTCTCTTGACAGCTAGCATGTGTGACTCCTTTGGTGGTGACTGATATCGTGCACATAAGCAAAACTGAACATGATGTCAGGTCTACTAGCTGTGAGATACATCAGTGATCCTATCATTTGCTCTGTACATGTGTACATCCACTGGCTTGCCACTTAAGCCATTGGTTAACTTGTGGGAATTGGAGATAGGAGTTTTAGCACTTGAACATGTCAGCATATCAAATCTCTTCAGCATATCTTGGATATACTTTGACTGGTTCAGAAAGATCCCAGCTACATTTTGCTTCACTTGTAGTCCTAAGAAGAAGGTTAATCCTCCCATGGAGTTCATTTCAAATTTCGACTACATCAAAGTTTCAAATTCCTTGCACAACAAAGTATTAGATGAACCAAAAATAATATCATCTACATAGATTTGTACCATCAATATGTCTTTACCAACAGTTTTGACAAACAATGTTTTATCAATAGCTCCTCTTCCTGTAGGCGTTCTCTAGAAGATAGTTTGAAAGAGTTTCATACCAGGTTCTAGGTGCTTGTTTGAGGCCATACAGGGCTTTGATTAGCTTGCATACCCTGTTTGAATGATGAGGGTCCTCAAAGCCAGGAGGTTGCTTGACATACACTTCTTGTTCCAGTAGGCCATACAGGAAGGCACTTTTGACATCCATTTGAAATACTTGGAAGTCTTTGAAGGCAGCATAGGCTAGAAAAATTCTGATTGCTTCTAATCTAGCCACTGGTGCAAACACCTCATCATAATCAATGCCTTCTTCCTGTACATAGCCTTGAACCACCAGTCTTCCTTTGTTCTTAATGACAATGCCCCTGTCATCCTTTTTGTTTCTGAACACCCACTTGGTACCAATTAGTTCTGCATCAGCAGGCAGGTCTACCAATTCCCAAACTTTCTGCTTGTTAATTTGAAATAACTCTTCTTGCATTACCTCTACCCAGCTGTTATCTTCTAAGGCTTCAGCTACCTTCTTGGGTACTTCTTGAGACAGAAATGCAGCGTGCAGACAAATATTTGCATCAGCGGATTTACTTCTTGTTAACACAGGTGCAGACATATCTCCAATAACATTATCCAATGGATGATTCTTGTTGATTCTTCTGTCTATGAGCATAGGGAACTCATGGCTTCTTCCATTTGATGGTATGTTGAGCCTAAGAAGCATGTGTTCAAGCTCAATATTACCAAAGTGTGACACAGGATCTGAAACTTCAACTGCTTCATGAGAACTATTTTCTGAATTGTGGGTCAGATGCTCAAAACTAAACTCATTAGATGCAGCATCATTGGAGTTTTCAGGTTCACTTGACCCGAAATCAGTGTTCTCCTTAGTTTCTGAAATTGAGTTTTCCGGTTGAACTTGAACCGGAGAAGCGAGTTCCGTTTGGACTTCAACCAGAAATGCTTTAGAGTCGATTTGAATTATTTCAGCTTGTTTCTTTCCATTGCCAGGCTAGACAGGTTTGGTGCTCATTGAAGAGAAGTAGATTGGCTTCTTTATGGTTCCATCAAAGTTACTCTTCCAATGTTCATCAGCTGACCTGTAAAGATTCTATTCCTGCACTAGAGAACTCACAGGCTTCTCAACAGTTATGTTGAAAGCAGTGGTTAGTGCATCAATATCGAATAACCATGTGGGTTGAGACTCAAAATTGTTGGGAGATTTTTCATTAAAACACACATTTATAGTTTCTTCAATAATTTTGGTTCTCTTGTTGTATACTCTGTATGCCTTAGACACACTAGAATATCCAACAAAATATCCTTCAATTGCCTTTTCTGCAAATTAGGCAATAGCTCATTGGTTCTCAATATTGTAACAGGACAACCAAATGGCTTAAAGAAATAAATATTTGGCTTTCTTTTTCTCCAAAGCTCATATGGTGTCTTGTTCTTGGCTTTAACAATCAAGATCCTATTTTGGACATAACAGACAGTGTTCACTGCTTCTGCCCAAAATATCACAGGGAGTTTTGAGTCTGCTAACATTGACCTAGCAGCTTCAATCAGTGTCCTATTTCTCCTTTCAGCAACACCATTTTGTTGTGGAGTTCTAGGAGCACTGAATTGTCTAACAATTCCCTTTTCTTCACAAAATGAATTTAAGACATGATTCTTAAATTCAGTGCCATTGTCACATCTGATTGTTTTCACTTTGAAATTGGATTGATTTTCTAAATTTATCACAAGAGCTTTTAACAATTCAGCAGTTTCATCTTTTCTTTTAAGAAAGAAAACCCATGTGTATCTAGAGAAATCATCAATAATGACAAAACAGTATGACCTTTTTCCCAAACTCATTACTCTAGTTGGACCAAAAAGATCCATGAGCAACAGCTCTAGAGGTTGTCAAATAGAAGATTCAACTTTTGGCTTGAAGGAGGTTTTATGTTGCTTGCCCAAACATGGCATACAATGTTCAGAACATGTAAATTGCTTGTTAGGAAGACCCTTAACCAAGCCAAGATTGACAATTATGTTCATGTTTTTGTAGTTTACATGTCCTAACCTCCTATGCCACAAATCAGATTCATCCAATGTGGCTTTGGATATAAAGCAAGCAATGCCACAGGAGGGTGCAGCAACTGATATATCCAAAATATATAATCCATCTATCCTGGGTGCTTTAAGCATGATTAGCTCATCAGGAATTTTCACACCAGGTCTGAGAACTATAGCCTCCCTCTCATTAAACATCAAATTAAAATTCTTGTCACACATTTGTGAGACACTGAGAAGATTTAAATTTAATGTATCAACAAAATTGACTCTATCCAAACTTACCAGTCCATTGCTCACATCTCCTTGTGCTAAGATATGGCCTTTAGTGCTACCAAAGGCAACTGGTCCTCCATTGACTCTTTTTTGTGTTTTCCAGTATATGCTTATTCCCTGTCATGTGGCAAGTGCATCCACTATCTACTACCCATAGGCTATGTTCGCCTTTATTTTGCACCTGCACATATCAGATTTGTTCAGTTTCTATAGGGGACCCAAGCCTGAGTGGTCTTGGGTCTGCCATAAGCATCGTTATACTTGTACTCCTTGAGTACTAAAGTATTCACAATTGGAGCATCAGTAAGCAGATCATCATTATCAAGGTTCAAGCTCTCATAGGGAGTGCTTGTTTGACTTAATCTCTCACTCTTGTTGTTTTTCCTCTCTGCAATTTTTCTTTCACGGTATTCCTGGAATTTTTTCTGTTTATTGGTCACTTTCTTTGGTATTTCACTAGATGAACAATGAGCTTGATTGACCAATTTAGTTCTTTCAGGTGATTGTGGAAACCTTTGAGAAAAGTTTTCAACCTGATGTGGAACACAGTAACTTCCACTTGAACTAGCAAGGAATTTCGGTTGGTTAGATTTCTTGCCTTTTGAAAAACTTTCCCTTGAGGTGGTCTTTCCTCTTGAGGGATTCTTTCTACCTTGGCTTTAAAAAAGTTCAAACCCTTCAGCAAAGTGTACATTCGGTCTCTGCTTGGGAGCAGTAGCTGATCTGGGCTGTTTTCGGTTTTTCGGTTGAATTGAAGTTCGAGCGGAAAGTTGTTCCGGTTGAACTTCAGCCGGAAAACGATTTTGCTTTAAAACAGAAAAACTTGCATTTCATTCATTTCCCACCAAAATCCTGTTAGACTTATATCCAAAATACTTCATTGTTTGGCTTTTCACATGTGAGATTCTGCCTGTGAGCTTTCTTTGGAAATCTGTTTTTGGTTTTTGAGCAAATTTTGGTTTTGAAAGATGTTGAACTTTACTTAATGGGTTGAATAAACACATGGCAGCAAGGTGCCATTTTTTACCACAGAAAACACATTCAAGACTTTTTGCTTCATAAAACTCATTTTTCCTGGGAGACTCATTTTTGGTAATTTGCTTGTAATTTAATTGACCAATTCTTTGAGTTTGACTTCCCTTTGGTTGTTCAAGTTGTTTCCCTCCAACTTTTGAATCCTTTGATTTTTAAATAGTTGGGGGTGGGATAGCAATTGATGGTTTCAAAATTTTTGATTAGTCAACTAATGCAGATGTGCTTGCATTATTGACTTCAAGCTTATTAGTTTCAACATATTTTTCAATGCTTGACCGTGATGAGGTATCATCAACAGTGAGACTAATTTTACATTCTGTTGACAGGGCTTTAATTGGTTCAATTGCAAGTGAGTATTCAATTGGTGGCTCAACACTGTTATAGCCAACACCAGTTTTCCCATACATCCCTCCCATCCATAGTTTCTCAGCCTTCTTGTTTGCAGTTTGAAACTTATCACATGTGAACAAAGCATCTTTTAGTTTTATTTCAAGAACATCAACCTCAGACTTAGCTTCTGTGGTTTCTTTTCTTGATTTTTCAAGTTTTGACAACAAATCATTCAGTTGTGTTTCAAGAATGGAGTTGGTTTGCTTTAACTGTTCGAATTCTTTGTTTAAGTTGTCAATCTTAGTAATGTAAGATGACTCAGTTTTCTTAAAGCATTCCTTTAACTCATTTAAGCTTGAAACTTCATCAATCAGATCTGTGTTGTGATTTTTGTACTTTGTCACTTGTTCAATGCAGGCAAGGCTGCATAAGTTTTCTAGAACATTTTCAGGAATTGAATTTACATGATCAGAAGGAGAATCTTGCTTGGCCATCAAAACATGGTTGATAGGCTCGAACTCAGCTAGAAAGTCTCCCCATTCAACACATTCAGTTTGGTTTGCTATAGCAGCAACCACATTCCGATGGTTTTGACTTCCGGCTGGTTTTGGTTGGGTGGGTTGTTGTCCTGAATTATGAGCTGAATTGTTGCTTGAATTGTTGTGGTTGTTTCCACCATGATTCTTCATCTGAGTTTGACCTTGATTCTGTCCTTCCCTTCTTGGTTGGGGGCAATCTCTTGCAAAGTGACCAAGTTGGTGACAGTTGTAGCATTTCACCTTGCTTTTGTCTAGGCCAATGTGAGCACCTTTTTCTCCTTTGTAAGTTCTACCAATTCTTTTATAGAATCTTTGGGCTCTAACAGACACCATAGCAAGTTGGGTCAAAATATCTATTTCTTCTAAGTCATCAGCACCTATACATTCTAAGTCTTCACGAATGAAGCCTTGGTATGAGTCTGTTGCTACATAAGCATTGTGAGAGTTATCAAAGGAATTTGAAAAACTCTCTTGACACCTTGGTGTCTCAGGGAAACTGACTATAGGTGACTGGTATGAAGATGAGTTTGAAGATCTTTGGTTTTGAAAATCAGTAGTTACTAGAGTAGTTGAAAACAGTTGAGTTGATTCAGAAGATGAGTTTTGCTTAAGATTTAATTCCATTTTATAAGCACTGAGTATAAGCCTCATCTTTTTCAAAATTTTACATTCTCTGATGCTTACAGTGTAAACTGTCCACACAGAAGGCATAGAACGTAAAAAAATTATGTTTACATCGACCAGATCTGGTTTTACGTCTACTTTTTGCAGTTCATCAAGTAACGAAACAAATCTTAAGTACTAGTTGGTCATAGATTCACCAGATTTGTAGGTAAAGTTCTCATATTTCTGTTTAAAACATCTTTCTTGTTTTCTTTAACCTCACTGGTTCCTTCATACATTTCACTTAAGGCATTCCACAGGCTATGTGCAGATTTGTAACCCTTAAACCCACTTAAAATGGAGTTGGGAAGTGCAGCCTGTAGAGTCCAATATGCCTTATAGTCAAATTCGAGAGCAGCATAGTCAGATTCAACATATTTATCTGAAGGTTTTGGTATCTTGACTTCAGCGTCATCAGCAGATGGAACTGTGGGAGAATAAGGACCTTCAGTCAATGATTTCCATATACGGCGATCTAAGATCCTAACAAAACCTTCCATCATGAGTTTCCAGATACCAAAGTCATCAGGAGTGAACATTGGCGGTTTGTTAGCACTACCGTTTGAACATCCTAAACTGAGTTCATTCATTTTGAAAAAACTTTGGAAAGACAAAAACAACAAGGCTTGTAAAGTAAACAAGTAGAGTATCAACTTTAAAGCACTAGAAGTCTTAAAAGTGGCAGCCAAAGCTCTGATACCACTTGTAGGATCAGTGTTAATTACTGTTTAACTTAACAAGAAACCCTCTACTTGTAAATATAACCCTGCGGATTTAAAGTTATATTTCACTTTACTTAAGCAATTCTTAGGTCTCTTGTGTAATGTAAGTGTTTGATTGCATAAGGATAGTAATAACGAAGTAAGAAATACTCGGCACTATTTACATTAACTCAAGTTTACACTATTACAAGTTGATTGAGAACTGTGTGTAAAACTGAAAGCTAACTAAGCTATATATAGTGCAGATGAGATCAATGACAGCCATTGATCTCAAACGATTTAATCTAAACCGTTAAACAAAAGTCAAATACAAACTACCAAAAGAGTAATCTTCGACATATGGAATATCTTGCGTGTGATCAGCAACATACTAGTTTAGGAGAGCGGCTTTGATAGATTTGGAAGCAACCGAGAAGCTTTTTGCAGGATTAGACAACTGAAAAGACTTCTCAGGAAAAGTCCGGTTGAACTCATTATCTGGTGGATAATCGAGTTCACCCGGAATATTCGCTAACAGACAAAATTGCTTCTTGCGGTTGAATAGCCAGTTCCGCTTGAACTCGAGATTTCCGCTCAAACTTCAACTTCAGCCGGAACTCTTCAAAATTTGCTTTCAGCTGGAAATCTTTAAAGTGATATTCCTTACAATAAACCTTCCCATTTCATTTGAATCAACAACCATGTCATGAACCATATGTTCAAAATCCCCATCCATAACACTAAACTCATCATTATCCCTTGCCATAATGTCTTCATCAAACACTTTAAATTGATTACTTGTAACGAAAGGAGGCTTGGATGAAGAATACTTACACGAATGAGTATTATTTCCTTCATGCTTGGATTGTTGACCCGAGGTATTTTTCTTAAAAGGCCTATATTCAAACTTTGACTTTTGGTTTTTCAGATGGACAATTGGTTTTTTAGCACTTTTCCTTCCCTTTACTTCAGTAAAGCCATCATCATCAGTATCCAAGGAAGTGTTTGGGCTAGGGGTGGCTCGAACATGACACCCAAACACACATTAATTAGCATATCTTGCCGGTTTCCATTCATACTCGACCTGAACAGTTTCCTTAATAAAATCCTCCCCATTTACATCAGGAATGGCTATGGTAAGGGAATCCTTAAAATCAGTAGAGACTAAAATTTCAACAAGGGCTCGAGCAAAGCTACTTCTACCCCAAGTATCCAAGCACATAGAAGTAGTATAAGAATCATGAAACTTAGGCTTACCAAGTTTCGATGCCAGCATACTAAGTCCATCATCAGAGTAAGCAGCAAGCGGAACATTGTGAAGTTTTACCCAAACCGCAACATCTTTGACATCTTCCTTCTTAAGCTAAGAGGTTGGGGACCAAACATTAAGAATAATAGGATGATTCCTAACCAACCAAGGGCCACCTTAAAGAGCACACATCATACCCTCTCGATTGGCAAACTTAAAAAATAAAAACCCATTAGCATTCATCATAGTTTTCTGAAGACCAAACTTATTCCACTTCTGACGCACATAATAATCAACCACAGGAAAAGCAATACGGGCACCCAAAAAATAACCAGAAAGAGTAAAACCCAATTTTTCTTGAATAGTGTGAACAGTTTCCTTCGGAATAACTACATCAACCCCATCCTGAGTCTCCTGTGATTCAACAAACCTGAAGTTTATAGATCTTTTCCGGACAGGATTTGATTGTTCAAACGGTTGTGAATTCTGACCCACAACCTTCGCAGCATACGAATCGGTCGTATTCGATATGATATCTCCAGATTTCAATACCGCCCCATTATCCCTGTTAACGTCCGTGACTATGGTCGGCTGATCCTTCGGGACCGGATCCTCCCTTCCTCCCATGATTTTGGTGTCATCAACAGCAAAACATTCCTTTTCCTCACCAACAACCAAGTCCACTTCAGGTAAGGAGAAAGAAACTCGGCGCCGACTGGGAGTGCATGGAGAGGCTACCGGCAAGACATGAGAACCGACTCCCAAATATGCGTGTTTCAGAATACCCATGCCATGAAGCATCGGACCGTCAATGTTCTTAATTTTGGATGCCCAAACCCCAGTCACTCTTGTGGGATCCGTAGCATTCTTAACAGAAGCCATAGAGATCAGTAATCGGAGCTTGAAATGTAAATGGAAACCCTAAAAGTCGACGGCTAGGAAAACCAGAACACTCAAGACCGATACAGATTTCAATCGATCATAATCAACCGACCAGACTAGATTAATCGAACAACTTATGAAGAAAAACCACAGCAACAAGATCGAACAATTAGGTAAAAACAATGCGAAAAACCCTAAACCACCACAAACCCTAATTCGCGAATATCAAAACCGTAACCCAAATCATACGTAATCATTAAGGATCAATGATGAGTACTCTTTGAATCACAGATTGAATGGCGAAAGCCAAAGCAAATCGATCAGATCGTTTACCCTAGTTCGCTGAGATCGCCAAGGAGGAGGGAGAGAGCATTGTTTTTTTTAAATGAGTCATAGTTAGAGCTTAGTCATCAAGAAGACAACACAAAATTGCTTGATGCAAAGACGAGGTTGAACGATGAAAATTAGCTCTTGAAGGAAAATGTAGAAATTTATAAGAAAAGATGGGAAATGGTCACACAGGAGTTACTTGATGAACATAAAAACCTGTGAATGCAAAAGTATGAGAAAAACAAAGTTTCAAAAAAGTTAATTGCTTCAATTGGCTGAGGCACAAATGAAAATTTATGAATTAAAGATTAAAGTTACTGATGTGAATAGAAAATTGGATAATCTCAATAATTCATAATCTCTCACAAGTTTTTTATGTAAAGATGAAATTTTTTGGAAGTGCTAGTTTGAATAATGTTCCACCTCCTGTGGTCATTATAGATTCCACATCTAATTTGCAACCTCATAATGAAGTTTTGGATTATTCTAAATATGCTGATTCTAAGTCTGACAAGAAAAAAGATTCAGAAATAAAATGAATCAAATAAACAGTTTGAAAAGAATGAGAATGTATCTAGAAAATCTCATAAATTTACTTTAGGTTTAACTTTATTTGCAGAAGAAAATGTGTACGATGCAAAAGTTTGTGAGAAAAATGATAACCTTTTTTCTGAAGACAACATTGATGAGTCTGTGTTTTATGAAAATAAAATTCTCAGAGGAAATAAAGGCTGAATTTAACAGAATTGCTAAACTAGAAAAAGGAGAAGCTGGTTCTCAGTCACAGTTTTCATAGAAAACTGGTTATAAACAGAAAGGTTTGGGTTTTGAGAAGAAAATTGATGAGGTCAGTGAAACAAAGAAAGACTCAAAGAAGTCGACAAAATCCACTGCTAAGAATTCTGAACAGGGTGGTTCTGACAAAGGGAAAGTTAAACCTTTTGAGGCAAACATTAGTGAGCATTTGTATCGTCTTGAAGGTTCAAATAAGATATATTCTGATAAGGTGTTTCCACTTGATTGTGTTGAAACACATCTAATTGCTCAAGTGTTTGTGGTTGAGTATGATCATGAGTTTGATTCAAATCCGTACAAGGTGCTCGAGGGTAATCTACATAAGAAGAAAGTTTCATCTCACCTTTCTAGAGTTGGTCAGAATTACACTGGATTTTCTTCATGTGGTTCAAATGATACTCCTCGAAGTCCTACTTCAAAGTGGTTTTACTCAAATAATTCACAAGATGGTGATTTTTATGATATTTTTGGATCTGATAATGTTTGTTATGATTTTCAGGGGTTAAAGAAACGAAGACCCAAGAAATGAAGGACAAAGAAACCCGTGAATGAGACCATTTATGATGATGGTTCGACGATCAGTTTGGAAATCCAATTTCCATTATAATCGCAGATCTTCGTAGATGCTATCAGTGTCAGAAAAGAGGTCACATTCAAATGAATTATCCTGAGAATGTTGGTAAGAAACCATCGGATGGTAAGACTTCCAAAATAATAGATCAAACTAGCAGAGTTTTTGATGCGCAGAAAAACAAAAATTCTAAATCTAGAAGAAAATATTTTTGTGAAATTGATAAGAATGTGGGTGGTAAATCAAATTGTGATGTTAAAAATAATGATGGCTCATTAAAAATTGCAACGCCACAGATGCAATGGAGACCCAAATTGGTTTCACAGGCAAATGAGGATTATGTGGAAGACACCGGTCAACCTCAAGCTGAGTGCTTAGGTCCTTTTGACAACTAATTTTTATGTCTAGTGTGTGGACGTCAATTCAAGAAGATCTATTAGTGATTGAAAAGTTGCTGATAGTGGAGTATCTGTAAAACCATGGAGTGATAGGTCGTCACACAAAGAAGTAATTACAAATGAGATTGTATTGATTAGGAACTGGTTCAATACAAGCACAAAGAAACACACAAAGAACGGTGATGAATGGCCAAGAGTTCAGCGTTATGATATGATGCACAAGTCAACCTATTTATAATTAGACTGCCAAATGAACCATGGTACCAACGAACCATTTGTTCATTGCTCACGATCCATTGGTTCCTGAATTGGTCCGTTCAGCTCCCTACTCACATCTAGCCATATTCTAGATATAACACAAGGGACACAAATTTATGCTCTAACAGACCCCCCCCCCCCCTTAACGTGTGATGTATCTATAACTTATCTTCAAGCATTTTTTTGGGTAAGGGTTACCCCGGTGATTGTATATATATACTAAAGATAAGTACAAGTAGAGAGCAGAAATACTCTCTAGTTCAGACAGGGACATGCCCCTGAAAGCAACCAAAACAAACCACCAAAACAAGGAAAACCGGAAAAACAATCTAGACCAAAACTAGGACATTAAATCAAAAAGAACAAAACTGACATCAGCCCCCATCATCAGATAAGGCATGATCCCCTACACCCCAATCCGCCAAAGCAGCAGCAACCTGAGCTAACTTGCAAAATCTAAGAGCAGAAAGCTTCATTCGAACAATATCCAGCACTTGGGTCGCTAAAACTTTAGGAGGGCTTGTATGATTGCAAAAAATCATGTTGTTTCGCTCCTGCCAAACAAAGTATGCATCAACAGCAACCAAAAGCTTACCCACAATGGCACGAATAGTTTTTGAGGAGGCCATAGAGTCAAGATAGTCAACAATGTAATCCCAAGACGGATGGACGAGCGACATACTAGCTTTATCACGAATCAATCTCCAAACCTGAGAAGAGTAAGAACAATCAAAAAACAAATGCTTAGTGGAGTCCATATCCGCCACACATATCCGCCACACAGAGAGGGCAGCACATTAAGTTCATGTTGTCCTTCCTTTGAGCCCATCGATACAATCTGTCTTGGGTTAGCAATCTGTTCTTGAAAATCAGCCACAAAAGGAAAGCATGCTTAGGGATACACTGAGGGAACCAAACTATGGTTGTCCAAGGCACCATAGGAGAGTGATCACGAATAGAATCCTAGGCAAGAGTGGTGGAATAATCAGCCTCCATATTGCCAAATCGCCAAACCAGTTTATTAGTCGACATAGGATTAATCTGGTTAGTCACATTCCTAATACCCCAATGGTCCGGAACCGGACGAGCAGCAAGCTGAGCAATAGTCATGGACCGAGAGAAGCCTCTATATACATCATACGAGAGGTGATCCTATCACATAACGGCCCATCATCATCCCACCAATTAAACCAAGCAGAAATAGACTCGCCATTACCAATAATAGACCGAATATGGGGACGAATACGAGGACGAATCTGAAGCAATTTCCTCCAACTCCACCCACAATTAGAAGCTATGTGAACGTCCCAAAAATTATGGTTCTTTAATCTATAAGCGTACACCCACTCAACCCAAAGTGAAGGACGTTTTGATACAATGCTCCAAATATGAGTCGACATAAGGGCAATGTTAAAGTCTTCAATTCGCCTAATTCCGAGGCCACCTTCCAATTTAGGAAGGCAAACATCCTTCCAGGACACCTTTGCCCTACCAGCCTGCATAGGCCCCTTACACCAAAGAAAACCCCTAATCTTTTCCTCTAAATCATGAATGGTGGATTTAGGAAGAATAAACATAGAGGCCCAGTAAATATGCATGGACGAGAGAACAGAAACAATAAGTTGAACTCTACCAGCATAGGAAAGGAATCTAGAGGTCCAACTGTTGATCCGAGAATCCAACCGCTCTCCGAGGACTTTGCAATCATGAGATCTCAATCTCGAGGAAACTAAAGGAACACCCAAGTACCGAATCGGTAAAGCACCTTCCAGAAAAGGTAAAGACTCTAAAATATCCTGTTTAGTAGCATGAGGGACATTACAGAAGAAGGCAGTACTCTTAAGGTTATTAGGGAATAAACCTGACATCATAGAAAAATCCCTTAAAACCTTAGTCAATCTAGAAGCCGAATAGATATCACCATGAGCAAAAAGGAACAGATCATCAGCAACGCATAGGTTAATAATCTTTTGCTTGGCACACATATGATGGAATCTGAAAGAAACATCATTAGCAACATGCTTACTAAGAAGCAGAGTGAGGACCTCCATAACAAGGGTAAACAAGTAAGGTGATAGGGGATCTCCCTGACGAAGCTCTCTCATACCCAGAAAATAACCATGGATGTTACCATTAATAGAAATAGAGAAGGACGGGGTAGTAACACACTTCATTATCCATTTGATCATAGTAGGGTGAAAACCAAACCCATATAAAATTCTCTTCAGAAACTTCCAATTAACCGTGTCATAGGCTTTCTGAATATCGACTTTGAACGCACATCTAGCCGGACCATAATGATGATGATAATTGTGCATGAGCTCCTGGGTGAGTAAAATATTATCAAAAATGCGACGACCCGGAACAAAAGTTGATTGATTCTGACTTACAATTTCATTCAAACCTACTTTAATCCTGTTAGTGATGATATTGCTAATGCACTTATACAGAACATTACAACAAGCAATAGGGCGAAAATCAGTAACCAGAGCTGGAGTAGTAACCTTAGGGATCAGAGCAAGAGTGGTGTGGTTCAGTTCCTTTAATAGATTGCCCGTGATGAAAAAGTCCTGAACCGCAGCAATAAAGTCCTTATGAATAACGGACCAAGATTTTTTAAAAAAAGCCGCCGAAAACCCATCGGGACAAGGAGCTTTGTCATCCCCCATAGAGAACAACGCCTGTTTTATCTCCTCATCCAAAACCGGGGCAACCATAGCAGAAGCCCTATCATTATCCAGCTTAGTATGGAACAACTCCAAAGGAGGAATAAGATCCATATTACCATCATTACCAAGGAATTTACGGAAGTGATCAACTAAAGCAATCTGTAAATCATTACCCATATGAATCACACCATCACCATCTTTGATAATATCAATTCGACTTCGGTAATTTCGACATTTCAAAGAGTTATGGAAAAATTTGGTATTGGAATCCCTCGTAGCAAGCCAATGCACCTTTGACTTTTGTTTCAAAGACCGCTCCTCATCAATACTTGCATCAGAGAAACGCTGCAAACACTCCCCATGGATCACACGAAGATTGAGATCATTCGGGTCAACATCAATAGCACGTTGAGCAACATCAAGCTCAGCACGTAACCGGGCAACTTTATTATGGAGGTTGCCTTGATTATAGAGAAGAGAACGCAATGGCTTCTTGAGAAGCTTCAACTTTTTAACCAACCTAAATTGGTGCACACCACTAATATCAACCTTCCAATGCTCCTCAACCACCTCCAAGAATTCCTTCTTATGAGTAAGGAAGTTAGAGAATTTAAACGGCTTCGGCTTACCTGTCGACAATGAAGGCATCATCAAAATAGAGGGGGAGTGGTCCGAAATTCTATAGGGCTGGAAAAAAGCATAAGAGTTTGGAACTTTATCAATGAAATGCATATTCCCCATAATACGATCCAATTTCTTCATCACACCAACGCCACCTTTAGGCTTTTGATTCCAGGTAAAGTGCATTCCTGTGCCGTTAACATCCATTATTTCCAGATTATTAACACAATCCTTGAAATCAGTCATGCCAATATCCACTCTAGAAGAGCCCATCGATCTGTCCTCCATGTTTAAGATTGTGTTAAAGTCACCAAGAAGGACTCATGGCTGATCCTTGACCACCTGCTTGTGTAAACTGAGCGAAGACCACAAATGACGTCTATACATGTAGTTATTACTAGCATAAACCATAGAACAAAATAGAACCATAGAATTATGTTTGAAAAATAACCGAAGGTGAATAACTTGATCATTCATATGAAGAACCATAGCATCAACAGCATTAACATCCCAACCGATAATGATCCGAGTACCTTTAGGAGAATGCAGGCCACTCGAAGTCCAGTCCCAAGAACGAAAAACACCCTTGCACACTTTAAATAAGTTATCAACATCCATATGAGATTCAAGAATTGCACACAACGAAAGATTATTTTCACATAAAACTTGTCGAACCTCTTTTTTCTTTAGAGAGCGGTTCAACCCCCTAATGTTCCAAGAAGTAATACTAATCATTGAGAACCTTAGAAGAAGGAGTGCTTGCCCCTTTTAATCCCATTACCATGAATGTTCCCGTTTCACATTCATTGCCCACCACCTCATTACCTCGATCACCCTTCATTGATTTATCAATGCCACTAGCCGTAGCCACCTCATGCTCACCTGACAGAATATCAAATGAATTGGATGTTTTAATTTCTTTTCCTTTGCCCAAATGATTATTATGTTCCGGATCCTTATCACCATATAGCCGACTAGTAGAACCTTGGTTTTTTTGTATTGGGATCCACTTTAGGATTAGCTACCTGACGATATTCAAACCGGGGGGTGGCCTTTGAAACCTGAACCCTAGGTTTCTTTGCAGTTTTCTTACGTCCCACTTCCACAAATCCTTCACCATCAACAACCGGCCCCTTCGCATATTTGGGTTTGTGTATAGCACATTCCTTATCATCATGGCCAAACACACAGCAATGGCTGCATCTAGGCGGCTGCCATTCATACTCAACATCAATAACCTCTTTAACGAAAGAAGTACCACTTGCATCCGGAATAGCCACCGTTAAAGTATCTCGAAAGGGTTGGTCTGCCGAAATCTCGACAAAAACACGAGCAAAACTACTTCGACCCCATGCATCAGCACACATGGCAGCCGTATAAGTATCCATCTGTTTAGGGGTACCCAGTTTAGTCGATAACATGCTCAGACCATCATCAGTATAAGCCACAAGGGGCACATTATGTAATTTTATCCATAGCGCCACGATTTTAATGTCATCCTTTTTCAAAGCCGATGTCGGGGACCAAACATTCAAGAACAATGGCCTATTATGAATCGTCCATGGACCCCCCTCCAGAGCATCCATCATACCCTTTAAGTTATCAAATTTGAAGAACAAAAACCCATTATCATTCATCATAACCTTTTACAATCCAAATTTTTTTCCAGTTTGACGACACATAGTATTCAACGACGGGGAAGGCAATACGATCTCCTAAAAAATACCCAAATAGAGTGTTTGTATGTTTTTGTTGCACATTAAGAACCGTGGAGATAGGCAGAACAACATCCACCCCCTGCTACAAATTTGCACAGATTAAAGGACGAAAATTAACCTTCTTGTGTTTTGATTTGGAGTTGACATTATCAGAGACAACCGCTGCAAAGGAATCAGCCCCACAACCATTTTCAGTTCTTGGAATAGTGGTAAACCTAGGGTTAACGTCATGCATGGACATCCCATGCACATTATCATCGGGTTTTTCCATAAACCCTAGGTCAGAAGAATTGATCTCAGGTAACTCATCAGGAGTTGGCTTCTGTGTGTTAGTATCCAGGGGTGTTTCAGAATTAACCGGAAACTAATTCGTAATCGTAGCCTCCGATGAGACTACCGGAGAGACAGCCGGATTTGTCACTGGGTTTGCACGTCTTAGTATGCGATTGTCAACTTTGCCATCTATGTTAGTAATCTTCTCCGCCAAACGCGACAGAGGTTTATTACGAGTCACTTGCTTCATGGAGAGAGAATCCAAAGAAAAAGAGGAACACACCATAGATCGAAGCTTTCGGTCGCCTTGGAAGCTAAGGAAAAGGAATAACACAATCCGGATCAAAGGGATAGCAGACTATCCAAGCTTCAACCCTAATCACGTAGATTCCTTAAACGTAGCAATTAGGAAACTTACAAACGACAACCTCGGTACAAACCCTAAAAAACGAGAACCAAAACACGAGACCAAGAAAACAGGAATCCAAAGTGGAATCACTCAAGCCGCTAACGGTACTCGTATCGAATCAATATCCAATCAACGTCGATCACAGGGTGTTACACGTCCAGATCGGAAAAGCAGTCTATAGGATAAACCCTACTCTGACGGCCGCTAACACAACTCGTACCAACGATTAAAGGAGATTTAGATTACAGGACCGGTAGGTGCCAAGATCAAACAGCAATGGATAAGGGACGAAGAAGACAAGCAAGTCGATTTCAAGGAGGAACCCTAAAATCGCCAAAATCGCCAGAGAGTATCCATTTTCTTAACCTTGATCCGATCTTCAAAATTGCAGAAATAGATCTTCAGCTTGTAAAATGATGTTAGTTGAAGAGCTTGCATGGCTGAATTAGGACTATGTCAACTAGACCACTTAAGAAATATTCTTCAATACTCCCCCTTTCTCCATGCTTGTGAGTAAACACATTAACCTGCGATTTCAGAAGACAGAAGCGATTTTCTATTTTTCATGCCAACGTAAGTTAATCTTGGGCAAAAATCTCCTTTGGAGAACCAAGATATTTTGAAATCAGTTTTTGAAAATTTGTTATATCCTGTGTTTATATGATCGAAAACAAATAAGAAATAGAATATTTTTGAATTTTACAAACTTTATATCAAAATACACCTAATTATTTTTGGTATTTTCTGATATGAAAAGAAAATGCAATACTAAATCAGACACTATTTTTATCTTTTACGAGAAAGATCACGACTTGGGATCATATTGGTCATAACTTCACTGAACTACACTTCAATTTCAATTATTTCAGCACACAAGCCATATCGATTGCAAATATAATTTGTCCAACTTTAAACTCAGGCATATGTTAAGGTATTATTAATTTGCTTTGACTAGTGTACCCTACACTATCGCACATATTCAGATATGCTTCACATATTTTTCATGTGATTATACTTGTGAATTTTACAAAGTATTTTGATTTCATGGTAGCGTCACTGTGTTCCATGTAAAAAGAAATAAGAACATTAAATCATCTACCTTAAGGTTGATCATTCGATATGCAGATAAGACCTCGGATTTACAAAATAAGAAAATAAAAACAAGTTGAAATTGTATAATTCAACAACAATTAGGTTGGTCTTGTGGACACGCAGAGAAAGTCCAATGAATTATATGAAACACCAAAGAAAATAAAACAAAACCTTAAATGAACAACTATCAGGTTGGTCTTGTGAACACGCAAAGATAGTCCGATCATTTAAAAAAATAAAGAAAATCAAACAAGTTTAAATTTTTACAAAATGAACACATGTATACACTGTGACTTCTCATTTTTCTTTTCGCATTTCTATCCACTAGGTCAAATATCAGATTCAGTATATTGTTGATCGAATCCTGAATCGTTAATATAATAAACAGATAATAATAATAAAGATTACCTGTAAGCATCTGGTTGAGATCAGCAGTAGTTAGGTTGTCCATCCTGTGAGTAGCCTTGGTTCCCCTTTAGGGTGTATAGCTAATGATGGTGTAAGGTTTCGTGAGGGTTCACGAAACAGAGAGAGAGCCGAGAGAGATGAGAGAGAGGTCGAAAGTTTTGTGGTGGTGATTAACCTTTTAATCTCTCCCTAAGGGCTCTATTTATACACCCAAGGGGAAACCCTAGTCTATCTAGAAAGGGTAATTACGTCCATCAAGTAATACCAGATAGGGTCAAATACGTAATTGATTATTTAAGATAAATGATTAAAGGACATAAATAAGATTTATATATACATATATATATACGTAATATATATATATATATATATTTAGATATATATAAATTATGTCTAACATTCTCCCACTTGGCCGAATGATCATTTATATGAGGTATTAGATAAGTCTGATCAGAATTTAATACTCATTTCAATTTTAAACCAAAATTGCAGCAGAAAAATACAGTCATAGAGTTGATTATCCAACTCAAGACCCCCATTAATCATACTACAATCCCAAATTTAAAATTCAACATAAATTCAGAATCAATTACCAAAGTAAGCCCTTTCCGTTGATTTATAATAAAACTGTCTATATGTCAAAAGGCATGCATAACATATTAAGAGACAAAATCAAACGTATGAGGAAAATTTATAATTAGTCATTCATATTGTGATATGCTTGGTCATTAGTAAACCTCGTCTTCATTATGAGCTCTTAGAAAGACTTATGAGGATAGACCTTAAATTATAGGATCCTTAAGCATATCATGAATGTTTTCAATACAAGAAGTTAGTTTCCTCTATTTGTTCTTGAATGAACAAAACTTGTATCGAAAATTTAATGCAGCTCCGCTCAAAACTGTTACTGTTTTAAGAAATTAGGGTAGCTGACTTTTATCACAATGAGTCTTCAATATGTCATTCATCTGGAGTTGAGGAGTCTAATGATAAATTTAGCAACAATGACTTGTTGTTATCATTTTCTTATGACTCTTCCATGATCTATTAGATAAATCTGTCCACAGACATAAGGATATACCCCTGAGTTGACTTTTAATATCTTTTGAATACAATAAAGTCAAAATTTAGAGATAGTCAACTGCTTTAAGTTTCTCACTTCTTCTATAGTTCAAATTATAGTCTTTCGTTTCTTATAGATATTGAAATGCCATTTTAGATGCTTTATAATAAACTACTAAACTTAGGAAATGATTTTAATCATTTCTAGTATTTCAGCAATGTAGGCAATATCTTAAACGGGTATAGACTTGAACATAAGATTTAATTACTTGAACCTTTATTATCAGTCTCCTAGAGTTACAGATTGAGAGTGACGTTGCATGTTGTAATCTAATGAGACTTAATTAATGTCTCGTTAGGTTAATCTTGATGTATTTTGATGCTTATTGCATAAGAAGCATCTTCAAGATTTTAATGTCAAAAATTATGCGAGAATAAGTCGCTTTGACTCATGCAACAAGACTAATATATTATTTGCCTATATATAAGGGCAAATGCAGTATTAGTTGCTCCCACTCATCTTAAGGTAGCTCCATTTATCCACTTATTCTTGATGAAGAATGATTACATTTGTAACATCATCAAAATTTAAATTCACTTATGAGTTTTGCTTACATTAACCCTTTATTTGAATATACTCATCTTAAAGACTAAGTGTTCTTTAACTTTCAGGCTTGAAACCTTAAGTTTAGTTTATGAACATGTCTTCATGTTAAGTGAGTATTAAGGAAAGATATTTTATAAGGCCGTTAAATGTCACTCATAATTATGAGTGAGTAATAAGGACAACGATAATCTCTCAAAGAATCATTTAGAAAATGAATTCTTAACTTGTTAATAGCCTTTAGAAAACAATCACAATTTATAACGTTTAATTTCTCCTTTCGGATTTCAGTTTAGCTATGAAAAACTAAACTTCTAACGTTATTCTGATTTAGGGAGTTAAGCTCATTATAGCTTTATTCCATCAGATGATTGATTGTTAATAATGGCTCTTAAATCAGAGATACGATTAGTAATCTTTCCAATATCCATGTAAGCTTTATTAAGGTAGGTTCATAATCATCAAAGTTAATAGGAAGCTTCATGCCTTGATGACCTACTAAGCTGGATCTAACGGGTTGAAGCAAAACATGAATAGTTTCATAGATTTCCTCTTGAGCATTTAAGTCAGGTATATTAGGAGTAACATTATTTTCTAAGTGTGTGGAAGTGGATCAGTGTTATCGCAGCGTGGTGTACAAGAGGTGTAATTAGAGTTAAATTCAGAGTTACATTTAACTTTATCTCTCCCCCCGCCTTTTGTACTTCAGGCAAGTCATGGATAAGGACTTACACTGCTCCCATTGACCTTAAGGGACAAGTCATAAATAAGGACTTGGACTACTCCCACTAATCTTAGAATTCCTTAGGGACTTGGTATGCAACATGCTTAGTGTGGAGGATTTTTTAAGGTTTAATTAGATACAAGAATAAATAATCAGTTATTTGAGTGATAAATGTTGTATGCCCAGATATTTCATTCTAGGATAAGGTTCACCAATATGTTTGAGTTTTGGTAAGTTAGAACTCTAGTGGAACCTTATTTATTCCCTTAACACATGTATTTTCTTTGTTAAGTTCTCACTTATGTGATAACAAAGATTGTGAACATTTATTATCTAGTTTATAAGTTATAAAGATTTCAATCCACGTAAGGACAACTAGATAATAAGAAGAACCAACAACTTTGAGAATTCAAGGTAAATGTGACATTGTCATAGCCATGTGAAAACTTATAACCGTCAATGTCTTACTTTAGTAATGATACTAAGTTCCAAGTGATGTTGGATCATAATAAGGTATCATAAAGTGTAATACAATGACAGTTTTTCATGGTTTATACAACTATGACATTTATTTTGTCACTTTCTCTCATTGTAGTTGTTTTAGGGTTTATTTCTAGTGTATTGATTGTAATAGATCTTTATAATACTAGTTTTACTTCACTGTGTTAGTTTGAAAATTAATGGGCACAATTATCATTATTGATTATCCTTTATAGCCAGTTGTTCCATTAAGGAATTAGAACTGGAAGCTTTCTTGTATCTTATAATAGAAATTAGAACTATCCTCCTTATCTAAGCTATTTTATTGTATAAGGGTTAGTGATAGTGAGGTGAACAAATCTGCTTTTCTAGTCTAAGGCATTATTTATCCTTTATGCACAATGCTATAAGGCACTCATTTTCATGATGACTAATTTTAAGTAGCATTTAATTGTGCTAAGAAAGAATTCACTAAGAAATGCACTAGAAAAAACCCGAAACATGTGTAAGCCCTTTAAGGGTCATGTTTTTCATTTATTATGATATGTTCACTAAATCATTAACCTAATTTACATTTTGTAAAGTGTTTGCATACATTTAAGAAGTACTTTTGAATTTCTATTACTCACGCGATGTTTAGATTAGGAAATCTGAAACATCTTCCCTGATATCCTTTGTTTAAAGGGACTTTGATTATCATGATAGACAATTCGAATAGACTTTTACTCGCTTTTAATGTTTTGGTTGTAAAACCTCTTATGAGAGAGAGTAATTAAGAGTCTTTTGTCTTAAGAGATAATCAAGATTATTTTGATGAGAGGAAAATCTTTATCGAAACGTTTAGTGATTATATATTTAGAGTGGATAATTTTATGGAGATTGAAGGTTAAATTAGTTCAAAAGAAGATCTAAGAGTGAGTCTAAGGGGTACTTAAAACTAAGGCACAATAATAAAGAATGCACAATTTTAAATTAAGGCGCAATAATGAGGCATTCTTATAAATAATAATGTGCAAATATAAAACAAAGAAGATGTGATATAGTCCGTTATATCACCAAAATAACGGACTAGTTAGGTTCTACTTAAATGAATCAGCTTTCGCGTTGGTTACTTGCCTATCACCTAAGCATTATGAACTAGATAAGGGTATGTGCATAAAGTGATGTATCACATCAGCGTTGGCCAGAAATGATACACCATAAGCTTTATGTACAAGTTAGTTTCGCTGAATACAAATGCAACTCATCAGCGTTGGCCAGAAGAGAAACACCTGTATACGAAAGGCGAATGCTTAATTCTTAGTTGATAATCATTGCAAAAACAACGAATCAGCGTTGGCCAGAATCGAGGTTTTAAAGATGTTATCAATTTAAGCAAATAAATTAGTTTAATTTAAAATAAGTTAACTAGTATTAGAAATAATAATGACATTGATTAAGGTAGCAAATCAGCGTTGGCCAGAATTACTACATGTCAATAACTAATACAAGATAATAAATTAATCTAATTTTATTTTAAATCAGTGATAATAAGTTTACTTGTGAGAAGAAGTTAAATGACATTATATAGGTAACAAATCGGCGTTGGCCAGAATTGGAACCTTTTTAGATGTCTATTATTAACTGTGAATAACACAAGTCAATTAGTTATCAATTTAGGCTAATAGATTAGTTTAAATTAAAATAAATTGCCTAGTATTAGAAAGGATTAGTGACATTAATTAAGGTAGCAAAACAGCGTTGGCCAGAATTACTACTTGTCATTAACTAATACAAGGTAGGGAAACTAATCTAAATTTTATTAGGTTTTGTAAAACATAAAATTTAAGGTTTTAAACAAAACAAATCTAATATCCGGTCGAAAAGGGGTTTTTCGATCGAAAAGGTGTACCCTGATCGAAAAGTGAGCTTTTCGATCGAAAAAGGGGTACCCGGTCGAAAAAAAGGGTGTCCGATCGAAAAAATATACCTGATCGAAAAGTGTAATTTTCGATCGAAAAGGGTATCTGATCGAAAAAATATACACTTTTCGATCGAAAAGTCGGTCGAAAAACCATTTGGCCCGATCGAAAAGCCGTATGGTCCGATCGAAAAGTATGTCGAAAAGCCACATGGCCCGATCGAAAAGTCGATCGAAAAGGGCCACATGGTCCGATCGAAAAGTAGGGATCCAAGCCACATATTTCGATCGGAAAGTAAGCTTTTCGATCGAAGAGCAGGGTCTAAGCCACATGATTCGATCGAAAAGCCAATAAAAAGGCCGGTAGAAAAGCCGGTAGGAAAGCCGGTAGTAAAGCCGGTAGTAAAGCCGGTAGTAAAGCCGGTAGTAAAGCCGGTAGTAAAGCCGGTAGAAAAGCCGGTAGTAAAGCCGGTAGTAAAGCCGGTAGTAAAGTGGACTTTTCTATCGGATCGAAAAGTGGACTTTTCGATCGAGAATTGGTATCTCGATCGAAAAGACAATAACCTCTCGAAATCAGTGAGGGTTTGATTTTAAAACCGATTTAATTTATTTGCTTAAAGACGAATTAGGGTTTCGAGATTTTTTTTTTTAGACAGAATCGAAAAACCCATATTGATTTCGAGATTAGGGTTTCTTAACGAATTCAGATTAATGATTCGATTGAGCAACATATGCTCTGATACCACATGTTGATCGAATCCTGAATCGTTAATATAATAAACAGATAATAATAATAAAGATTACCTGTAAGCATCTGGTTGAGATCAGCAGTAGTTAGGTTGTCCATCCTGTGAGTAGCCTTGGTTCCCCTTTAGGGTGTATAGCTAATGATGGTGTAAGGTTTCGTGAGGGTTCACGAAACAGAGAGAGAGCCGAGAGAGATGAGAGAGATGAGAGAGAGGTCGAAAGTTTTGTGGTGGTGATTAACCTTTTAATCTCTCCCTAAGGGCTCTATTTATACACCCAAGGGGAAACCCTAGTCTATCTAGAAAGGGTAATTACGTCCATCAAGTAATACCAGATAGGGTCAAATACGTAATTGATTATTTAAGATAAATGATTAAAGGACATAAATAAGATTTATATATACATATATATATATACGTAATATATATATATATATATATTTAGATATATATAAATTATGTCTAACATATATATCACATTCGTATACTTTCTGATTTTCCGAGCCTACCTAGCACATCGAAAATGATCTTATGGATTTTTCACCTACTATTTCCGTGAGACAGAAACGTTAGCTAATGTACCATCATTTCCTAGTGATCAATTTCTCAGTTTTGATCTTTTTCAATTTTTTATCTTTTGTATTACTCTTTTTCTCCTCCTAAAATGAAAAACTCTATTTTTGGATTTTTCATTTTACCAAATGCACGACACTATTTTTGGCTTTTTCAGTTTTCTACCCCTAAACATATATACAACTACCACTTTGTAAAAATACTTGAAAGAAAGAAAATTGATCAACCAACACAGACACTTTTCAGTTTTGAAAATTTTCATCAAAAATTGTTTGAAAAACTGTTGGAAATTGATATAGTCAATGAAATGCTAAATTATGCAGATTCTTCACTATCAGCAACACTTTTTTTAATAGGTCTTCTTGAAGAAACCTGCAGATACGAGATAAACATTAGCAGTTTCGGGATCAGCCCGAGTCAACAGCCTCTGGTCGCCCGGTGTCTTCAACAAAATCGTTGTTGGCCTTGGAAAAAACTCGTGGTTTCCATATCAATGGTGATTGAAAACTTTTAAATGAACCCAAAAATTTATCAAGTAGTGTCTTTGTCCAAGACGGCTTACTAGTTGAGTTGAACTTTGGCGATTGTGGCTCAACAAAAATCTTACCATTTTCATCCACAAATTTAGCAGTATTCTGTACATAGGAATGAGTTCTCGTAATCGTAGGACATTGAGCAGCAAGATGTCATGGCTTACGACATGCGTAACACTTACGTTAAAAATGTATAGTGAACTGCAATAAGATTAAGCTCAAAAACCTCATTATGATATGAAAAATTCTTTGGTTTTCGACTATGTTTCTCAGTCGAAGAATCATAGTAACCGTAAGAATTACATGAGCAAATGAATCAAATAAATAATCATAAAATCATACCTGGGAGAGGAACTTCGTGATAAATAGTTTGAACCACCCTCCAGAATAATAACGACTATTCCTTGATGTAAACACATGTTGCTTCTTCTGTTGTTGAGCTTGAACTTGTTGATTCTGAACTTGGTTAACAAACTTTTTCTTCTATTTAACTTATTGAACAGGAACCTCCATGACCTCATAACCAATACCCTTATGTTTGAAACCTAGAGGTTTAAATAAATCAGCTTGAGAACTAGAAACACCTTTTTCATTCACTTCTCTAGTAAATTTGGCTTTGATTTCTTCAGCTTGTTCTCATAAAGTAAAGATTTATCACGTTCAGCTTCAGATGAAATAGCAACAGATTTCTCAACATTACCAAATATGTTCTCATCTTCAAAAAATGATGACCTACCATCAAACTTTGGAGCTTTTCCAGCTTCAAACTTCTTCTTTCTAGATTTAGATTTCTTCTTCTCTGAAACCGGAGTTGCAAACTTGAAATAATCATACATTTCCTCACTTCGCTTCACAAGAGCAGATGAAAACTTTGACACATCAATCGGTGCAGGAACTTTATGTAAATCATGACCCAGCCTCTTCGATGTTTCCAGCCTCTATACCTGCTGATCCAAGCAACTTCCGGAGGTCATAGAGGCTGCTACACAACCTTGGTTCGTTGGAGCAGCCCCATAGCACAACCATTCGCAGCAAACCATAAGTATCCTCCTCCCCCTCTCAATTTCTTTGCATTCAAAAACCCTTGATGGGTTATAATCTGAATTTGTAATGATTCACAAATACTAGGGCAGATTATGACGATCATTGATGGATATGCTATGTGTTTGATGTGTAGACTTTGATGGATTTCATGCTTGGGGTTTAAAACACTAAATCGTGAAACATGAATGCATATACATGAGCTTTTGTTGATGTGTAACAACCATGATAGTGATTTATGATATTATTTAGGGCTGGGAATACTTGTTATTGAACTTTAATCTGCAATCATATGGCATTAGGGGCTGTTAGGAGGCCACAAGCATAAAACTTATGAATTATGATAAAGCATGTGTGGAACTAGGGGCATAGTATGTGTTCTTGATGGGTTAATGATGTTTGGGATGCTTAAAGTCCTATTGTTTCTACCCGATTTGCTTCTGATACGGACATTATCGATTGTTGTTTATAATCCCATGAGGTTTAGAATTCATACAAAGTGATCAAACTAATTCTTAAAAAAATTTTGGTACTCCACGTTTTTGACATCTTGCTGTCAAGATTTTGGGTCGACTTTGGGATTCTTTTTGCATAATTCAATTCTATGTCTTAGCTTTTGATGAATGTATTACACCGGCAATGGTTGATGTTTAAGCCTTGAATCAGTGGTCACAAATCTGGTGTGCAAACCTGTCTTCTTTCCGAGTTATTGTGATTGTGTGGACTATTGACTATTGATAATTTCACTACTAGGCTTAGATTTATTCATGAAAATTGTTGAGAAAACAAGACAAATGATTTCTGGAAAATTTGACACTCTATTTCTATAATTTGGCCAGGTTATGGCCGGTTAATGAACATCAACAAATTTTGTTAACACAAGCTGTTAGGAATTTTGACCTTTTTATAAATGACATAACTCACTCAATTTTCCATGAAATTGAGTGATTCTTTTTGCACATTTCAATTTGATGTCTTACCTTGCAAAGGGCTATGGTGGCACACCCGAGGTCCTCTGTTTGGGTATTTTTTCCGTGGCTACAAAATCAGTGCGCAAACATCAACGTTTCAGAATTTACATATTTACATGGTTGCTATGCTTATGCTAAGTTGATTTCTAACTGATGACTTCTACATGATATTTGTTTAGAAAGCATGTAACCTTATGTCTACAAAATCTTAGAATGTAACTACATACTTAAGTCATGACATGGGTTAATCTCCAGGACGTTAAATTTAGACATAAATCGCTTGAATTTGCATGAGTGCTTAAACTAGGTTGTAATGTGGAAATGGTACTTGTTTTGTGTAAGGACCAGAAGTATGATATAAAAAAATGTGTGACTATTTTTTATGTGAAAAACCATACACCATGCAAAGTCCTAAGTCTCCTGCCTTGGTCGGAATGACAAGACTGTGTGAAGTTGCCCCGTTAACTTTGCACTGCATGGGTTGTATTGGTTGGATTTGTTAACTTGTTTGCTACATTCTATGCCATGATTTAAGGTTGTATGCTTAGTATATAAAGCATTAGGACAAATGTATGCGTGTATGGTAGAACTTTCCGTTAGAGGAAACCTTTATGGGAATTCGCATGTTATATGAACCGTTGATACGTAAAGGTGAATTTGTATGAAAACATGAATCATGTGAACTTAATTAGTTATAACTCTATCAAGAACTAAATCAGTCAACATGTCCTCGGGTTACCATGGTAGGTCCTGAGTCACTCCCTACTATTTGCTAGCTGTTAGGCAACTTCAAACGTTTAAGTTGGTGTAAAACATCGGGTCTTTTTAGACAACACTAAATGAGTTTAATATCCGTATATTAGGTCACACGTGTTGGGTTACACATATTCAAATGTTGTTGTTGTGCACCCGTAGGTGAGTTTCATGACCCCACTTTACTCTTTTCTTTTGGGGGAGAGAACATGCATTATACTTACTATTTTTAGACAGCTTTTATATTTCCAACATATCACATGTACTAGATTTGCTTAACACAAAAAACTAAGTCATTACAAATCGTTTCAAACCATTAATAGTGAATAGCGAGGTAATATTGAGTAGTACTACTAGGGATTGACAACCCCGCTCAGCGGTGCACGGGATGCACCACCCGACTGGCGGTCAGACTGAGAATATTAGCCTATACATACTGTTGTTTCTGGTAGGACACGGGGAAGGAAAAACACGTAAGGAGGATTCCTACAACTTATTAGTCAGCCTCGGTTACGAACTATCTAGTGACATGAACACTTTAGGCTAGCTACCTACGATATGGAAATATGGTATAAACGTTAGAACTTATCTGTGGACTTTAATCTGCTGTGTCCATAGGCGGAAAAACTGTACTGTGAATATCAAATCCTGTGAACTCACCAACTTTTGGTTGACACTTTTCTTTAAACATGTTTCTCTCAGGTCGCAGGTGTTCGAGTATCACGAGTATGCATGTATGAGTTCTTTGGACACTTTTGTGTCTTCAAATAAGTCGCGTACATTGGTGTCCATGTATTTTCTGTAAATACTTTTTAGTAGTCATTGCTTTCGCATTTGAAAACTCATATTCTATATTTTAATGGAATGTAAAAGTTTTTAAATCTTTTATGTTTGTTTGATGTAACTAATGGACTGGGATCCTGGTTTGTCACGCCTTACACGCTAAAACTCCGTCAGTGGAAATTGTGGGGTGTGACATATTGGTATCTGAGCCCATGGTTACAGCGAACTAAGATTTACATCTTAGACTGTAACTTTTTGCATTAGTTGCACACTTAAACGTTTTCCTCATGCATCGTGTTACTCGCTCTCAAAACACACTTGGTTTACTATATGGTCTTTTTTTATTTATCACTTAACCTTTCGTACTCACGGCGAGAAAGTTGGTTTCTCTTGACTCGTGTTCAGCATCTCCGAAACGTGTACCTCCTACTTCACATCTGTGGCGAAGAGACGTTGAGTCGGACCAGAGGATCACGCCCTTATCCATGACGAGTCGGTTGCTAGTTAGAAATATTCTATACTGGAAAACAGGGCATAGTACCCAGACAAATGTCGTATGTCTTGGTCCCTTACTTGGTCAAGCATTAGTGACTTGTTTAGTCACTTGTTTAAGAAAACAAGAAGGAAAAATATACAAAAAAATAAACAGGAAAAAAAAAGGAACACCCAAAACCTAGTTCTCCTCACCCCCCCCCCCCTACACCTTACGACATCCCCATCTCCCCCCCCCCCCCAATTTTGCGCACAGCAACCATGACACAGCACCTTTGATGTTTCCAGCCTCTATACGTGTTGATCCAAGCGACTTCCAAAGGTCATAGAGGCTGCTACACAGCCTTGGTTCGTTTGAGCAGCGCCATAGCACAACCCTTCGCAGCAAACAGTAAGTATCCTCCTCCCTCTCTCGATTTCTTTGCATTAAAAAACCCTTGATGGGTTATAATCTAAATTTGTTTGATGTGTAGAAATTGATGAATTTCATGCTTGGGGTTTAAAACACTAAACCATGAAACATGAATGCATATACATGAGCTTCTGTTGATGTGTAACAACCGTGTCAGTGATTTATGAAATTATTTAGGGCTGGGAATACTTGTTATTGGAGTTTAATCTGCAATCATATGGCATTAGGGGCTGTTAGGAGGCCACAAGCATAAAACTTATGAATTATGATAAAGCATGTATGGAACTCGGGGCATAGTATGTGTTCTTGATGGGTTACCTGATTTGCTGCTGATACGGACATTATCGATTGTTGGTTGTAATCTCATGAGGTTTAGAATTCATACAAAGTGATTAAACAAATTCGTAACAAAAAAAAAATTTGTACTCCACATTTTTATAGCTTGCTGTCAAGATTTTGGGTCGACTTTGGGACGCCATAACTCACTAAATTCTTAACGGAACTGAGTGATTCTTTTTTGAATAATTGAATTCTATGTCTTAGCTTTCCAATTAATATAATTATACCTACAATGGTTGCTGATTGAGCCTTGAACCAGTGGTCACAAATCTGGTGAGCAAACCTGTCTTCTTTCTGAGTTATTATGATTGTGTGGAATATTGACTATTGATAATTTCACTACTAGGCTTAGACTTATTCATGAAAATTGTTGAGAAACATAAAAATGTTTCTGGAAAATTTGACACTTTAATTCTATAATTTGGTCAGGTTATGGCCGGTTAATGAACATTAACAAATTTTGTTAACACAAGCTGTTTTGAATTTTGACCATTTTATAAAAGACAAAACTCACTCAATTTTCCATGAAATTGAGTGATTTTTTTTGGAAATTTCAATTTGATTACTTAGCTTGCAAAAGGCTGTGGTGGCACACCCGAGGTCCTCTGTTTGGGCATTTGTTCTGTGGCTACAAAATCAGTGCGCACACAGCAACGTTTTAGAATTTACATATTTACATCATTGCTATCCCTATGCTAAGTTGATTTTTACTTGATGGCTTCTTCATGATGTTTGTTTAGAAAGCATGTAACCTTATGTCTGCAAAATCTTAGAATGTAATTACAGATTTAAGTCATGATATGGGGTAATCTCCGGGACGTTAAATTTAGACATAAATCGCTTGAATTTGAATGAGTGCTTAAACTAGGTTGTAATGTGGAAATAGTACTTGTTTCGTGTAAGGACCAGAAGTATGATATAACAAAATGTGTGACTATTTTTGGTATGAGAAACCATACACTATGCAAAGTCCTAAGTCTCCTGCCTTGGTCGGAATGACTAGACTTGTGAAGTTGCCCCGTCAACTTCACACTGCAGGGGTCGTATTGGTTGGATTCGTTAACTTATTTTCTATACACTATGCCATGATTTAAGGTTGTATGCTTAGTATATTAAGAATTAGGACAAATGTATGCGTGTATGGTAGAACTTTCCGTTAGAGGAAACCTTTATGGGAATTCGCATGTTATATGAATCGTTGATACGTAAAAGGTGAATTTGTATGAAAACATGAATTATGTGAACTTAATTAGTCATAACTCTATCAAGAACTAAATCATTCAACGTGTCCTCGGGTTAATGTGGTCGGTATTGAGTCACTCCCTACTAATTGCTAGCTGTTAGGCAACTTCAAACGTCTGCGTTGTTATCAAACATCGGGTCTTTTTAGACAACACTGACTGACTTTAATATACATATATTAGGTCACACGTATTGGGTTACACTTATTCAAGTGCTTATGTTGCTGCACATCCGAAGGTGAGCTTCACAGCCCAACTTTCCTCTTTTCTGTTGGGGGAGAGAACATGCAAAAATTACTTACTGTTTTAGACAGCTTTTATATTTCCAACATATCATATGTACTAGATTTGCTTAACACCAAAAACGAAGTCCTTACAAATCGAACCATTAATAGTGAATAGCAAGGTAATATCGAGTAGTACTACTTCCGATTGACAACCCTGCTCAACGGTGGCAAGGTAATATCGAGTAGTACTACTTCCGATTGACAACCCTGCTCAGTGGTGCATGGGATGCACCGCCTGACTGGCGATCGGACTGAGAACAATATTAACCAATACATACCGTTGTTTCTGGTGGGACACAGGGAAGGCAAAACATGTAAGGAGGATTCCTACAACTTATTAGTCAGATTCGGTTACGAACTATCTAGTGACATGAACACATTAAGCTAGCTACCTATGATATGGAAATATGGTATAAACTTTACAACTTATCTATGGACTTTAATCCGTTGCGTTCATAGGCGGAAAAAATTTACTGTGAATATCAAAACCTGTGAATTCACCAAACTTTGGTTGACACTTTTTCTTTAAACATGTTTCTCTCAGGTCGCAGGTGTTCGAGTATCACGAGTATGCATGCATGAGTTCTTTGGACACTTTGGTGTCTTCAAACAAGTCTCGTACATTGGTGTCAATGTCTTTTCTAGTAAATACTTTTTAATAGTCACTGCTTCCGCATTTGTAAAACTCATATTCTATATTTTAGTGGAATCTAAAGGTTTTTAAATCTAAGTTTTTTAAATCTGTTATGTTTGTTTGATGTAACTAATGGACCAGGATCCTGCTTTGTCACGCCTCACACGCTAAAATTCCGTCAGTGGAAATTAGGGTTGTGACAAAGATGGATAATGTTGAGAATAGGAATTAAGAGTGGTTGAGATTACTAGAAGGGTGATCATGTGTGTGAATGTGTTTGTGTATATATTTATAACTAACATTTGTATTTGTTATGATATATAGGTATTTATTGTTGTGGGTGTTACATTCTCCCCATTTTTAAGGAGTTTCTTCCCGAAACTAAGGTTGTTGTAATGTATGTATGAAGCGTAGGTACTTCGGACATACAAGTTTACATTTGTGAAATGTAAACAAGGGAGACACACCTATTAAGGACATAGATTTGTATATACGTGAGGGTAAGAGAGGATTAGATATGCGTGTAGTAGTGAGACAATTTTAGAGGAAAAGTATGAGGGAAAACATAATTCGTACGAGGCCGTTGAAGTTATGTTATAAGGTTACAATGTGTTGTAATCGAGTAGGAATAGAATATTGTAACATTTCGGTTTTTTCTATTTGATTGTACCCGGCCCGAACTTGTAATCCTGATTGATAATCAATGAAGAATCATGCTCTATTTCATTTAATTTTCTATTTTATCATTTGGATATGTTTAATTATGTCATTTAATGTATCGTTCGTCAATCGTTTGCATTAATCGCATTTTAAATCGCAAATTCGATCGTTTTTATTATTTAAGTCAAACTGAGCAGTTCCGCGAATCCAAACACGTATTAAACTTGTGGAAAATACTAGTCACGCACACAAGTAGGTCGGTGTGAAGTTTCATGGAAATCAGGGGTCGAAACGCGAATAACGAAATCTTGGTTTTCGTGATCGTTCGGGAATTAACAGGACGATCCGCGAATCTTGAAAAATCACATTTTATGGTTTCATATTGTAAATTTAAGTATATTTAAAGTTGTGTTTCAAATTTGAAGTCCATCCGATATGTAACGAGCAAGTTGGAGCAAAAAGAAAATATAAAAAAGAAAGAAAGAAGAAAGAATAAAAAAATAAAAGGGATGGCAGCCACATGAATCGAACATGCGACCTTCCGGTATAATCCCAGCGACCTAACCAGTAGGGCATGATCACATTTGTGAACTGTATCCAGTTCGAGAGTCTATATACTGTGTTTTGTATCTGATTTCGACCAACTCGTTTTCTTCACCATTTTGGGCCTAGAAACTCCATTTTTGATCCGTTTTTCGATCCGTTTTCTCTTGTAACTTCATCCCAATGTCCCCTAAGTTATTCTCCAAGCCAATTCCATGATTAAATCGATTTCTATAATCAATTTCAATCAATTCCTTTTTTAATTTTCTAGACTTTCTCTCCAAGACTTACCTTTTTGTCAAACTTGAACCCTAGACGACCCCTACCCTATAAATACCAGTTGATATTGCTCCTATGAACCTCCCTCAAGCAGTTTGACCTTTCGATTGGACTAGCTTCCTTCGACTTTCACGAGTAAGTTTCTGCATCAAATTTTCTTGTTTTTGTATGCTCTACGATACCCCATTACTGTATTTGACCAAAAGTCCTCTGTGTAAAAAGTCAAACTTTAAACGCACACTTTAATTGGGGAAAACTACCAAAAATCACAATTACCATTTACCAAGAGTTGTAATCTGTTCTAAATAATCTTTTAAATATATTATGAAGTTTCCAAACCATCAAAACTGAATTTTTATCAAAAATCTAAGAGTTATGCGTTTTAACCTGTTAAAATAAGTGTTTTATCACATAGTTTTCTAATCTAACAATTTTGTTGTGAATGAAACTTATTAACCCACTTATGGGATGTTAATAAACATGTGTTAAGGTTTTCATAAGTCTAAATATGACCGTCGCGAAATATTACGACTTTTGGGCCATTTATGTAATTATTGATACTTAACGGGTAGAAAGTGTAATTTTACTATATATATGAAATTTTCAGAATTGTCATGATGTTTTAGTAATTATATAATAAACCCTAAATTCTAGAAAATTATATTTTTAACACTTTGTTAAATTGACATAATTAACCCCTAAGTTTAAGAAATTACAGTTTTAACCCTAAACTTTGCATGATTATCAAAAGTGGTCTTTTAGTATTATTAACCACTAAATAAAATATTTTGACATAAGTAATTAGTAAACTCCCCAATTAATGAGTTAAATCATTATTTGATCGTATTGGTCTTTATACTTGTTCGGTCCTTCCAATCACTAGGTCTTCGTCAGGGTTAGTTCTTCTCGTGCGTTGCTCGTTCTTTGTCACCTGCTTGCTTACCAGGTGAGTATTCATAGCCGCATTTTTGTTTTATGTTTTGGGGTGTAACATGTACACTTATCGAACTTTCATACTATATATTTTTCATTTAACTCAAATGCGATTCGTGTTCGTTATTGTGTGTTTTGCTTGTATGTGAACTGTATGTCATATTGCATGTTGTTCTTTCAATATATTTCATGATCATTCGCGTAACATAAACTGTAAAAATCCTGGGTTCCAGTAATAGATCTATTGGGGTGACGTCCCACTGACTTGACCGATTTTGGCGTCGAGTGATTGGTAACTAAGTGTCAGGATTGGTTTATGCACCAAGTACTTGCTTTATTTCATTACATGTTCTTTCATACTTGTGCATTTCCACGTAACTTTAGATCGCATGTTGTCACTTACATTATATGCTAAACCTATGTTTACTCACCAACTCTAGTAGTTTTTTTTTGGTAAAGGGTTACCCCGGTGATATATATATTCACAACCAAAAAAGTACAAGTAGAAGAGAGAGTCTCAACTAATTCTCAAGCAGGGACATGCCCCTGAAGAGTAAAACAAACAGAAACAAGTAATAACACACCCACAAAACACCCCTAGCACAAACTAGAAACCCATCAACCTAGAACGATCAGCAAATCAGCCACCATCATCCGAAGTTGCTGTACTAGTAATATCCCAATCCGCAAGTGTTTGGGACACGCTCTCACACCTCCGAAATCTGAGAACCATAAGTCTATATCGAATATCCTCGCACACCTGTTGAAACACCATCTCAGAAGGTCTGGCATGCTGCTCATGATATCTCCCATTCCGTTCCCTCCAAATATGATACACAGTTGCCGCAACAGCAAGTTTGCTCACAACCACTGTGAGGCGTTTTGAGTTCGCCCCATCAGTTAGCTTGCTGATAATAGTGCTCCAGTCATTCAACAGATCCGTTCTCGCAAGTTTGAGACACACCTTTCGCCAAACATCCTGAGAAAAAGAACATTCAAAAAATAAATGGTTATGTGTTTCCGTCTCTGCATGGCATAGAAGGCAGCACATCATGTTCATGTTCCCTTTTTGTATATTCCATTCCCTAATCTTGTCTTGAGTACGCAACCTCTCCATAATAGCCAGCCATAAAAGAAATGCATGCTTAGGAATACAAGCAGAGAACCATACAACATGCACCCATGTAACACCCATCCTCACATTTCTGAGCGAGTTCCATGCAAGAGTCGTTGAGAAATGTTTGTTAGTCCCACCAATACACCAAACCAACTCATCACGTCTCGCATTTAGAGTAACATTTTGAATATCACGAAGGGCAGGGTACATGTCGGCCCAATCAGGAGGCCAATTCCAACCCCCACTCGAAACTAAATCCGCCACCTTAGAATAAATATTATAACCCGCCATGTGAATACGTCTAGCAGAGATAATATCCCCAAGCGGCCCAATAGAACTCCAATTATCAAACCAAGCTGACGTCTCAAGACCATTCCCGACAATCGTCCGTATGAAATCACGGATCATCACCCTGATCTGCAAGATTTTTCTCCAACTCCAAGCACAATTAGACACCGGTTGACAATTCCATAACGTTCGCCCCCTCAATCGATGAACATGAATCCACTGAACCCATAACGACTGCCTATTAGTAACGATGCTCCATATATGTCGAGCTAAGAGAGCGATATTCATATCCCGAATACGACGAATGCCCAGGCCCCCCTCGTGTTTTGGAGCACACACCACTTGCCATGACACTTTAGCAGCTCCCCTACCAAGTTTACCTTGAGACTACAAGAAACCCCGCATTTTGGCCTCTAATTCCTTTGTCACAGATACCGGAAGCAGAAAAACCGAGGCCCAATAGATGTGCATAGCAGACAAAACTGAAGTAATAAGTTGAAGGCGACCAGCAAACGATAGGCACTTGTTCCTCCAACTGCCAATTCTATTGTCAGCCGCTTCCAAAAGACTATGGCAGTCCTTGTAACGGAGACGAGACGAAATCAAAGGCACACCCAAGTATTTGACCGGCAAGAGACCTTCTTTAAACGGCATGCAATTCAGAATCGCCATTCTACTCTCCATGTTTACATTGCAAAAGAAGATTGTGCTCTTAGGAATGCTCGGAATCAATCCAGAAATCATAGAGAATTCATCTAATGTCTTCAGCAAACAGTTCAGAGACTGGGCCTCACCCCTAGAAAACAGAAAAAGGTCATCAGCAAAGCACACGTTAACAATACGTTGACTTTCACATTTTCGATGGAACCGGAAACCAGGGCACTTCTTAACATCACGGCCAAACATACGAGTGAGGATTTCCATGACTAGAGTAAACAAGTATGGCGACATAGGATCACCCTGCCGGAGCCCCCTTTTCCCTTTGAAAAAACCATGAATCTCACCATTGATCGAAATAGAGAAAGATGTCGAAGTCACACATTTCATAATCCATTCAACCATTTTCATATGGAACCCAAATCCGACGAGGACTTTCCCTAAGAACATCCAGTCCACAGTGTCGTACGCTTTTTGAATATCAATCTTTAGAGCACATCGAGGAGCCCCATGGTCACGATGGTAATTATGCATCAGTTCTTGGGTCAACAAGATATTATCCGTTATACATCTACCAGGAACAAACGCCGACTGGTTTATACTAACCACATCATTTAAAACACTCTTGAGACGAGTCGCAATTATCTTGCTAATACATTTGTATAGCACATTACAACACGAAATCGGCCTATAATCCGTAATCTTTTCAGGAGTTAAGACTTTTGGGATCAAAGCTATCACCGTATGGTTTAATTCTTGCAACATTTTACCATAATCAAAGAAATCACGGACAGCCACAATAACATCATTGCCGATGATATGCCATGCCTTCTTAAAGAAAGCCGAAGAGAACCCGTCAGGTCCCGGAGCTTTATCATCACTAATATCAAACATCGCATCACGAATCTCCAAATCGGAGACCGGTCTAATCATCCAATCAGCCATCTCCCTAGCCACCTTGTTCTCAAACAAACTCGGATCCGGCTCTCCATTAACCGTACCCGTGCTTCCAAAGAATTTTGTGTAGTGGTCAACAAAAGCCTTAGGAACTGCCATTCCCTCATGAAGCACACCAGCCCCATCTCTAATAGTTTCCACCCTACTCCGATGATTCTTCTGCTTAAGGGTTCTATGAAAAAATTTTGTGTTCCGATCCCCCGTTGCCAACCATTGAACTTTCGCCTTTTGTTTCAAGAAATTTTCCTCATCCAGACAAGCAACCTGATAATCATTAATTAACATTACCTCCTTTTCTTTTAGTTCCATATTAGCAGGATCCCCGTCGAGCTTTCTTTGGATGTCATCAAGAAGCTCACGTAAAGTATCCACACGTTTATGAAGATTGCCTTGTTTGTAAAGTAATGAACGCAGGGGCTTTTTCATCATCCTCATTTTTTTCACCACCGACAATTGAGGGACTCCTTGCACATGATTCTCCCATGCATCCTTGACAATTTCCAGAAACTCAGGTTTCGAGGTTAGGAAATTCGCGAACTTGAAGATATGAGACTTTTTTATCCTGGAACCACAAATCCTCACAACGGAAGGACTATGGTCAGAAATTCTATAAGGTTCAAACCGTGCATACGATGTAGGGAACACATCAATGTAACCATCATTCGCCATCACCCTATCCAGTTTTTTGAAAATCCCCTCACCCGCTTTTAATTTCTGAGTCCAAGTATAATGTATACCCGTGCTTCTAAGATCCGCAATCTTACACAACTCCGTGCATTCCCGGAACTCCTTTATACCAATATCCGTTTTAGATGAGCTAGCAAGCTTGTCTTCCAAATTTAACGTTGTATTAAAGTCACCCATGACTAACCAAGGCTGGTTTTTAGCAACACTTTTAAATCTTATCAGCTCCTCCCACAGAACACGTCGCGTAACATAATAATTAGCTGCATACACCACAGAACAGAATATAACTTGCTTGGACTGTTTGATGATAATTTGAATGTGGATAACTTGATCCGTTTGAAATAAAACCATCACGTCAATAACATTCTTGTCCCACCCGATAATAATTCGGGTTCCTTTCTTGCACACCCCACCATTGGACGTCCAATCCCAGGAACGGAAAACGTTCCCACAGATTTTTACCAAGCGATCAATATTAACATGGGACTCCAAAATAGCACAAAACGAAAGGTTATGCTCCCGAACAAAACAACGAACCTCCCTTTGTTTCAGGGGGCGGTTCAACCCCCTTATATTCCATGTGGATAAACTAATCATTGGGACACTTTTGAAGAAGGAGTGCTTGCCCCTTTGGTTTGTGTACCCGAGACCATAAATCTCGTAGTTTCATTCAATAACTCTTGGACCTCTTCTTCATCCTCCACATCATTCCCCCCTTTCGAATACTTTCTAAGAGTTTTAGCATAACCTTGCAGCTCCTCAAACTCGAACACTCTATCCTCACCACCTTGCAAAATGCTAAACATATTGGGTGTAGTCACGTCCTGCGTTGGAACCTTTGTTTGGTCCGTCTCCTTACTCGTAGATGCTCCCTTATCCATGGCATCCTTAACGTAAACGGGTCGATACACAAGTTTCTGTTTTTGGTTTTTAAGTGGTACTCCCTGCTTCCTTGCTGCCTTCTTTCCTTTTACCTTCGTAAAACCCTCCTCATCTTGTTCCTCACTCACCTCAACCGGTTTGGGTGGCGTAGCTTTGGGGCATGATCTATCCTCATGCCCAAACACTTTACAATGTTTGCATAGTGGAGGCTTCCATTCATATTCCACATTTACGTTCTCCACAATATACTCATCTCCATGCAAGCTTGGAATTGCTATTGACACAACATCCACAAACTCCTGCTTTGAGGATATTTCTATCAATGCCCTGGCATAACTACTTCGTCCCCAATTTTCCGTACACATTGTTTCCGTATGTGTATCTAGCGTTTTGGGATTACCGATCTTCGTTGCTAGCATACTCAGGCCATCCTCAGAATACGCTGCCAGAGGGACATTATGGAACTTTACCCACACGGCAACCTCTTGAATATCCTCTTTCTTAAGTTTCGTAGCTGGTGACCATGTGTTTAGAAATATAGGACGGTTTCGGATCATCCAAGGACCACCCTTTAGCACATTCATCATCCCCTTTTCATCAGCAAATTGAAAGAAAAAGAACCCTCCTCCATTCATCATCACCTTTTGTACCCCATACTTCCTCCAACTATTCTTGACAAAATACTCCATAACCGGGAAAGCCACCCTATCACCCAAGAAATACCCATACAGTGTGAACTCCAATTTTTTTTGAATTTTCCGGACAGATTCTTTAGATAAAACAACATCAACCCCAGGTATAGAAGTATCATTCGCAAGCGACCGGAAGTTAATCCCTGTTTTTGTATTCTTGTTAACAAGGGTTTCCGCAAAAGACACTGGTTTGTTAGTTTGCACCACATTACTGTGAACCACCGTATCATGAGAAGCATCGGAACCATTACCAGCGCCTAGAATACTATCCTCCTGAAGAACACCAGCCTGCGTGTTAGGGCTGACGTCAGCAACCGGTACATCAGCCTGCATGTTAGGGCTGACGTCACCTTTGTTAGAGCACTCAGAACGCACGTCATTGGATGGAACTTCATTCATCTTTTTATTCGCTAGTTTGCCATCCCCATGAACATTAGAAGAAGACGACGGACCTTTACGAGATGGCGGAAGCTTGCTCCCGTCTATGTGTTTGAGTTTAGACACCAACCCCGACGAGACAAGCGGTGCTTTTGGATTCATGATCACAAAAAGAACCCGACGATGTGAGACTCGGAATTCCTTGTACCACTATGAATTAGGTTAAATCAGATATCAATGAAAATCGATAGAACACTATCAAGCATTAACCTCAATACCGATGAACCCTAAAACGTAGTAATTAGGTCAACCAAGAATGACAGCCGTCAATCGAACACTCAAGAAACGAACAGAAACCTAATGAACAATCAAACGCTGCTAACAGGACTCGTATCTCACCCTCAATCAAACAAAACCAATCACAGGGTGGTATACAACTCGTAACAACAATAGGGTGAACCCTAGATCGTACGAAATTGCTAACACTACTCGTATCAATTTTGTGATAAGAATGACGATAACAGGCTAGCTAGGTGCGAAGATCAAACAAGTAGGAATCAGAAAACTAATCAAGAAGAACGATTAGCCAAAGAAATCGATCACAGGTGATAAACCCTAGATCGCCAAAATCGCCCCATACCTCATATCTTTCAATGAGCATTCACCAACTCTAGTAGTTGACTTTATTATGTTGTACATGTTGCAGGACATAACTGATGATTTATCGTGGACGCTTAGGACATGCTTTTGGACCTAGATTCAGATTAAAATAAGACTATCTATTTGTTTTGTTTGGATATTACTAGTTGTATGACATTATTTATGTTTAATGAGTGGCATGTTTAAATTTGGTAACTATATTAGTAGTCATGAGCATCTGAATAATCCTCATGCCCCAACGTATTCCACCGTTGGTTAGGATGTGACAAATATACACACTGTAAGAATTTCAAGGATTTCCTAAATGACTAGGAATGCTTATGTAGAGGGTTGATGATGTCTTGCATATCCGCTTGTCTTGGTTATTAATTCTTCGTCTAGCATCGTGTTGTCATTGATGTTGGTCTTGACTCATCGTAATTTCCCCGTGTAGCCACTTTTGTCACCGACTCGAGCGGTTGACTAGGCTTCCATTAGTTAGGGCTTCTCATTTATTCTCGTGCATCGTATAGGAGAGTAGTTGAAAATGAAAACAATATCCGTTGGAGGCGTAGATGAGAATGAGAAAGAAGAAAAAAAGAAAAGGCATCCTAAATGAGTTGGAGAAGTCTAGCGGGTGAGATTTTGTGTTTCTCTTCTTCGTCGGTTGCTTCCTAATTTTTTAAGCTATCCGTGTCTTGGTAAGATTGGCGTTGTCCGTCGTCCTTCGTAGAATCCTTTAAGTTGTTCATCTGATGGTTGGGGATTTCTTCTCCTTCGTCGTTGTGTAGTCGTCGGTCTTCGGGTGTCGAAGGGGCGTGGAGGATTTGGAGGTAGGCTCCCATGTTTAAGGATTTGCCTTACCGTCCAGAAGCAAAGGAGTGGAAAAAGACATGAAAAGATCAAAGAATTTTTGGGAGTCGTCTGAAGGGAGGAGCTATTTTATGAAGGAAGTTTAGCCTATGAAAGGCGGAATGTGTGCTCTTCGTTGCATAGCATGTCGTTCGTTTCCCAAATGACTTGCTTCCTACGAAGAGACAAGATTTTCAAACAAATCATAAGAGTAGGCGAATGTATAAATCGAGGATTTATGAAGTATAGGAAAATATCATCATAAGAAGGAATATATATATATATATATGGGAGAAGATCATTTGAGAACTAATTGGATTTGAGAACTAAAAAGAACTAATTTAGCCACTAGTTTATATATATGGAAACCCCCCCATGAATTGAATGCTCCCCCCTGAAAATTAGTGGCCAAATTGGTTCTCAAAAGTTCTCAAAAAAAAAGTTCTCATTTGAACCTAACCCTATATATATATATATATGTATATAGGTATATACTATATGTATATAGGTATACTTAGTAGGGAGAAGTTCCTAAATATTTGTTGTCGTTTCCTAGCTAAAGTCATAAGAAAAATGGGTGTTTTGTAGAAGTCTTAGAGAATTGAGGAAGAAGGTAGTGAGTGAAGAGTGCTTGTCTCCATAGCGTGATTCCTAGAGAATGCTAAGAGAGAATCTTCAGGAGAGAATGTTTGGTGAGCAAGGAAATCATCGTCGAGGTCGTACTCCTAGGTTGTTGTTGTTGTGTTGTCCTCTGTTGTTGTGTTCTTCGTCATTTCCGCTTATGAATCATCTTCTCGTGTAATTTCATAATACATTTCTCTCAATTCCATCATAACTTATCTCTCTATTAGCTTCCTTGCATTTTGTTGTCGTCGTCACGTGGAATCCTCGGAACCTGTGGGTTATGGGCCCACTTGTCGTCGTTGATAGTGGAGATGAAGGAAATTATCTCATCCTTCTCGTGAAGATGACTAACACCTCTCTTGTGTTGTTATGGTCACCTTCAAAGAATGAAAGTAGCTCATCTATTACCTTCCTCGTCGATCGTCGTCATTGATGAGGCTATCCTAAAGGGGTGAGTGTGTGATTTCAAAAGTGGTGTCTATAAAAGAAGAAACTCAAAAGGAAAACGTCATAGCGTCATCGTCGCCATTCCAAAAGTTAAAAGCTATCGTAGTCGCCTGTCGTTTATCCACATCCCTTGTTGAAGAATGAAGGAGGAGTGGCAGAAAAGTAAAGGGTGTGTGTAAAAATCATAGGTTAATCGTGTTTCTAAAGGAGATTAAATGGTAAACTTTTTCTCTTTTTGCGAGTTTTTGTGATTTCTACATGCATTTAGTGTCTGGGGAGACGCTAAATTCGTAGTTTGTATAGGTATTTTTGCTTATTTGGTTAAATGTTGTTGTTTTGGTTGCATATCCATAGGATAAATATTCACGTTCACATGTGTATCTTTAGGATTTCTAGTGTGTAAGTAGTGATTTTTGTGTATAATTGTGTGGAAGAAGAAATAAACTTAGGATCTATAGGGCAATGTGTGAGGCGTGAGAGGTAGGATCCATACTCACGAGTGTATTTATATGTAATATGTTGAGTATTTTGTGTGTTTATGGGTCGAGATACAACTCAATGGCGTGCATAAGCTAGTATGCTATACAAGCATTGTTGCCATTTGTTTGTTGCATCTGGGACTCTACTCTTGGGTCACTTCTAGAATCCGATTTGTATGACAAATCCACGATTGCTTGAGCTCTCATACAATCACCCATTTGCCTCACAAACTTACTCCATTGGTTTCCCTTAGCAAATCCATGTTCGGTTGTGCTTTTGATTACTCCTAGTTAGTTGTGCTTTGTGTGTTTTAAAGTTTATTAGTCATCATTACTTTATTGGCTAGGGGCATCGCTATTCGGCCGTCTAAAAATAGAGGCACAAGTGAGTCTAAAGTGCTAAGTTGGAGGTCTACCCTAGGGGTAACATGCAAAGGTCATAGGATTTCAAAATAGAGTTGGCAAATTAAAATAAAATAGGAATACTTAGCTGAATAATCAAATCAATTGGACAATAATAGTAATACTTAGCTAAATAAATGAATCAAATTTTGCATTTTTTTAAAGAGTGAGTATGTATAGGTCCTAGTGTTGCTAAGTGTGGTACCTTATCACCTAAGGATTTCTAAAGACCAAGTTGCCATTTAGTGATCAAAATAAAGTCTACAAACCTAGTGAGCAAACAAGGTTGTGTGTTATACATGGGGTTATGAGTTGTTGTGTCATTCTAAAATAACATTTTTAAGTTTGATAAAGATTTTACTTTTAAACAATGTTTCAAAGCATTTGTTAAATAAGTTTTGTTTCCAAAAGGGTTACCTGTTCGATCAAGGGAGTGTAAGATGACTCCTAGAGTCCTGAAGATTATGGATTTATGGGGAGTGGGGAAGCATGACAGTGAGCTGGCTAGAGCAACGTAGACTTTGCAGTCTTTGGTTGTTTGTTTTCCTAGTTCTTTTGTTCTAGGTGGTTCGCTTTGTCTGGTTTTTAGGTTGGTTGTTTATTTGGTTTTCCATGCTATGGGGCCTGTCCTGTGCATGAACTAGTAAGGAACCTCCTTACTACTTGTTATTTCTTGTGGTATATATATATACAAAAATCACCGGGGTAACCCTTTACCCCAAAAAAAAAGAGCCATGATCAAGGGTGATCATTAAAGACTTCCTATGCTCGGCGCGACGCATATCTTAGACGAGGCTTTGGTTTTGGGTTCGTATGTTGTTTTGGGGGTTCCTACGTATCCATTTTGTCTTGTCAAACATAGGCTCTGATACCAATCTGTGATACCCAGGCCCTTGGGAGGACGAGATAGCCAAGATCGTATCTGTTTGAAAGCACGAAATGAATACATTCTATTAAAACTCTAAGAGTACATGGTTTAATTAAGGAAAAATAGTACTACATCTAGGAATTTTAATTGTAAATCTAAGGCGGAAGCTAATGTCTTCTAGGGTTGTCTTCATGCCCACGCAAGCAAATTGTAACACTCGTGTCTGACCCATTTACAAAACCCGACCCAAATTTGAACTTGTCACGCAAATCGAGTTATGATTTCACGATTTTCGGAAGAAACTTTCTAAACTATACATTTAAAATGTGGTCAGGATATTCCATACTGATTCTTTAAGCAAAATAATGAATTTGGAAAGTTGTAGGTTAAACGATTTGTTTAAAACGAAAATAAAGCGATTTTTGGTTTCTACGCAATTTCGGTACTCGATTTATCGTTTACCAGGAATCTCGGGGTTTTTATCTCAAAATATATACTTTGGAATATCCTACAATCATTTTATAACACAAATAAATGAATTTACGATTTTTCACGCAATTTCGTTAATAACCGCGAATCATGTAAATTTCAAAAATCATATTTTTATGTTCCATAATGTTTTATAAGATTAATATAGGTTGCTTGTAAAATTTGAGAGGCTAATGAGTTAAAACGAGCTCAAACGGATAAATAGAAAAAGAAAAAAATATAAAACAAAAACCTGGACCCCTCCCCCCCTCGCGGACCGCGAGCGGTATATACATGGTTTGTCGCGGTGCGCGACTGTCGACATATGATAGATTTAGCACCAAGTCGTTTTTATGCCACGTCCCTTGCCTTTCTTCGCACGAATTCGTCTTCTACGTGTTGTTTCTGCCCAAATAGTCACCATAGACACCTAGAGCACTTTCCCATGAATCCATTGACTATAAATAGAAGCCCTAACATTCGGATTAAAGCACTAATTCACCATTTCTTCATCCTAAAAATCCTAAAACGCACCAGAAACTTCCTCCTTCAAGTTCGATTAAACGGTGAAGTGTTAGAGCTCAAATTCTGCAGTTCTCCATTATTAGGTATGCTTAACAATAACCTATCTTAGTTTTTAATAATATTGTGTTTAAGTATGGTTTCTAAAAATGTATAAAAATTAGGGTTCTTGAGCTTGTTATGCTAAAATTGGGTGATCGGGTTGGAATTAGGGTCTGAATTTTTGTAGCTAATCCTAAATTAATGTGTTTTAAGAAAGCCCTATTTAATTTCAAGTTTTGGGAAGGTTTGGTATTTTATCTAAAAATCGGTCAAAATCAGGGTTTTCGTAACGTTGTTCTGCCAAAATTAAGTAAACGGTATTAAATTAAGGTTTGATATTTTAAGGAATATTATAATATATTATAATAAATAAATCCTAAGTTTATTCAATTTTATAAAATGTTTTGATATTTATTTAATAAATACGTCGAAATTAAGGTTTTGAAATATGAATATTTAATATTAAACAAACTGGGAGGTATTAGGACTTGATTTTTTGTCTTAGATCATGTTTATATATATAATAAATATTTATGGGTCCAAAAGTTAATAAAACATAATTTACCGATAAAAGGGTAAAATGGTCTTTTGAACAAATAGAACCTAAACTCCTTAAATTCCTCATAACTATAGTCATCGTAAGTTCCTATATTCATTTAGCATCTTCGTTTCATTATGATAATCTCCAGGTTGTTATCTCTTGCAAATTGGTTATGTCTCTCGTATTCAATCTACTTATCAGGTGAGTATCCACTAAATCCCCCCTCCTTATAATACTGTTGGGTATGACTATTCAATTTGTATTATCATTTCTAATGGTGGTTCATTCGAATGATAATCCGAGTTATGATAAATAATACCTGCAATATCTTTTAAACGTTTTGGGGTGTAATGTGACATCCGAGAATTCCGAGGTTAACTTCCGTTAGACAATCTCCGTTAGTTACGTTATAAGTGTTAACTTAGTAACTAATGCTTAACTAGGCCGAATACGTCCACGACCTTTGGTTGATCACTGAACCCGACCACTTGTGTTATGTGTTCATTTATTTATGGTCATTATGTGCAATGTGATTTAAACGCATGATTTAGTATTATTAATAGCATGACAAAATTCATGAATCGTGCTTATCTTGCTTAGAATGTAAATTGGCCCCTTTTGGTTGCCAGCGAAACTACCGAGCGAAACTGTAAATTCGCTCGGTAGCTAAACTTTTGATTTACAAGTATTCAGAGTTAGTTTCGCTTGGCCAGCGAAACTGCCAGCGAAACTAGCACCTGATCTATATGATATATAAAGCCAACCTAAACCCTAATCCTCATTACTTACATCATTTCTCAAAAAAAAAAACACACACACACACACACTCTCCTGAAATTCTGACTAGCCGAGAACCACCACGAGCCGCCGTCATCTCAGTTGGTGAACTCATCCATTCGGATCCTAGATCGAACCGTGAGTCTCCAAAACCATTTTTCTTGCATTTCTATGTGTTTTCTTAAAAAGCATGCTTAAACCTCCATGTAATCGTTTGATCTTCTGATATGATGCTTAGGAATGCTAGATCTATCATAAAGTCTGCAACTTTACGTGTAAAATCATGCCATAATGAAGATTTATGCTAGTTAGGTCATTTTGTGCTTAAAAAGTGTTCTTGGTGATTTGATGGTGAAAACTCATGTTTAGGGTGTTAGATTTGCTTGTTTAATGTTGGTAAATGTTTATGCATGCTAGATAATGAATTACATGAAGTATGGAAGCTGTAGATTGATTTTTGGTCTTAAAAACGAGTTTTTCTGCGTTTAGCGAAACTGTGTGTTCTCTGGGCGAAACTATACAGCGAAACTGTGTTAATATTCATCCAGCGACACTATACAGAGAAACTATAGTGTCGCCGTGAAAACTAAGTAGACCTACTCGAACGAAACTACCGAGCGAAACAACCAAAGACTCCTGAACGAAAGTTCAAACCAGTTTCGAGCGAATCTATGCTAGCGAAACTGTGTCATCAGTTTCGAGCGAAACTAGCTAGCGAAACTGTGTCATCGGGTATTCCCTAGCGAAAGTGCTGCCCGTGCACATAGCGAAACTGTGTAGCGAAACTGTGCCAAGACCAAAACCCAAACTTGTGCAACTTATTTGAATGTTATGCCATGACTTACATGATTATGCAATAATGAAACATGCTTTGATTTCTGAGTTATGTGAACCCTCGTTTATGATCAACCATCGGTGTCGTGTGTCGGTATGTCGTGTCATAGTTCCAACGTGCTATGTTATGGGCCATAGTGACGTAAGTTAAAGATTAGACACAAAACTAATACTTAAGACCTAAACGTGTTCTTAGGTCTTCGTTAAGCAAACAATACTTGGATTATTTAGCAAGTGTAGCAGTGCAACCAAAGGTGAGTGTCACTAACCCGTTTACTGTGAGCCCGTTTGGGACACACTGAATAACTTAACGAAAAACAATGCTGACAACCTTACGAGTGCTATGCACCTCTTTGATAAACTTGAAGTGTTTTATGGGAAACACTTGTGGAACTTAAACAAACTATTCCTGAAACGAAAATGAAAACATTTTGAGATTCATGGGAATCCGGTAAACCGTTTTAATATGGCTAGTGTAGGTTAAAGTCTAAACCACATGATATCACATGATTTCTAAGGATTGCCTTTTAACTGAAAAAGTCCTCAACTTAATTGTACCATTAATTGTAAAGCGAGGGGATGTTGGGTAGATCTACTGGAGTTTGACAAACTCCGCCTCGTGACACTGGAGGTGCACGGAGGTACAATATCAGCCTATCTGACCGTGATCCCGAGAGGACACGGGGGAGGCAAAGCCGCGATGACGTATGTCCGCAAAACAAAATAGATGATGACGATGCCACTACAATACTTATTAGTCAGCTTTGGTACAAACTTCCTTAGTGCATGGAACAACGGATTAGCTACCCGCGATATCGGTTGAGCACTTTAATTTTACAAAACTAGTACATACCCGATAACGCATGTTACGGACATTACTTTTACTAAATCACGCTACCATGATTATGGACTGGTGTATTATCACTGAGCATTGCTTTTCACAAATAAATATTACATAAGTATATGTTGATGCAACGAGACAAAGTGATTGCCTACGGGTCCAGGCAACTGAAGGTCAATGAGAAGAATTACACAACACATGATTTGGAATTAGGAGCCGTTGTATTTGCACTCAAGATTTGGAGACACTACCTCTACGGAACAAAGTGCACGATATTTACCGACCACAAAAGCTTACAACATATCTTTGAACAAAAGGACCTCAACATGCGACAGCGAAGGTGGGTCGAGCTACTAAATGATTACGACTTAGCAATTAAGTATCACCCGGGAAAAGCCAATGTTGTGGCTGACGCCTTAAGTCGAAAAGAGTACGACAAGCCTCGACGAGTACGAGCGCTGCAACTTACCATTCACACGGGACTGCCGGATCGAATCCGCGATGCTCAACAAGAAGCTTTAAAAGAAGAAAACTTCGCAGCTGAAGCACTGCGAGGGGTGGATGGTAACTCTGAAATTAAGTCCAACGGACTCAGATATTACAATGACAGAATTTGGATTCCTTTACTTGGAAATCTCCGTGAGCTCGTGATGGACGAGGCTCACAAATCAAGGTATTCGGTGCACCCTGGATCGGACAAAATGTACCAAGATTTGAAGAACTTGTACTGGTGGCCGAATATGAAAGCCGACATCGCGCGATATGTGGCTAAGTGTTTAACATGCTCAAGAGTTAAGATCGAGTACCAAAAGCCTTCTGGATTATTGCAGCAACCAAAGATCCCGGAATGGAAATGGGAGGATATCTCCATGGATTTCGTAACAGGACTACCTCATCGATCAAATCGACCGGATGCGATTTGGGTTATCATTGATCGACTAACCAAATCTGCACACTTTATTCCGATGGGGGAAAGTGACAATATAGATAAGTTAACTAAGCTGTATATTGATCGAATTGTGGCACTTCATGGGGTGCCTAAGACCATTATCTCCGACCGAGATCCTCGATTCACTTCCCGACTGTGGCAATCTATGCAAGACGCACTGGGAACCAGACTGGATATGAGTACAGCTTATCACCCGCAGACTGATGGTCAGACGGAACGAACTATTCAGACTTTGGAAGACATGCTCCGAGCTTGCGTTCTCGACTTCGGTAAAGACTGGGAGGCTCACCTTCCGTTGGTGGAGTTCTCCTACAACAACAGTTTTAACAGAGTCATCATCATGTGATGAACCACCAACACTAGAATCAAATTTGAAAAATTGTTTCGTTTTAGATTTAGTTTTGGAAAGTGGCGTTGACTCGGTAAAAATACTGCCTAATTCATCCATAAATTTGGCATATTTGTTTGAAAATGTTTGTTTAACATTTTCAGGACAATCCTGTGCCATGTGTCCCTTTCGGCGACATTGATAGCACAAACGTTATGATCGTACACGCAGAGAAAGTCAAATGAGTTATACGAAACACTAAATAAAATAAAGCAGAACGTCAAACGAACAACAATCAGGTCGATCATTCAATACGCAAAGAAAGTCCGATCGTTTGACAAAATAAAGAAAATCAAACAAGTTTAAATCTTTGCCCAACTATCACCGACAGTCAAACAACAGCACCTCAGCCGACTCCTCAACCTAATGTCGGTATCCCATCCTACGCAGCGACGGTGTCAGGTTCATCGGATAAAAAGATTATTAATTTTAGAACCTTAAAATCGGTGGGTGGGTGCTCTTGGTATTCGTAGGCTAGAGGATATGAACATAGCCCTTCTTTCGAATCATATTTGGAGTCTTCCGGTTCGTAGAAACTCACTTTGGTTTGCTTGGGTGTATGCTTACCGTTTGCATACTCACCACTTTTGGACATGCAGAATTCCGTCAAATTGTAGTTGGAGCTGGTGAAAAATCCTTCAAATTCGTCAGGTTGTCCGTTTATTTGGACAACGCTTGGGAATGGCGAGATGGCTTCCGCTTGGTTCAACAAATGGTGTGTGGAGGGGCCTCTGTGTAACATCATTACTCCTCATATGGTCCATAGTGTGTCTTTCAATATGCATGCTAAGGTGAGAGACCTGATTGATAATGGTTTTCCTAGTGATTGGGCTGCTTAAGCTCCATCCTTATTCTCGATTTCTTTATCCGATGCTGCTGATCGTATTGGATGGAAGGATGGTGATATTGTTAGTGAGTTCTCGTCGGGTGTGGTTTGGAATTCTATCCGTTCTCATGCCATTGAGGTTCCTTGGTTTCGTGTTGTGTGGAACCCGTACTGCATTCCTCGTCATGCTTTTATTATGTGGCTGATTTTAAATGGAAAGATTCTTACTCAAGACAGAATCATCAAGTGGCCTCCTAATCGGAGGAAAAATTCTAACATGATGTGCTGTCCCCTTTGTTGGGAGGATTATGACTCAATCCCTCACTTATTTTTTGAGTGTAGGTATGCGATGCAGGTCTGGAAGAAAGTCCAAAATAAAGCTTTTCTTAATGATGTTCTTCCGGTGTGGGCTACTATTATTGATAATCTTTGCATACATAGCTCTTCTAGTACTGTGCGGGCGATTGTTGGCCGGTTAGTGGTGGGTGAAGCCTCCTACTTTGTGTGGCAAGAGAGAAATAACCGTATATTCCGTAATCATTCAAGAAGCCCTGGTGTAAGCCCTGGTGTAGTGGGGTCTACTATTCTTGAGACGGTCAGGTTTAAGATGCTTGGGCTAATGTTCAAGTTGACTAGGATCTCTATGCAGGACCTTGCGTTGTGGGGTCTTGGTGATACTGGAGTTTATGATGATGGAGGCTCATTGATGGCAAGTTGCTGAGCATTGGAGTTTGCCTGTGTTTTCTGATTCCTTTGTTTAGCTTGTTTTAATGTAGTTGTTTCCCCGTTTGGGTGGTTGTTCTTTTGTTCACATACTGAGGCATGTCTCATGTATGAACTAGAGAGTGCTCTGCTCTCTACTTGTTTCTATTTGGTTGTGCATATATATAGAATCACCGAGGTATACTCTTTACCCAAAAAAAAATCGGTGGGTGCTCCTGATGGTATTGATATCATTCTCCCTAAAGAGTCTGCTCGACATGTTCAAAAACAGCTATCCTTCACGCTCTTTGGTTACTTCCTGGGGGATCGGATTGCGTTTCCGGTGGTTGATTATTATGTTAAGCAAAGTTGGAATAAATTTGGTTTACTAAAATCGATGATGAATGCGAATGGCTTCTTTTTCTTTAAGTTTGCAGACCTAAAAGGTATGATGGATTCCCTAGAAGGTGGTCCATGGCTGATCAGAAATCGTCCTTTGTGTAAAACCGAGATACGATCTTACTACTGCATGCTTTGATCAATCTAGTGAACACGAGAAGTAAATAAGCAATTTTGTATTGATTCACTTGAAGATACAAACACAAGCTATCTGGTTTCTCTCTCTAACTCACACACAGAAAAGGTGTAGAAATGACAGAAGTGTTAAACTCTTAGATCAACAAGAGCTATTTATAGTTGCAACATAACAGGACTGCGTACCAACTAGCTGACCATTTGGTACGTGCGTACCAAATGGTACGGCGTACTAGGTGGTACGTCATCTTAAATGTTGATACAAAGACTCATACAAACGCTCACTTAGATACAATACACGAGACACTCTATAGCATAGGAATATGCCCTAACAAACTCCCCTTTAATGTGTAGTGTATCAATTCTCTAACTAAACTGCAGTCTTCAATCTTCAACATTGCTGCATCCGATCTTCAACTTGAAATCTTGTCACAAATAGAGGTTTGCATGGCTGGATCACTCTTGAATCATCTTTGACCTTCAAGATCCACTTGTGAAAGATATAACCAACTCCCCCTTTCACCATGCTTGAGTCTTGACACACATAAGAGGCAATTTCAGAAGACAGAAATGCGGTTTCCTTTTTCGTTTGAAAATTAATTTAATCTTGGTGCAAAACTTCTCTTCGAGCATCCAAGATATAGATTTGAAATTTGATGTCGTATCACATGTCGAATGGTCGAAAACAAATAAAAAACAAAATCTTTTGGCTTTTTGAAACTTTATATCAAAACACACCGAAAACCATTTTAATTTTTCTAAGTTTATGCTAAAACACACCTAAAATCATTTTGGAATTTTTTTCAGATATAAATAGACATGCAATACAGAATCAGACATTTTTTTTCTTTTGCAAGAAAGATCACAACGTGGGATCATATTGAACATAACATGCTGAACTACACTTCAATTTCAATTTTCAGCACACAAGTCATGTCGATTGCTAGTATAATTTGTCCATATTAAACTCAGGCACAATCATACTGATAACATCTGAATATGTTATTGTATCTATTAGATTGCATTGACCAGTGTACCCCACACTTTTCAAACATACTCAGATATGCATTTGCCTTTTATATCACTTCGTGATTCACTTGTGATTTTACACATAGTGATTTTATATATGATATAGTCAACTGTGTTTCATGCAAAAAGAAATAAGAACGTTAAATCGTCTAGCTTAAGGTCGATCTTTCGATACGCAGATAATGCCTCGGATTTAACAAAATAAGAAAATAAAACAAGTTGAAATTGTATAACCCAACAACAATCAGGTCGGTACTCCCGTACACGCAGAGAAAGTCCGATGAGTTATACGAAACACCAAAGAAAATAAAGCAGAACGTCAAACGAACAACAATCAGGTCGATCTTTCGATACGCAAAGAAAGTCCAATCGATTGACAAAATAAAGAAAATCAAACAAGTTTAAATATTTGCAAAATGAACACATGTTTACACAGTGACTTTTCATTTTCTTTTTCACATATCTTTTTCTTGATATCTTGAGACAAGCTTCAAGATGTTGTCCACTTGGTCAAGCATTAGTATTTAATGTATATCTCATCAGAATACTTCCTGATATAAAGTCGGACACGAGTCAGACACGTAAGCCAATGTACCATCATTTCCCAAATATGTCGGATATAATTTCTCATTTTTCAATGTTTTTGTATTTTTCCATTTTCCCCCCCCCTCCCCCTTAAATGAAAAACTCTATTTTTTGGAATTTCCATTTCAAAAAAAACATAAAAAACCACTATTTTTGGTTTTTCAAACTTCTCCCCCTAAACTATATACAAAATGTAAAAGAAAGAAAATTGACTAATCGGTACTGATGCCTTTCAGTGTAAGCTTTCAGAAAAACGTTCAGTTTTGAAATATGGATCATGTAAATTAATTTATGCAAGAAACTCCACTATCAGCAACTTCACAATCACCGACAGGTCTTCTTGAAGCAACCTGCACACTGGATTTTAAATGATTAGTATGCAAATGACCCGCTGCATACAGCTTCTGGTCGACCAGTGTATTCAACAAAATCATTTGCAGCCTTGCTGACCACTTTCGGTGGCCACTACATTTTTGCTTTTTCAGTTTTAACACAGTCATCATCATGTGATGAACCACCAACACTAGAATCAAATTTGAAAAATTGTTTCGTTTTAGATTTAGTTTTGGAAAGTGGCGTTGACTCGGTAAAAATACTGCCTAATTCATCCATAAATTTGGCATATTTGTTTGAAAATGTTTGTTTAACATTTTCAGGACAATCCTGTGCCATGTGTCCCTTTCGGCGACATTGATAGCACAAACGTTATGATCGTACACGCAGAGAAAGTCAAATGAGTTATACGAAACACTAAATAAAATAAAGCAGAACGTCAAACGAACAACAATCAGGTCGATCATTCAATACGCAAAGAAAGTCCGATCGTTTGACAAAATAAAGAAAATCAAACAAGTTTAAATCTTTGCCCAACTATCACCGACAGTCAAACAACAGCACCTCAGCCGACTCCTCAACCTAATGTCGGTATCCCATCCTACGCAGCGACGGTGTCAGGTTCATCGGATAAAAAGATTATTAATTTTAGAACCTTAAAATCGGTGGGTGGGTGCTCTTGGTATTCGTAGGCTAGAGGATATGAACATAGCCCTTCTTTCGAATCATATTTGGAGTCTTCCGGTTCGTAGAAACTCACTTTGGTTTGCTTGGGTGTATGCTTACCGTTTGCATACTCACCACTTTTGGACATGCAGAATTCCGTCAAATTGTAGTTGGAGCTGGTGAAAAATCCTTCAAATTCGTCAGGTTGTCCGTTTATTTGGACAACGCTTGGGAATGGCGAGATGGCTTCCGCTTGGTTCAACAAATGGTGTGTGGAGGGGCCTCTGTGTAACATCATTACTCCTCATATGGTCCATAGTGTGTCTTTCAATATGCATGCTAAGGTGAGAGACCTGATTGATAATGGTTTTCCTAGTGATTGGGCTGCTTAAGCTCCATCCTTATTCTCGATTTCTTTATCCGATGCTGCTGATCGTATTGGATGGAAGGATGGTGATATTGTTAGTGAGTTCTCGTCGGGTGTGGTTTGGAATTCTATCCGTTCTCATGCCATTGAGGTTCCTTGGTTTCGTGTTGTGTGGAACCCGTACTGCATTCCTCGTCATGCTTTTATTATGTGGCTGATTGTAAATGGAAAGATTCTTACTCAAGACAGAATCATCAAGTGGCCTCCTAATCGGAGGAAAAATTCTAACATGATGTGCTGTCCCCTTTGTTGGGAGGATTATGACTCAATCCCTCACTTATTTTTTGAGTGTAGGTATGCGATGCAGGTCTGGAAGAAAGTCCAAAATAAAGCTTTTCTTAATGATGTTCTTCCGGTGTGGGCTACTATTATTGATAATCTTTGCATACATAGCTCTTCTAGTACTGTGCGGGCGATTGTTGGCCGGTTAGTGGTGGGTGAAGCCTCCTACTTTGTGTGGCAAGAGAGAAATAACCGTATATTCCGTAATCATTCAAGAAGCCCTGGTGTAAGCCCTGGTGTAGTGGGGTCTACTATCCTTGAGACGGTCAGGTTTAAGATGCTTGGGCTAATGTTCAAGTTGACTAGGATCTCTATGCAGGACCTTGCGTTGTGGGGTCTTGGTGATACTGGAGTTTATGATGATGGAGGCTCATTGATGGCAAGTTGCTGAGCATTGGAGTTTGCCTGTGTTTTCTGATTCCTTTGTTTAGCTTGTTTTAATGTAGTTGTTTCCCCGTTTGGGTGGTTGTTCTTTTGTTCACATACTGAGGCATGTCTCATGTATGAACTAGAGAGTGCTCTGCTCTCTACTTGTTTCTATTTGGTTGTGCATATATATAGAATCACCGAGGTATACTCTTTACCCAAAAAAAATCGGTGGGTGCTCCTGATGGTATTGATATCATTCTCCCTAAAGAGTCTGCTCGACATGTTCAAAAACAGCTATCCTTCACGCTCTTTGGTTACTTCCTGGGGGATCGGATTGCGTTTCCGGTGGTTGATTATTATGTTAAGCAAAGTTGGAATAAATTTGGTTTACTAAAATCGATGATGAATGCGAATGGCTTCTTTTTCTTTAAGTTTGCAGACCTAAAAGGTATGATGGATTCCCTAGAAGGTGGTCCATGGCTGATCAGAAATCGTCCTTTGTGTAAAACCGAGATACGATCTTACTACTGCATGCTTTGATCAATCTAGTGAACACGAGAAGTAAATAAGCGATTTTGTATTGATTCACTTGAAGATACAAACACAAGCTATCTGGTTTCTCTCTCTAACTCACACACATAAAAGGTGTAGAAATGACAGAAGTGTTAAACTCTTAGATCTACAAGAGCTATTTATAGTTGCAACATAACAGGACTGCGTACCAACTAGCTGACCATTTGGTACGTGCGTACCAAATGGTATGGCGTACTAGGTGGTACGTCATCTTAAATGTTGATACAAAGACTCATACAAACGCTCACTTAGATACAATACACGAGACACTCTATAGCATAGGAATATGCCCTAACAAACTCCCCCTTAATGTGTAGTGTATCAATTCTCTAACTAAACTGCAGTCTTCAATCTTCAACATTGCTGCATCCGATCTTCAACTTGAAATCTTGTCACAAATAGAGGTTTGCATGGTTGGATCACTCTTGAATCATCTTTGACCTTCAAGATCCACTTGTGAAAGATATAACCAACTCCCCCTTTCACCATGCTTGAGTCTTGACACACATAAGAGGCAATTTCAGAAGACAGAAATGCGGTTTCCTTTTTCGTTTGAAAATTAATTTAATCTTGGTGCAAAACTTCTCTTCGAGCATCCAAGATATAGATTTGAAATTTGATGTCGTATCACATGTCGAATGGTCGAAAACAAATAAAAAACAAAATCTTTTGGCTTTTTGAAACTTTATATCAAAACACACCGAAAACCTTTTTGATTTTTCTAAGTTTATGCTAAAACACACCTAAAATCATTTTGGAATTTTTTTCAGATATAAATAGACATGCAATACAGAATCAGACATTTTTTTTCTTTTGCAAGAAAGATCACAACGTGGGATCATATTGAACATAACATGCTGAACTACACTTCAATTTCAATTTTCAGCACACAAGTCATGTCGATTGCTAGTATAATTTGTCCATATTAAACTCAGGCACAATCATACTCATAACATCTGAATATGTTATTGTATTTATTAGATTGCATTGACCAGTGTACCCCACACTTTCAAACATACTCAGATATGCATTTGCTTTTTATATCACTTTGTGATTTCACTTGTGATTTTACACATAGTGATTTTATATATGATATAGTCAACTGTGTTTCATGCAAAAAGAAATAAGAACGTTAAATCGTCTACCTTAAGGTCGATCTTTCGATACGCAGATAATGCCTCGGATTTAACAAAATAAGAAAATAAAACAAGTTGAAATTGTATAACCCAACAACAATCAGGTCGGTACTCCCGTACACGCAGAGAAAGTCCGATGAGTTATACGAAACACCAAAGAAAATAAAGCAGAACGTCAAACGAACAACAATCAGGTCGATCTTTCGATACGCAAAGAAAGTCCAATCGATTGACAAAATAAAGAAAATCAAACAAGTTTAAATATTTGCAAAATGAACACATGTTTACACAATGACTTTTCATTTTCTTTTTCACATATCTTTTTCTTGATATCTTGAGACAAGCTTCAAGATGTTATCCACTTGGTCAAGCATTAGTATTTAATGAATATCACATTTGAATACTTTCAGATTTAATGCCGAGCCTACCAAGCACATCGAGCAATGATCTTATGGCTTTTTCATCTAATATATCCATGAGTCAGACACGTAAGCCAATGTACCATCATTTCCCAATCATGTTGGATACAATTTCTCATTTTTTAATGTTTTTTTTATTTTTCAATTTTTCCATGTTTGTGTATTTTTCTCTTTTTCTCCCCCTTAAATGAAAACTCTATTTTTGGATTTTCATTTTAACAAAAAACACAAAGACACTATTTTTGGTATTTTCAGTTTTCTCCCCCTAAAATACAAACAAAAAACATTAAAGAAAGAACATTGACCTTTCGACATGGATACCTTTCAGATTTAGATTTCAGAAAAATTTCAGTTTTTGAAATTTGATGTCACATGTAATTTAACTTAAATCAGCAAAATACTCCTCCATCAGCAATTTTTCAATCACCGATAGGTCTTCTAAAAGTACCTACACACTGGTCAAACACGTTAGTATAAATCAATATCTGATGAACCCGTCACAGTAGATTGTGACGAACAACCAACAGATGAATCATTTTGAAATTTAGGTAAAAACCGTCTTTGATGTTTAAAATATGTCGGTTGAAATTCATCAAATACTCTGCCATATTTATCAATAAATTTGTATTTGACAGATTTACCAACATAAGGAACCTGTCTTTTCCTTGAACTAGAAGCAGCAGTGACATGACAATCATGTGCCATATACCTTTTTTGTCGGCAATTGTAACACAAACGATTGTGTACATTTTTCCTCTTTGGTGAGAGGCAAAGCTTCACAACAATTTATATCTCCAAAATGATCATAGAAAGAATCACATACCAGATATTGATGATCATGAACCCATTTTGATGTCGGGATTTTTGGAGCAGAATTTGATCGTCCAAACGAATATGTAGCAACTTGTGGCCTCTTACTCTTCAGATCAACATTCTTGACAAAAACTTCGGCAATTTTCTGAGCATCCACACAATGGAGTGGGAATTCTTTATCCGAAAAAATTTGTTCCGAACCCTTGAGTTTGTAAAACCTCTCGGGTTGAACCTTGTCAGCTTTAAAAACATCTTTCTTTACTTGCTTCAACTTGACTTGCTTCAGTTTCTATTCCTTTTGACCTTGAACCCATTCAACTTTAACTTCGGCAATTTTCTGAGCATCCACACAATGGGGTGGGAATTCTTATCCGAAAAAAGTTGTTCTGAACCCTTGAGTTTGTAAAACCTCTCGGGTTGAACCTTGTCAGCTTTAAAAACATCTTTCTTGACTTGCTTTAGTTCCTGTTCCTTCTGACCTTGAACCCCGTCAACTTGTGGCCTCTTGCTCCGATACTAGTTGTAAAACCATATATGGATCGTTTCCAGATCATAGAAGGATATATACGAAAGTTTGTCATTCAATTAATGTCGAATGATTACAATACCGAGAGAGTATACATCATTGAAGCTCTGGAGGAGGTTTGGACATAACCTCCTCTCTCTCAAACACTCACAAAGAGCAAATGACCAAACTTGAAGATGTTCAACATACCAAACCTATTTATAGGTGAACCACCCTGCGTACCACTTTGGTACGTCGTACCACTTAGTATGCCCGTACCAGCTGGTACGGTGGTTGGTATGTTGACATCATTACAAATATTACAAACACAATCTTCTAATCTATTCGCATAGATTGGCCACACACAAGAACTTGTCCTAACAGATTACCCCACGTTAC
>JBCNJP010000177.1:495402-586973 GCA_039602395.1 Deinandra increscens subsp. villosa
CTCGCACCCCTTAACAGTATAAACTCCGTTAGTGGTTAATTTGGGGGTGTGACAGTGATCATGTTAGTTTTGGTTTGGTTCAGGCACTTTAAGGGAGCTGTATGTAAGAATGTCAGGTGGAAGATGTTCTGGTATGTTGACTTAAAAGTTTGGTTAAAGTTCAAAATGTGCAAATTATGGTGGCAGCAGGTTCATGAAGTGAGGATTGGGCTTGAGTTTATGTTCCTAACCGGTTCAAAGGGGAGTAGTGGCTTGTCTTGTTCTTCTGGAATACTGGAAAGTTTTCTGGGGCTGTATTAAAAAAAGATAAGTGCTGAGTTTAAGTGTAGAGTTTCAATGGAGTTGTTTAGAAAATATGATTACAGTGGCTGTTATAGCCAAAATGAGATGTGGTATGAGGTTTGGGACTTAGTTTTTAAGTTATATAATTGGAGAAATGGGAAGTGCTGGTCTGAAATTGATTGTTATGTGGCTTTAAAGTATTTGAGAGTAAGGTTAAAGTTTTTATTTATCACTATTGGTTGTTGTTGGTATGTTGAAGGTGTGAAAATGGGCTGGAAGGGTTGCATGACAATAGTTGTTAAAAGCTTATGCTTGATGCATTCTTTGGTTTGTGTCTCTGGGATTAGTGGATTTGGATGGCTACAACGGTTATTTGAAATATGGGGTGGAGCAGGATCGAACTAGAGACTGGTTGGGAGGAATGCCAGGTGTTTATTGGTTTCCATTTGGTTTTGATGTTGGGCCTGTATGGTTGGAATTTATGTTGGGCCTATGTGATGATTGTTGGTCTTTGGTATTTGGGTTGCCGGGGTATGAAATATGGCCCTCGATTAGCACATATTGATATGAACAAGATGAGCTGGTGGTATAAGGATGCTAAGGGTATTGAGGCAACTTTCTTGTACTTGAATTATTGGAACGGGTGGTTTTTTAGTATCTTTTGTTTATTTTTTGGTTGTATTTTGAGTGATAAAGTTGTTGTTTGGCGTTTCCTCACTCAGTTAATTGTTAAGGTTGGGAATTGTCCAACCTAATGGTTTTGTGTGTGCTCTTGTACTTGTTTCTTCTATTTATTCATTTTGCCGGGTTTTCCCAAAAAAAAAAGAAAAAAACAATTTTAGGAAGAAACCTAGAAATCGCCAGGAGCGCCAGAGAGTTTCCCACTTTTGGGTAATACTAGTCACGCACAAAAGTAAGTACTAGTGAGGTTTTGTGAAAGTTCGAGGTTTAAATAGCGAATAATGAAAGATTGGTTTTCGCGTGATTTCAGTATTAATTGGTGTAAGAGCATAATCTGTGTGTCATGTGATGTATCTAGAATAGTTGTAGATTTAGTGAGTCATTTATTAGTGTTGTCAACTAACTGACTAACGAACTATCGGATCGTGGCATAGTCTGGTTCGTTGGACAATAGCACAATATAAAGTGTAGGCTTGGTCATTTGTCATAGATGCATGTGAATTAAGTCTGAGATCTACGTGTGTTCTAGAGAGAGAAAATACTGTTGATACATAGTCCTGATCGTCATGTGAAGTATCGAATACAATATGGATCACACAAGATAGCTGAGGTCCGAACTCCCAGCGAACCTGGAGTTCGGACAGCTCCGAGCTTGTGGCCGAACCTGAGGTTCGGCCAGTCGTATTTCAGCATGTATAAATAGTTCATCTTGTATAGAATAGAGAAAGCTTCCGTGTCATATTCTCCAAGTGTACTCTGTGGTTATCTCTGTGGTTAATACAAGTCATTTGTATTTACTCTCTGTGTTTCATTTCGTACTTCATTGATTTCATTACGACTAAGTAGAAGATTCATACGCTCACGCACTTTCAAATACCAGTCTTGTAATTGCTTCTTATGTGATTCAATACAACAAGTCTCCTTATTTACTCTTTGTTCATCATAATTACACCTTGATTAGTAGACGTCCACACACTCATGTCTTTCCAAGTAGTATCAGAGCTTTCTAGTTTCATCTACTGATCTAATCTGGTGTCTTTTCAAGATTTTGGTTATAAACAGGTAGGCTTTTTAACAAAATCAGTCTTTCCAGTGTTTTCTGGTCTCAAATTGCCTCATAAGTGTTCCTTTTATGTTCCTTTTATGTTGTTCTTATTATCTGCTGAAAATTATGTGTCTAAACCTTCAAATTTGAGAGATTTGAGTGATTTTATTTCTGGTCAAAATATTTTATGTTCATTGGATGATTTCTGGTTCGCTGGTTACATGTCCTGGTTCGTTCATTGAGTGCTTCAGTTCGTTCTTCATATCTTAAAATATTTTAGTTCGTTGGTCTTCGGTTCGTATAGTACACCTCGTCCTTTGTTTTTGACAGTTATTTGTTGTTTTGTGACAATTACTCAGACGAAGCATTGTTCGTTGATTCATTTCTGGTTCGTAGCATCTTCTAGTTCGCTGAGATTTCCAGTTCGTTGGAAGATTTTCACTTCGTTAAAGTTTGGGTATTCTAGTTAGTATGACTTTCTAAGTTCATTTAAAGGCTACTTTGGTTCGTTTGAGCAAAACAGTACAAATTTCAAGATGGGTGATTTGTACGCGTTTTCGACTATTCAAAGTTCCATTCATGCAATGCTCAATTTTGACAACGAAATTGGTACAAGTCAGAAAGTACCCAAGTTGTTGAAATTAGAGGATATATTCGGAATTTGGAGGTCAGTTGGGTTTAGTTTGTGTGGTTTGTACTATGTATTCCGCGACATGCTTTCCTAGTGTGGCTTATTATGCGTGAAAGACTCCTAACTCAGGACAAAGTCTTAAGTTGGGATTCGACAAGGCGGAAAAATATGAACATGATGTGCTGTCTTCTCTGCTACGCTAACCATGATTCTCATTCACACTTATTTTTTGAGTGTAAGTACTCGTCTCAGGTTTGGCATATCGTTAGAGAGCGCACCTCATTGAGGGACGTGTTTCCCTCTTGGGTGGACATCTCTAATTATATTGTTGGAACTCCGGTTTCTTCTTTGATGAGTTTGGTGGATAAGTTGGTTGTGCATGCTGCAGCCTACTACGTGTGGCATGAAAGGAATAATCAGATTTTTAATAACCATGCACGTCCTCCTAGTGTCCTTGGCGATTTGATTATTGATGTGGTCCGTACGAGATTACTTGGATTGAAGTTGAAGACGACGACTAGAGTTGTGCAGCTTCTGGAACGTTGGGAATTAGGCGTGATTCTAGAGATATTTATGGAATAACGTAGCCCTTACTTTTCTTTTATTTGTTTTTGCCTTTCGGTTTGTTAGGAGGTTTTTTTGGTTGTGTTGGTTTGGTTTGTTTTGTTCTTACATACTTTGGGGATGTCCCGAGTATGAACTAGTAAGGGCTTCTCCTTACTACTTGGTCTTTTTTGTGCGGTATATATATATACATATATATATATATATATATATATATATATATATAATCATCAGGGTAACCCGTTACCCTTAGAGGATTATCATCATTGGGTGAAAAGATATATTGACAGAACTGATGTCGATTTATGGACTATAATCAAAGATGGTTTCCAATATCCAATGGATGACAGCACTTTAAAGGCAAAAAAAGATTTTGGTAATGCTGAAAGAAAATACTATCAAAGAGAAAAGAAATCTTACAGTATACTTACAATGTCATTACCGACTGAGTTGTTGCATCAATTCAAATCATGCAAAACTTCAAAAACATAATGGGATACTTTGGAATCCAGATGTGAAGGAAACGAACAATACAAGAAGAGTAAACGAAAGGTGCTGAACAAAGAATTTGATAATTTTTGACATTATCCTGATGAAAGTATTACTGCTTTGGTGTCGAGGTTTGCACACCTAATGAAAGAAATGGGTGTAGTGAATATTAAGAAATCTGATGAGGATATGATGGAGAAATTTTTGGAAGCATTGCGAAAAAAATTTGAAAATTATGTTTTGCTTCTCACTCATGACAAGGAGTTTACAGATTTATCATTTCATTATTTAACGGGAAAACTGCAAGCAAGATAACTGGAGATGTCAACTACAAACAACATTCCAACATTAGTTCAGAATCCTGAGGTTTATTATGGTAAAAATTCGGCAACGGTTAAGGCTAAATCAAAATCAAGTCTTAGTTAAACACCAATTACTGCTTTTGTGGTTGATAATGTCTCTGGAGATTCTGAAACTTCTCAAAGCAGACCAAGTTGTTGTAATGTGCACATTCCAGTTCCACAATCTTAAAGTGCTTTTTCTATGCAATCAACTGAAGAGTATGCTTTGATATCTTCTTCTTTTAGGGTGATAACTAGGAAAGTAAGTAATGCTGATTTGGTTGCAGAAGACGTTAATCATATTGATGAGAATAATTTGGAAGAAATGGATATAAACTGGCAGTTGGCAATGTTGGCACAGAGAGTTAAAAGATTTCTGAAGAAAACAGGAAGAAGGGAAATTAATTCTGGCAGCAAAATTGGATTGGATAAATGGTCAAGTGCTATAATTGTTTAAATTTTGGTCACTTTGCTCGCGAGTGCAATCAACCAAAAGGTGGCAATGTATCAGCATTCAAGCCTGCTGACAACAATTCTAATAAAAAAGCTTTGGTCACACAAGTGGATGAAGGAGATCAATCAGCTTTTATGGTCAAAAGTGTCCTAAGTGATGGAAGTGTTTCTGAATCTGAATCTGAAACAAGCGGTTATGAATCGACATAAGAATTTTTTTCTTTAAAAGACAAATATAACCGTGAATTGGTTAAACAAAATGATCTCTTGGCAGAAGAGAGAAAAAAGATTAACAGAAAAATTGGAAGTATAAAAGCAGTAGGTTGAAGAAATTGCTGAGGAAGAAATGAAATATCAAAGTGATAACTATAGATGGGAGGAGCGATGGATGATTTACTGATCTAGTGAATACGAGATGAATCAATGCACAAAGAAGGTAAATAAGCTTGAATATTATTGATCAAAGCTCTGGTTTGCTACACATAGAAAACACACTCAGAAGACAGATGAATGACATAACTCTTATCACCAACCCGTAAGCTAATGACCAAGTCAACCTATTTGTAGGTCTGACTAGTCAGCGAACCAAGCTGCCAACGAACCATTGCTTTGTAGCTCACAGACCGTTGGTTCATGTCTCGGTTTTTTTTTTGGGTAAAGGGTTACCCCGGTGATTTTGTATTAATTACCGCAAAATTAAAACATGTAGTAAGGTAAACTCCCTACTAGATCTCTAAAGGGACAGACCCCTGAAGAGTTAAACACACGAAACAAAAACAAAAGCAAACGCCTAGCCCAACGCTAGAAAGAAAGACATACAAATACAACCACAAAAACGATTTAGCCACCATCATCAAACACCGTGTTCCCTAGGATCTCCCAATCCTCAAGCGTATCCCGGACCCGCTCCCGGTTAACAATCTTCAACCCCATCAATTTATATTTGACATCAGCAGTGATATTAGAAAAAACTACATCCGGGGGTCTCGCATGGTTATTATGAAATCTGCAATTCCTTTCTCTCCATAGATGGTATACCGTAGCAGCTATCATCAGCTTGCGAATCACTTTTGCCAGAGCCTTGGAGGTGGTACTAGCCCAGTTAACAATGTCAATCCAATCAGAGGGAGCAATCACTTTCATTTTCGAACACGCCATCTTCCAAACCTTCATAGAATAGCTGCACTGAAAGAAAAGATGGTGATGTGACTCAATATCATTAAAACACAGAAGGCAACACATCATGTTCATGCCACCTTTCTTCTGGTTCCATCGCACAAGCCTGTCTTGAGTACGAAGCTTGCCATTAATCACCAACCATAACACAAACGCATGTTTAGGAACACAAGTTGAGTGCCACACTAAATCAGTCCACGAGGTCTCACCCACCGGGCTTCTAATAGCGTTCCAAGCAAGAGTAGTAGAGAAATCACCACTTTTACCCGCATCAATCCAAACAGAAGTATCCGGCTGAGTACTCAACATCGGAATGGAAAGGTTGTTAAGCATGGGGAACCTAATCAGCCACTCCACCGGCCAAGCCCAACCATCATTTGTAACCAGGTCCGCCACCTTCGTATGAATAGAAAAACCAGCGTTATGAAAAATTCTTGGAGATATAAACTCAGACAAAGGGCCCCCAGGACACCAAATATCATACCAAGCAGACGTGGAGATGCCATTCCCAATATTAGCCCATATAAACTTGCGAATCACAGGTCTAAGATGGATCAGGTTCCTCCAGCTCCAACTACTCGCAGAAGTGGTCCTGCAGTTCCAAAAAGTTCGGCCTTGAAGACGATGACAGTAGACCCATTCCACCCATAATGAGTTACGCTTAGTTATGATGCTCCAAATATGACGAGTAAGCATCGCCCGATTCATATCACTGATACGTCTAATCCCTAACCCTCCTTCAGATTTTGGTTGGCATACCGAGTGCCATGCCACTTTAGCAGCCCCTTTCAGCAGTTTCCCTTGGGACCACAAAAACCCCCTAAATTTAGATTCCAGCTCTCTAATTAGACGAGACGGGAGCAAAAACACCGAGGCCCAATAGATGTGCATAGAAGAAAGAACAGATATAATCAACTGAAGTCTCCCAGCAAACGAAAGATTTTTATTCTTCCAACTCAGAATTCTATTGTCAGCAGCTTCAAGCAGAGGCAAGCAATCCTTATACCGTAACCCTGCTGAGATAAGAGGCACACCAAGGTAACGTACCGGTAAAGTACCTTCAGTGAAAGGTAGACGAGTAAGAATGGCAGCCCTCATATCATCCTTGACATTGCAAAAGAATATAGTACTCTTTGGGAGGCTAGGATTAAGGCCAGACACCTTCGAGAATCCCTCAATGGAGCGAATCAAACAAGTAGTAGATCTGATATCCCCCCCTAGCAAAGAGAAAAAGATCATCGGCAAAACAAAGATTAACAATTTTATTGGCCTTACACTTTTTATGATATCTGAAATGAGGATCCTGCTCCACATCACGCTTCAACAAAAGGGTAAGCACCTCCATAACAAGAGTAAACAAATACGGTGACATGGGATCTCCTTGACGAAGCCCACGTTTACCCCTGAAGTAACCATGTGGCTCACCATTAATACAAATTGAATAAGAGGCTGTCGTAACACATGTCATTATCCAATTCACCATTGTTGTATGAAAGCCAAAGCAGTGAAGAATATGTTCTAAAAACGACCAGTCAACAGTATCATACGCTTTCTGAATGTCCACTTTTAAGGCACACCTTGGTTCACCAATGTTGCGGTGGTAATTATGCATTAACTCTTGAGACAACAAAATATTATCTGTAATCAATCTCCCCGGAACAAAAGCAGATTGATTAATACTCACAATATCATTAAGAGCACCCTTAATCCGATCAGCAAGGATCTTGCTTATCACCTTGTAAATAACACTACAGCAAGCAATAGGACGATAGTCATTGATGGAGGCAGGTGTCGTAACCTTAGGTATTAAAGCAATCAATGTGTGATTAATCTCCTGAAGAAGTTTACCATAGTGAAAGAAGTCCTGAATCGCCTTCGTCACATCCCTGCCAATCACCACCCACGCTTTTTTAAAAAACGCAGACGTAAAGCCATCCGGTCCCGGCGCTTTAGCGTCATCAATGTCAAACACAGCATCATGAACCTCCTTCACAGTCACAGGACGCACCATGTGACCAGCCACATCACTCGCAAGCTTGGACGTGAAAATCTCGGGGTCCAAATCCATCCAAGTAGTACCTTTAGATCCAAAAAACTTAGTATAGTGATTCACAAAAACTTGAGGGACATCACCACCTTCATGCATCTCCCCCAACTCATCTCTGATCATATCAATACGACATCTATGGTTATTGATTTTAAGGGACTTGTGAAAGTAGGCCGTATTTCTATCACCTGTAGCGAGCCAGTTAATCTTGGATTTTTGTTTTAAAAAGCATTCCTCATCCAAACTGGCCTCTTGAAACTTTTTAAGAATCACCTCCTCCTTAGTCTTTAAGTCAACATTCATCGGGTCAAGGTCACTAGCCTTTTGAATAGCATCCAATTCATTCCTTAATTGCGCCACCTTTGCATGTAAATTGCCTTGTTTAAACAACAGGGATCTCAGCGGTGTTTTAAGAGACCGAAGCCTCTTAACCAAACAAAATTGTGGAACTCCAGAGACAGGCGTCTCCCAAGCTTTTTTAACCACCTCCATAAACCCAGGTTTAGTAGTCAAGAAATTAGCAAACTTGAACGGTTTGGGTTTAGCAGAAAAGACATGATGTATTTTAACAATACTGGGACAGTGATCCGATAATCTGCTAGGATGGAACATGGCAGTAGCTGAAGGGAACATCTCCACAAATTTATCATTAGTGAGCACTCTGTCCAGTTTCTTTCTAGTACCCATACCCGTTTTAGGTTTTTGAGACCACGTATAATGCATCCCGGTACCCTTCAGATCAGAGATTTCACAATCCATCACACATTCCTTAAATTCACGCATACTAATATCCATAGTGGAGGAGCTGCTGAGCTTGTCTTCTAGAAAAAGAGTAGAGTTAAAATCGCCCATGACAATCCAAGAGTTATTACACGTGATAGTTTTAAACTTCTGCAAATCCTGCCATAGCTCACGCCGAGTAATATAGTAGTTCGCTGCATAGACTATAGAACAGAAAATCACTTTATTATCCGCTTTCAAGTTCATTTGAAGGTGCATAACTTGATCCGATAAGAAAAGGACCATAACATCCATAACATTTTTATCCCAACCCACAATTATTCTAGTACCTTTAGGGGAAACCCCCCCATTCGTAGTCCAATCCCAATTACGAAAGATGTTACCACAGATTCTAACCAGCCTGTTAATATCCACATGCGACTCAAGAATAGCACAAAAACTAAGAGTATGCTCCTTAACAATATGTCGAACCTCCTTTTGTTTCAGAGGGCGGTTCAACCCCCTAACGTTCCATGTGGCGAGGCTTATCATTTTGACATTGTATCAGAAGGAGTGCTTGCCCCTTTATAAGACTTAGTTCCCGACATCATAAACCCCGTTGTTTCATTATAGACTTCCTCCACTTCTTCCTCCTCCTCAAGTTCCCTTTGTCCACTTGGTCTACAATTTAGCGATGAAGCAAAAGCTTGGAGATCATTCATTTCAAGCACCCTATTTTCTTCACCAGCAAGTATAGCAAAAGGGTTAGCTGAGATGGATGACTCCACAGTTTTTTTTGGAGGAGCTTTACTCGTCGAAGCCCCTTTTTCCTCATTAGTTCTCACATGAACCGGTCTATAGACCAGTTTCTGTCTTTGGGTTTTGACCGGTACACCAGACTTCTTCTTTGCTGTCACCTTCGTAAACCCATCCTCATCAACCCCGCTGGTTCTCTCCTGTTCAACCATAATGGGTTTCTTCGGGCATGCATCATCAATATGGCCAAAAACCTGACATCGTTTGCATCTAGGAGGCTTCCATTCATACTCCACCATAACGTTTACCACAGTATAGTCATTTCCATCTAAGTCTGGTATAGCAATGGAAACATATTCTACAAAGTCCTGTGATGAAGAGATTTCCACTAACGCTCTAGCATAACCACTTCGTCCCCAGTTCTCATGGCACATTAATTCAGTTTGCGTATCGAGGAGTTTTGGTTTCCCCACTTTAGTGGCAAGCATACTCAACCCATCCTCCGAGTAAGCAGCAATGGGGACATCATGGAACTTGACCCAAACCGCTACCTCTTGAATGTCTTCCTTTTTAAGTTTTGCAGATGGGGTCCAAATATTTAGAAAAATCGGTTTGTTACGGATTAACCATGGCCCACCCTCAAGAACATCCATCATCCCCTTTTTAGTAGAAAACCGAAAGAAAAAAAATCCACTCCCATTCATCATAATTCTTTGAAGTCCAAATTTCTTCCAGTTAGTTTTAGCAAAGTATTCAACCACCGGGAAAGCAATCCTGTCACCCAGAAAGTATCCATACAAAGTGAATTCCATCTTCTTTTGAATCACCCTTACCGATTCTTTAGAGAGAACCACATCAACCCCCGGGATGGGAGTTGTGTTCGTCAGTGCACGAAAGTTTATAGGCTTTCTTTCAGGCTGCGCAGCAACTGTAGCAGCAAAACTCAGTTGGTTTGTATTATCAGGCATTATGGTTGGGGCATTAGGGTTTGGGGCATTAGGAATACCCGAATTAACAGTGCTAGGCCCCGAGTTTTTCAAATTCTCCACCGGTGTCGTAATGACAGGAGCAGTGTTAGTATCCATAGTAGGTTGCGTCACGTGGGTACCATCCGAAACCCTAGCATGGTCAACCTCTTTCAACTGTGCATGCATGCTTGCACCATTCTGATTAGCATCAGTCTTTGGAGGAACAACTTTTGGTGGGCCATGATTCTTGAGAATACCACGAATTGGTTGCCGACTACCCCCACCGGACCCACTTTTAATTTCAGGAGGCCTAGTACTCGTCATGCAGCGTTACCAAGAGAAACAGCCGTCGAAACCCTAATTGACACCCACTAGATGCTAGCGAATTCGTTCCACCCGTTAATCAACGACAAGGATCTGATCAGATACAGCTTGCAATTGGAAAACAAGATGAACACAGATCGCTACACACCCGGAGTAAGTCAACGCAGGAATCCGGATACAAGAAAACCCTAATCGGACCACAGAAAACAGTCCGACGCAGGAGGAAAACTGAATACTGGTATCGACGTGAAATAACTGCTAACAGTACTCGTATCTCATCTAACTCTCAGCAGATTCGATCACAGGGCATTATACGATTATCAAGTGGACTAGAATTGCAAAACAACCCTAATCCGGTGAGAACCGCTAATACTACTCGTACCGAATCAACGATTATAGATGAAGATCACAGGACCGCTAGGAGAAGATCACAAACGGAAACAGTATAAGAATCAAACAAGAAAGGATCAAATCACAAGCTAGAAGGAACCCTAGTTCGTGAGTCGCCAGAGAGAACCCTTTCTTCATGTCTCGGTTCGTTAGCCTACTAACCCACATTAAACTCTACTCTGGATACAACACATGAGACACACTGACGCATACAGTTTAGGCTCTAACAGACTCCCTCTTAATGTGTGATATATCTATATCAAACATAATAGCATCAGCTTGATCTTCGTGATGTATCTACCCTTCAACAAACTTCTAATATCCAATGTTCAACATTACTGCATCAGATCTTCAATCTTGGAATTCCTTATTAGCTGTAGAGCTTGCATGGCTGGAACGGGATTTCGTCAACTGGACCACTTACAAAAAACTTCAATACTCCCCTTTCTCCATGCTTGTGCATAAACACATATACCTGCGATTTCAGAAGACAGAAAATGCGGTTTCCTTTTTTCATGCCAACATAAGTTAATTTTAACACAAAAATTCTCTTTGAGAATCTAAGATATCGAATTTGAATTTTTTTTTGTATCAAGTGTCGATCGATCGAAAACAAATAAGAAATAAAATATTTTTGGATTTTACAAACTTTAGATCAAAACACACATAAAATCTGATATTTCAAACTTATGCTAAAACACACCGAAAATCTTTTTGATTTTTTTTTAAATGAAAACATAAATGCAATACAGAATTACACTCTATTTTTGGTTTGAGAAAGATCACTATCTGGATCATATTGGTTACAACGCCCTGAACAATACTTCAGTTTCAATTATTGTAGCACACAAGCCATGTCGATTGTTAGTATAATTTGTCCAACTTTAAACTCAGTCATAATCATACTCATAATATCTGGATATGTTAAGCTATTATTAATTTGCTTTGACCAGTGTACCCATACTATCAGACATATTCAAATATGTTTCACATCCTTTTCATGTGATTATACTTGTGAATTTCACGAAGTATTTTGATTTCATGATTTCGTCAACTGTGTCCCATTCAGAAAGAAATAAGAACGTTAAATCGTCTACCTTAAGGTCAATGTTTCGATACACAGATAATGCCTCGTATTTTACAAAATAAGAAAATAAAAACAAGTTGAAATTGTATAATTCAATAACAATCAGGTCGGTCTTGTGGGCAAGTAAAGAAAGTCGGATGAATTATATGAAACACCAAAGAAAATAAAACAGAACCTTAAATGAACAACTATCAGGTCGATCTTGTGAATACGCAAATATAGTCTGATCATTTAAGAAAATAAAGATAATCAAACAAGTTTAAATCTTTGCAAAATGAATACATGTATACACAATGACTTCTCATTTTTCTTTTCACACATCTTTTGTATATCTTGAGATACGCTTCAAGATGTTGCCCACTAGGTCAAGCATGAGTATTTAATGTATATCACATACGAATACTTTCTAATTTCAGACCCTACCTAGCACATCAATCAATGAACCTATGACTTTTTTCATCTACTCTATCCATGAGTCAGGCACGCTAGCCAATGTACCATCATTTTCCAATGATCAATTTCTCAATTTTGATCTTTTTTTTATTTTTTTTAGCTTTTGCATTGCTCTGTCTCTCCCCTATAACATGAAAAACTTTATTTTTTGATTTTTTATTTTACAAAATGCAAGACACTATTCTTCCCCTAAACATATATACAACTACCATTTGTAAACCAAACTTGAATGAAAGAAAATTGACCGACCAACACTGACACTTTTCAGTTTTAGTTCCGAAAAACAGATTTGTTAATAAAAAAAATTCCTTTTGAAAGACTTTTTGAGAATGATAAAGCAGTGAAAATCTAAATTATGCAAGTTCTTTACTATCAGCAACACTTGTTTGATAGATCATTTTAAAGAAAACTTGCAAACACCAGATAAATCATTAGCTGCTATAGGATCGTTCCGAGTCAACAGCCTCGGGTCACCCGGTGTCTTCAAGATGGTCTTTGTTGAACCTAGAAACAACTCGGGGTTTCCGTATCTTTGATGATTGATTTTTTTAATGAACCCTCAATATTATAAAACTTGCGTCTTTGTCCAATACTGCTTACTAGTTAATTTGAACATGGTCGGTTGTGCTTCATAAAAACTTTGACCATTAACATCAACATATTTAGCAGTTTTGTTCACATATTGTTGTGTTGCAGCATTCGTCGGACATTGAGCAGCAAGATGTTCAGCCTAAGGACATGCATAACACTTTCTTTGAAAACATTTAGTGAACTGCTATCAAAATTAATCTCAAAAATTTGTTTTTGATTTGAATAATTCTTTGGTTTCCGACTATATCCTTAGCAGGAAAATCATAGTAAGCAAAAGAATTTTTTGAAGCAAATGAATCAAAGAAATCATCGTAAACATCATACCTAGGAGATGAACTTCGTGGTGAATAGTTGGAACCACTTGAAGAACCTCCTTGACTGCATAACCAAGACCTTTATGCTTATAGCCTGAAAATTTTGATGACCCAGCTTGAGAACCAGAAGCATGTCTTTCATTAGCTTCTCTAGTGAATTTAGCTTTAATATCCTTCAGCTTGTTCTCAGAAACCAAGGATTTATCAAATTCCACTTCAGATGAAGTACCAGCAGAATTTTCAGCAACAAATTTATCAAAAATCTGCTCGTCTTCTAGAAATATTGAACCAGCATCAAACTTTGGAGCTTGTCCATTTACAACTTTATTCTTCCCAGACTTGGACATTTTCTTCTATTCAGAAGAGCCGGGATATCTGCAAAGAAGGAAGCCCCGGTTAATTTTTTGTCGGACCCAGTGGACGGGCATTCCTCTCTTCAGCCGGCTGACGTCCTTGTCTTTGGGTGGAAGCACGGGAAGCATGCATGTGTCGACCTTACTGTGTTTTCCCTCTCGTGGGGTTCACGGGTTCTGGTTTCCGGGCAGGCGAGGCGGCCACGAATGCTGCTGCCGGGAGAGTGCGCAAACATGAGGAAGCGTGTTTGGCAAATCAACATGTGTTCGTGCCTTTTGCGTTTGACACCTTCGGTTACCTTGCCCCGGAAGCTGTGGATACTTTGTCCCGCGTCCAGAAGGTCATGAATGGGAATGTGGCGACTCCTGGGGGTTTGAATGTGGTTTTCACTCGGTTATGCTTTGCTATTCAGAAAGGGGTGGCGGCGCAGCTTGTTGCCCACCTCCCTTGTACTTCATGTTGAGTTGTAACCGTTGTTTATTGAATGAAGACCAAACAATGTTCATTTTGAAAGAAAAAAAAAGTTCCAAACTTTGAGTAATCATACATTTCTTCATTCGGATTGACCAGAGCAGAAGAAAACTTGGACAAATCAACTGGTGAAGGAATCTTATGTAAATCAGCTTCCTTTGCACTTTCTTCATTCTTCTCCATCTTGTGCGAATAGTTCAGAAATGTAGGAGATAAACTGTAATTTTTCACTTGGCATTGCAAATCAAAAAATATTTCAACTCTGAAATCTTCACTTGAGCATCCAACAAATCATTTTGAGAAGCAATAAACTCTTTAGATAGAACATTGTATTCATATTTATGTCGTCTTCTCAAATCACACACCTCCAAATTCTTTTAAGCGAACCGAGTTCCAACGGACCGAAAACTTATGCAAATCAGCAATAGTTGCGAACCAAATTCTTCTGAGGGAACCGATGTTTCGGTGAACTAACTGCCACGAACCGGTTGTAAATGTAGCAAACTAAAGAAAGAGATTGCCTAGACGAACCATGAGCTAACGAACCAAAATCTAAGAAGATTAACGGAGCGAACCAAGATATTTAACCCGTGAACCAAATTCTTCAACTAGCGAACCGGAAAATATAACCTGCGAACCAACAGTTTTCCAACAAACCATAAGAAACATTCTAAACACTCTCAAATTTGATGGTTTTAATGTGCAATTTTCAATAGAAAGCAAGAAAAACACAAAAGGATCACTTTGAATGCAACTTAGAGACCAAAGCTCAGAAAATGAACATTTTGACTCAAAAACCCACTTTCTCTCTCTAAATGTCTCAGAATTTCACAGACTTGGATTAGTAAATAACACAAGAAAGCTCTAATACTACTTGTAGATACGAGGAGCGATGGATCTTTTACTGATCTAGTGAATACGAGATGAATCAATGCACAAAGAAGGTAAATAAGCTTAATTATTATTGATCAAAGCTCTTGTTTGCTACACACAGAAAACACACACAGAAGACAGATGAATGACATAACTCTTATCACCAACCCGTAAGCTAATGACCAAGTCAACCTATTTATAGGTCTGAATGGTCAGCGAATCAAGCTACCAACGAACCATTGGTTCGTAGCTCACGAACCATTGGTTCATGGATTGGTTCATTAGCCTACTAACTCACATTAAACTTTACTCTGGATACAACACACGAGACACACTGACGCATACAGTTTATGCAACAATAACTTCAAGTTAGTCACACCGATTTCAAAATTGACTGCGGAGAAGGATAGTTTGACAAAAGATGTTGCAAAATGGAAGCAGCAAGCTAAAGAAGTTGAAGGAGATTTTAATGATTTGTTTGAAAATCTAAGATTAAGTTGGATAAACTTGAACATGATAATGCCGATCTTTTTGTAAAGAATCTTAAACATCAAGAAGAAAGTACAAGATGGCTTGAAGCTAAGACAAACTTGGCACATGAAAATAAACTTTTGAAAAGAAATGTTGAAATCTACAAGGAAAAATGGCAAAAAGTAACTTAGATGTTTTAAGTGCTCATGACAATACGATAAGATAAAAGTCAGCAACTAACAAAGCTTCAGAAAAAATTATTGCATCATAAATAGAATTGGCTGAAGTTCAAGCTCAAATATCTGCAGCGAAGATTGAAAATCTTGATTTGAAAAGACAACTGTATAATTTGAAGAATTCTCACTTTTTTTACAAGCTATCTGTGTAACGATGCAAATTTCAAGAAAGTGTTTGGCGATGATGAGCTTAATCAAATTCCTCCTCCGGTGATCAATACTGATTCAATTGCTGAGTTACAAACCTTTGATAAAAGTATGATTATTATGAATTTACTGCTTCAAAGCCTGCAAAGAAGAAAACTCAGAATTCAAAGCAAGTTCACAAGAACGTTGAGAAGGAGAAAAATTCGTCTGAGAAATCAAAGTCTACATTTGTGTCTGGAAACACATTCTTAGCTAATGAAAACGTGTTTCCTGATAAGTTGGTTGACGTAAGTAAGAAGAATGTGGCTGAAGAAAAGGTTGCTGAAGAATTGGTCAAATCTAACTATTTGAAAGAAATTAAAGCTTATTTACTCAAGTGCTAAAGCTGGAGAATCTAACTCTCAAGTTGAAATTTTTAAGCTAACTGGGTTCAAACAAAAAACTTAGCAAGTTGAATCAAAAGAAATTAAAGAAAAGAATATGAAACAAGTTAAGAAAGATGTTTTCAAGGCTACAAAAGTTCAAGTTGAGAGATTGTATAAGCTCAAAGGTTCTGAGCAGATTTATTCGGATAAAGAGTTTCCACTTCACTGTGTCGAAGCTAATAAAATTGCTCAGGTCTTTGTGATGGAGAATAGTCCACAGAACAAGGAGTCTTCTCAAACTCGTTTAGAGTTGGCCAGAAATTGCCAAGGCTATCTTCTCTGGATCAAATTCAACTCTAGGGACCACTACTTCACAATGGCTTCACAATCATGGTTATCAAATTCATGATGATTATTTTAACATTGATGATCTTTGGGCTGATATGCTTTAAGGAAAAGGAGGAACATTGCAAATAGAATGTGCTATTAATGTCGTCAAAAAGGGCACATTGCATAAGACTGTTCTGCCAATGTTGCTTCTACAAGTGAAAAGGGACAAGTACCATTTGTTGGTAAAGCTGCCAAAGTTCATGGATCAAAATGGTAGAGTTTTTGATGACCCATAACTTACACATTTTAAATCGCAAGAAAAACATTTTAAACCCAAAACTGCTAAAAAATGAAGGTGGTGCATCCACTATGAAAGTGGATGGTTCATTAAAAGCTGGAATACCACATATGAAATGAAAACCTAAGGTGGTTCCAAAGGTTAATGAAGACACTGGACAACCTGAAGCTATATGTCACACCCTGAACTTTCGGGAACGGAGGCGTGTGACGTCATGAAATCATAGTCGTGGATACTTAGAAACAATTTGCAAATATAATAAAGATAACAATACGTCATTTAGATTTCAGCAGAAGAGGTGGTGATAATGACATTGTCTTACATATTGCAATAATAAAAGATGTCTTTAACGATAATACTTAAGATACTTGAAAAGTTTGATAAACGATAAAGGGGCTATGATTCCATCATGAGCAAGAGGTCCGATAGAGTTTAGAATACCCGTTTGCACCGCGTTCGTCATCTTGTTACCTGAGAAAATCATGAGCTTAAAAGGGTCAACAAAAAGTTGGTGAGTTCACAGGTTTAAGACTCTACAAACAATATTGTAAAAGGTTTTAGGTATACAAGATAAACAATGGTCACTGTGATGTAATGATTAACAATGAACTTTGAATTTGAAACTAACAGATTTACCCACTCATAGCATCTTCCCTAAAGATACTTAAATGGAACAATAATAACTGGCGTGTACTACTCGACAAATGCACACGTCGGGATTGGAGCTACCAATCAAGTAGGGTTGTTAACCCAAATAGATCTATTCACAAGTTACCGTTTCGAACAAAATTAATCAAATTCAATTAATAGTGGGATTTGTGACGATTCGTTATGTAACGAAATGTACTCATTTGTAGGATATGTAAAGAACATTTAATCATTTGGACGTGTGTGGGTGATGGAAAGGAGACTTCTGCATGGTTTGACACGTTCGGACCTATTGGTTCCATTATTACTCCTCGTTCTATATATAATGCAGGTTTTCATATGGGCTCAAAGGTGGTGGATATTGTTGATGCTGCTGGTGGGTGGAATTGGCCGACGAGTTGGCTGATCTTAGCTCCAGAATTGCAGAATTTGAATCCTCCTAACCTTATTGAAGGTAAAAAAGATGTTACCCAGTGGAAAGATGGACCGGTCTTAAGTGATTACAAAACTACTACAGCTTGGAACTCTATTCGATTAAAACAGCCGGTGGTTACATGGAATAAGATAGTATGGTTCACCCAAGCTATCCCCAAACATGCATTTAATCTATGGCTTGTTTTCAGGAGGAAGTTAGTGACACAAGATAGGCTTCGAAGTTGGAATATTGTGAAGGGTAACATGAATATGATGTGCTGTTTGCTATGTTTTTCTAACATCGACTCGCATCAACACCTTTTCTTTGAATGCAAGTTTTCTACGCAAGTCTGGGGTATTGTTCGGGCCAAAGCTGGTATGGCTCATATTCATCCAGTTTGGGATGTTATTTGTGTGGAGATGCTGAAAAAGACCAGCTCGAGGTCTATTCGTGTGATCGTGAGGAAGATTATCCTAGCTGCTGCGTGTTATCATATTTGGCACGAGAGAAATACTAGGTATATGTATAATCAGACTCGACCACCGGAAGTGATTGCGAGATGTATTATTGAAGATACGAGACACAAACTAATGGGCCTAAAATTCTCAAGAAGGAGTAAAGCTCAAGACACACTCCTGGAGTGGGGCATCACAGATACGGGGGCAAATGACAATGTAATGTAAAATTTTATTTCTTGTTCCTGTTCCCTTGTTTGTTTTCTTTGGTTTGGGCCGGTTTAGGCCTGGTTGTTTTTGTTTACTTTCATGGAGCATGTTCCATGATTGAACTAGTGTGGACTCTCCTCACTACTTGTTCTTGTTTGGTTGTGAATATATAGAATCACCGAGGTAACCCTTTACCCAAAAAAAAAAGAACATTTAATCATACGGCAAGTTACAGTTTGACCGATATATCAAGTATAAAACAGTTTTGATTCATGATTTAGTGTTAAAACAATTAAAGAAATGGGGCCGTGAGACTCACCTCAAGTAAGGTGAAATGGCAAGGCAAATGATACAGAAAGTCCGGACGAAAGCGCGTAACGTCCTAATAAGTATAAATAAACAAGTTGCATGCATAAGGTCTTTGATCATTGAGTAACGTTTCCGTCACCCAACGATACCGGTCAAGTCTTGATATAATGTCCCGTTTGTATATTTAGGGAAAGTCTATCCGATTAATATTTATTGTCCAAATAAATATGCGAAAACGATAATTATATTTATGTCAAAATAAATATAAGGAAAGTTAAATAAATCGACAAAATCAATTTAACTCAAGAAATCAACCAAGTTTTAAATATTGAAATAAATAATAATGCCTATTATTATTTATAGATAGATTCATATATCATGACTTAAACCTTTTTATAATTATTTGGCAAAATAATTATAGAAATATTTTCAAGTAAACATATGTCAAGGTTTACCCATAAAAAAAAAAATAGTATAAGTTGTTTTAAAAATAAATACAAATCTTTGTATTTATCCTTATACTTTTATAAAAGGTTTTATAAACTCATTTGTCCAAAAACCATAATCATGTCAAGTTAAGATGACCATTATTACTAAGTTAAAACATTTGGCGTCGAAACGTTTAAATATTTTATAACTAAAATATTTATTTGAAGTGGTAGAAAACGTAGTCACGGTTTCTATTTAAATAATAGATTCCTATCGCATTTGGACCTTATATAATTTTAAGAAAAAGTTAAGAATATTTCATTAAGTTAGTTTCAAGTCTTAAAATATATTTTTGGTCGGTTTTAAAATAAGTTGCCAAAATTAAGTTTTCTCGTTGCGTAATAATCCATTTTGATCCCGGTTTTCTTCCTACGCAACGTTTTACCATTCCGGTCACTTTGGTTTCTTTAAAACATCAAAAATATTTGTTGAAAACGCGTCGGGATCAGATCTGATCCGTAACAGTTTTTATGTTTATTTTTATAAATAAAAGTCCCATTTTATCTTATAAAAATCATTAACTTGAAACTAGACTTTTAGGGATTGATCAAAGTTTATAAAAAATGTATTTTTATAGTTAAAAATCTTTATATTAAAGTCCAAATGATTGGTTATAAATATGATGATATTATATGCATTTTTACTAGATTTAGTAAAAGTATAAAATCTATTTTAAGGATTTTGGTGAATTAAATTCACCAACACATTAAAGTCTTGAGTTTTGGTGACTAGTTTTTATAAAATAAAAATATTTTATAACAAGTTGACTTGAGATTATTTAATAAAATCCAAGTCTTTTTAAAGTCCAAAAATACAAATATTCCATGACTTTAGGAACATTTGATTTATTAATTTTTAAACAAGTCTTTGTTTATCAAAATTAATTCCAAGGTTTTAGTTTGGTCATCTAGCTTGTCAAGTGATTATGTTTTATTTTTCTATGACTTATTAAGATCTCAACTAACACATAAGTGCTAGGATTAAGTCAAAGGGTTTGTTTTTAACAAGTTACAATTGTTAGATTATTTATTTAAGTCATGAGTTAGTATATATAACAAGTAAAAATAAATAATCAACTAGCATTAGCTAGGACTTTTATGTTCACCAAAGGGAACAAATCTTACTAATACTTGAAGTATTAGGACAAATCAACTAACACATTAGTGTTAGGACCAAGATAATTAGATAACAAGTAAATAAATGCAAGATATAATATAAATGATCTAGGTTTTTATACACAATACTCCCAAATTGGTTTCTTAAGTGTATAACCTCATATTTTGGCTACTTTAAGCCCTATGGCACCAAAATATGTTAGATCAAGTCACTTGTATTATTAACCCAAGTGTTGGTTGTTTAGAGGATTAGAGAAAGAAGTTGGTTGATTAAAGTTATATCAAGACTTGAGGTATTTTTGGGTGATTTTTCTAAGTGTAGCAAATCTATGAAAAAGGGGTTAGAATTTACTCACCAAAGGGTGGAAGGGGGCGGTTCACGGCGGCTTGGTGGTGGTCCGGCGGTGGCTTGGTGGTGGTTCGGCGGTGGCCGAAATAGGGATGGAGAGAGTGGATAGTGAGGGAGGTAGAAAATATGGGGAGGTGCAAGTGAAAAGGTGAACCCAAGCCTTCTATATATACTCAGATATGTGAGTATTAACCATTGGGTAATTAACTTTTGACAACTAATTACTCATTTTAATTTTGAATTAAAATAATCAAATGAAAGAGTTGTAGGTGATTTTTAATAAAATGATGGAGAACTTTTATAAAAAATGAAGGTGATCCAAGGTTCAAAAATTATATAAAAATCCATGGGTTGTCTTAAATAAAGTGGTTTTAGTGTTTATAAAAAGTTTGGAGATTAAACACTAATACTTAATTTTTATAAAAAACTACAAAGGTGATGGACTTTTATATAAAATTTAGTTGGGTTTAATTTATAAAACCTTGGGCTAATTTAGTTGGGCCGAAAACAAAAAAAAATGAAGTTTGGGCCGGGTTGGGCCGGGCCGGGCCGGGCGAGTCAGGCGGGTCGGGCGGCGGGTTGGGCCAGCTGGGTGGGCTCGTGGGTTGGGCTGGTTAACGGGGCGGGTTACGGGTCGACGAGTGGTACCGAAACGTTCATAACGTCATCACGAGTGTTCCTGTAAAATTTGGTGACCAACCGACTTTGTATGTGATTGTTGGGCTTACGAGGCCCAATAGGGGTTTTTGGTTAGTTAACGGGACTAACGGATTGAGGTTTGGAAAAAGGTATCCGGACAAAAGGTTTGGATATACAAGTCTTAATAAACTTTAAGGAGAAACTCAATGTTTTCTGAAAAATATTGTCGTGACGAAATTGTCGTGACAATGTTAACTAAGATATATATAAAAAGTTCAAATTTTTATATACAGTTCTTATTATTAGAATTCCATATATTACTAAATGGATTTTCTTGATTTCAAAAAGTTTGGGCGATGGAACTACAAACTCGGGAATTATTCTAAGGTTGAAATTAATATATATATATATATATATATATATATATATATATGTACTAATATATATGTATATAAATAAACACATAAGGCACATAATAACGATTAAGCATGTATTAATTATCACTAATTAAAGTCAAAGTAACGGAGTTGACCTGATTTTGTGCGAGGTGTTACACTATATGCTTAGTTCTTTTGAAAACTGATATTTTTGTCCAGTGTGCAAATTTTTCAAGAAGACCTATTGGTAATTTAAGACTTGCTCACGAGTTGCTAATAGTGGAGGATCTGCTTAACTTTGATTTCAAAGATTTGATCTTTCACATTGATTTTCAAAATCTTAAAGCTGAAAAGGTATCTGTGTCGGTTGATCAATTTTCTTTCTTTACATTTTTTTTTTGGGTAAAGGGTTTCCCCGGTGATTCTATTCCCAAAACAATGAAGAACAAGTAGGAAGGAGAGGCCAACCTAGTTCATACATGGGACATGCCCCAGTATGTAAACAAGACGAGCAAAACAAAAATTGACAAAGTAAACAACCAAATAAATTTCTTTACATTTCGTTTATAGTTTAGGGGAGAAAATTAAAAATACCAAAAATAGTGTCTTTGCGTTTGTAAAATGAAAAATCCAAAATATAGTTTTTTATATTAGGGGGAGAAAAGCAGTGTAATATATAAAAAAAATGCAAAAAAAAATGAAAAAAATGAGAAATTAATCCAAGAAAACTGGGAAATGATGGTACATTAGCTAGCGTTCTGACTCATGGATAGAGTAGATGAAAAACCATAAGACCAATGCTTGGTGTGCTAGGTAGGCTCGTAAAATCAGAAAGTATATAAATGTGATATACATTAAATGTTATGCTTCACCTAGTGGATAAAATCTTGAAGCATATTTCATGATATATAAAAAGACATGTGAAAAAGAAAATGAGAAGTCACCGTATATAGATGTGTGCATTTTGCAAAGATTTAAGCTTGTTTGATTTTCTTTATTTTCTCAAATGATCTGACTATCTTTGCATATACGTGAGAATCGACCTGATAGTTGTTCATTTGAGGTCCTGCTTTATTTTCTTTGGTGTTTCGTTCAATCATCGGACTTTCTCTGCGTGTCCACAATACCGACCTGATTGTTGTTGATTGAACAATTTCAACTTGTTTTATTTTTTCTTATTTTGTTAAATTCGAGGCCTTATATGCGTATCGAAAGATCGACCTTAAGGTAGACAATTAACATTCTTATTTCTTTTTGCATGGAACAAGTTGATGATATCATAAATACAAACAACTATGTGAAATTTACGAGTCTAATCACATGAAAAATATGTGAAACTTATCTGAATATGGCTGAAAGTGTGGGGTACACTTGTCAAAGCAAATTAATCAATACCTTATAATATCCTGATATTATGAGTATGATTCTGCCCGAGTTTAAGTTGGACAAATTATACCGCAATCGACATGGCATGCGTGCTTGAATAGTTGAAATTTAAGTGTAATTTAATGCGTTGTGACCAATATGATCCCAAGTCATGATCTTTCTCACATTAAAAAATAGTGTTTGATTCAATATTGTAATTTCATTTCATTTCAGAAAAATCAAAAAGATTTTAGGTTTGTTCTGATATAAAGTTTGTAAAAGGAAAAAAAATATAATTTCTTATTTCTTTTCGACTGATCGACACGTGATACGAAATTATTTTAAAATCAAAACATCTTAGTTCTTCGAAGGAGATTTTTGCCCAAGATTAAAGTTATATTGAAAATTGAAAACCGCACTTCTATCTTCTGATGTTGCATGTTAGAAGAAAAGACTCTAGCATGGTGAAAGGGGCAGTATGTTAGAAGCTGTTAAAAGTTATCAAAGGATGTGTTCACAAGTGGTTTAGTTAACGAAGTCCTGTTCCCGCCATGCTTTGCAACTAACATCAAGAGTCTAAAAGTGAAATTAGATACAACATATGGAAGCAGATACATCACATGACAAGGGGAATTTGTTAGAGCATAAAGAGTGTGTTATGTGATGTATCTAGAATAGTTATAGAGTTAGTGAGTCATTGATTAGTGTTGTCAACGAGCTGACTAACGAAATGGTTAACTACTGAGAATGCTGATGCTGGTTCGTTACTAACGAACCATGGGTTTGTGGTTTGGTTCGTTGGAAAAGCACTATATAAAGTGTAGGCTTAGTCATCTGTCATAGAGGCATGTGAACTGAGTCTAAGATCTGTGTGTGTTCTAGAGACAGAAAGTACCAAAGTCTTGTAATGGCTTCTTGTCTGCTTCAATACAACAAGTCTCTTTATTTACTCTTTGTTCATCACAATTACACCTTGATAGTAGACAATCCACTTGCTCATGTATTTACAATCGGAGCTTGCGTATAGAGGCATAACGTTTCTGTTAGAATATTAGATGAGTCTAGTATTCCTAAATCACAACACAAAACATCACACACAAAGTTGAGTCTCGACACATTGTTGATTAATCAAAAAGTGATAAGTGTTACAAATTTAATACGGACGTGTTTCGTGAATTTACTTGTTTTAACGTATTTTGATAAATGACATTTTTATTCTCATTTTGATAGGCTTGTATGTGCTTCTAATGATTGCGAATAAATAAATGGTGGAAACGGAGAAAAACATAGCAAAAAGATGGCAAACAACGAAGAATCAGACACACGAACAGAGGAACCGGCCAAGGAAAGCCTACTCTGGGCGCCTTGCGGTGGGCATCCGCTGGCAACTTCTCTCGCAGTCCGCATCGATCCCTGAAGGGTAAAAACCCTAATTTTCTTCTATTTAAACCAATGTAACCTCATTTTATTCATTTTCATCCACCATAATAAACAAACCCTAGCCGTCTTAGCTACTGTTCTATCATCATCAATCATCATCCTTGAAGAAAACTTGCCTTTTGGAAATAGAAAGGTTTGGGATTTGATAATCAACATGCTGAGTGATAATGCTGAATTAGTCACAAAGGTTTCAAAGTTAACTACTGAGAATGTTGATGCTGCAAAGTGGGAGAATGAAGCTAAGGAAGTTGAAGAAGAATTTAATGCTTTGTTTGAAATATCAAAGATTAAGTTGGACAAACTTCAACAGGAAAATGCTGATCTTACTGCAGCAGCACTTAAACATCAATAAGAAAGTACAAGATGGCTTGAAGCTAAGGCAAAGTTAGCAAATGAAAATAAGCTGTTGAAAAGAAATGTTGAAATGTACAAGGAAAAACGGTAGAAGGTTACTTAAGATGTTTTCAGCGCTCATGATAATATGATAAGAGAAAAATATGCTACCAATAAAGCTTCAGAAATGTTTATTGCATCACAAAAATAATTAACTATAATTCAATCTCAGATGTCCGCAGTGACGATTGAAAATCTTGATTTGAAGAGGAAATTACACAATTTGAAGAATTCACATTCTTTTACAAGTTATCTGTGTAACGATGCAAATTTCAAGAAAGTGTTTGGCGGTGAGGATCTTAACCAAGTTCCTCCTCCGGTGATCAATACTGATTCGATTGTTGAATTGCAACCCTCCAATGAAAATAATGATTATTCTGAATTTGCTATTGAAAAGCCTGCAAAGAAGAAATCAAAATTCAAAGCAATCTAAGAAGCAAGTTGAGAAGGAGAAGAGTTTTGTTGGCAAATCATCCACATTTGTGTCTGGTAGCACGTTATTAGATGGTGAACAAGCTTTTAATGGCGATGTGGTTGAGAAAGATAAGCAAAGTTTGACTGAAGAAAACGTTGCTGAAGAATTGGTTAAATCTAATAATTAAGGGAATTAAAGTTTCGCTTACTCAAGTCGCTAAGACAGGAGATCTTAATTCTCAGGTTGAACTGTCAAAGCTACCTGGGTACAAACAGAAAGGTTTGGGATTTGATAATCAACATGATGAGGTTGGTGAAACTAGCAAGAAGAATCAAAAGAATTTCAAGAAATTTGATATAAAACAGGTAAAGAAAGATGTCTTCAATGCTGCTAAAGGCTATGAGCAAATCTATTCTAACAAAGAGTTTCCACTTCATTGTGTCAAAACTAACAAAATTGCCTAGGTCTTTGTGATAGAGGATGGTGAATCGACCAAGAAGAAAGGCTTCTCAAACTCATCTAGAGTTGGTCAAAAGTCGCCAATATTTTCTTCTCATGGGTCAAATTCTACTCTTTTTTTTTGGCAAGGGGAAACCCCGGTGATTCATTAATAAAGACAAACAAAGTACAAAATGAAAGCAGAGATACTTTCAAGAACAGACAGGGACATGCCCCTGACTGGGGAACAAAAAGCGCAGCTACAAAGAACCAAAAACAAAACAACTAGCGCATACACTAGACAAAACCTGCCGAGCATAAGAACATCGAAAGCACAAATGGTCAATGGAATCAATATCAGCAAAACAGAGGAGACAGCACATCATGTTCTGATTCCGTCTTCTATTACCATCCCATCTCAACATCCGATCTTGCGTTAACATCTTATTCCTCATAATAAGCCACATATTAAAAGCATGTTTAGGAATACAATGAGAGAAGCAAACAACCTGAGCCCACATGACCTCAGGCAAACGGGCACGAACCGAATCCTAAGTAATCGAAATAGAGACATAAGCACAAAGCGGACCATTATCACACCACTTATCATACCAAGCCGAAGTAGACTGGCCATCACCAATCTGAACATGAATCCACAGACGAATGACTGGCCTTAGAAACAGAATTTTCCGCCAACCCCAACAATAATTTTGGGGAATACGGACATCCCAAAAAACGGCGAGAGCGCAAGTGGTAGGAATAAACCCATGCAACCCACAACGACTCCCGTTTAGTAAGAATGCTCCAAATGTGGGTGGCCATAAGCGCTCTATTGGAATCTCTTAGACGACGAATCCCTTAACCCCCTTCAGTCTTAGGAACACACACATCTTTCTAAGCAACCTTAGCCCGACCATTATAAACCAGACCAGTGCCCCACAGAAAATTACGCATCTTAGCCTCAATGTATTTAATGATTTGACTAGGAAATATGAACATCGAAGACCAATAAACTTGCATGGACAAAAGGACCGAAACAACCAGCTGAAGCCTACCTGCAACAGACAAAAATCTATTCAACCAACTAGAAATCCTGGTATTCAAGCGATCGATCAGGATAACACAATCGTTGTACCTAAGCCTCGAGGATATAAGGGGAACCCCTAAATATCTAACCGGGAGCATACCGTCCACAGAGGGAAGAATATGGAGAATCGCAGCTTTAGTAACATCCGAAACATTGCAAAAGAAAACATTACTCTTTTGCACACTAGGCACCAACCTAGACATTGGTGATAACATCTGGAGAGATCTCATGATACTCTTTGCCGAATACAAATCACCATGAGCAAAAAAAAAAGATCATCCGCAAAGCACAAGTTAATTAAACGTTGTTTAGCACATTTGTGGTGAAACCTAAAAGCACCATCACCACCAGAATGTTTTTGCAGAATGAGAGTGAGAACCTCCATAACCATAGTGAAGAGATACAGAGACACCGGATATGCTTGGCGTAAGCCCCGCTTCCCCTTGAAATAACCATGAATGCTACCATTTATAGATATAGAATAAGACTGAGATGTAACATAAACCATGATCCAATGCACCATAGTGTCGTGGAAACCAAACCCTCTCAAGACATTTTCTAAGATCGTCTAATTGACCGTGTCATAAGCCTTCTGAATATCAACTTTAAACGCACATCTCGAAGGCCCAATCTGCCGATGATAATTATGCATTAACTCTTGAGTAATCAAAATATTGCCAGAAATCCTACTGTTATACCCTGAATTTTGACCTAATCTATTACTAAAGATCTCCGACAGGTTAATGCCCCTGGATGTCGAACATGCAGAGAAGGTGTTTTCGGTAACCTGACCCCGGATGTATGCTCATAATTTACTTAACTATTATCCCAGGATGTAATGTACTCTGAATATGTTTATCTAGTTAACCCCAGCATGCACGATAACCCTGCATGCTAGGATAGCATTACTAATCTTTCTCTTTGATTTCGTGTGTCTAAGCTAGGAATAGAGGGGAAGATAACGGTCATATAGACTTGGTCAAGGTCAGAAGCACGTGTGGAAAAAGAGACCCCCCGTTAAACTTGGTCAAATAACGGCCGGAGGTGGTTGAAAGAAGATCTCAGGAATCTCGGATGTTAGTTAGGTTATCTATGTATTTATACGCGGCATAGGCTTCATTTTTTACTCTCTCGGTCACTTGTAATCACACTACCACATAGCAATCAAGCCGCAAACACTTGTATTTGACACTTTTTACTTAGCAATAAATAGGCAACGTGTGTTATCGTTGCCGAAGGGGTTTTTTATGCCGGCAATCCTTGAAGACATTCAAGGATTAAGGGCTTTTCCCCCCTTTCAAATCTCGTTGTCCTTAGTTGCATTCAGGGAAGTTGTTGCTTGTGTTTCCATATATTTCCATTAAACCTTGGATTTTTACTAACAAACTTGATTTACGGAAACTTTACATCCAGGGCACCCACCGTGGGGCAATTGGTTGACATCTTTTTCCAAACTCTCGTCAGATTTATTTTTAACTTGATTTTTACAAAGATTTATCAAGAATGGCAACACAACGGAGTACCTCGAATGCGACTACCCCTGCGGGTACTACCACTACAACCAGTACTGTTCTTCCTCCTCCACCGCCACGGGTTACCACATCAGGAACTGCTCCTGTGAAACGTAACACTAGCAGGACTATCAATCAGGGTTCCGCAGGACCAGGACGTGGTGGAGAGATCCCAGTATTGGTCTCGAATGATGAAGTCCTTGCCATGTTCACGAAAGTACAGTAGTATATGGAGCAACAGCAGAAAGTGAACCAGGACATGTTTGGAGAGGTAGCCAAGCTGAGGCCAGAGATGAACAGGGTGGATCATACACCCGTGTCTCCTGTTCGGGCTAGGAGGCTGCAATACGGCAGTCCTGAGAACGGATCCAGTCTGGCAGATGACATTCAAGTCATTGATCCGAGGCCTACATATGCTGCTGCCCTTACTACCTTTTCTGATAAGCCTAGGATGTCTACATTCAGGGATTCTGCCTCGAATCCTGGGGGCACCACTGCCCAGGATACTGGTAACATCCTTGGAACCCCTAACCTTAATGCTCATATTAATGAATCTGTGTAGGATACAGGTTTACGCCCGGCAGTGGCAACAGAACTCAAGAAACTGAAGGAGATGATCTCGAGTGTTCCTGGGGTGGTCCAACCTATCCCTGAAGTAGCACCTTTGAGCCATCGACTTTCTAGGTTCACTTCTCCAATATGTGACGTGGAGATACCCAAGAGGTTTAAGACCCCCAGTATGAAACTATATGATGGCACGACTGATCCGGAGGAACACATGGCTCAGTATATGGAAAGAATGCAGGTGATCTACATGCCCCCTGATATCAAGGAGGCATGCTTATGTAAGGGCTTTGGGTCAACACTCACAGGTTCAGCCTTGAAATGGTTGCTGAGTATTCCACCCTATTCTATCCCGTCCTTTTCTCATTTAATTATCTTATTTAATAACCAATTTTCTTGTAGTCGCAGTTTTGAAAAACTAACAACTGATCTTTACAGGGTTACCTAGAATGCTAACGAGTCTATCAGGGATTATGTAAACAGGTTCGGCAAGGAGACCCTGGATATACCCAACATGGATATGGCTACTGCTGTCTAGGCATTCAAGATGGGCCTCAACAAAGATTCACCCTTCTATCAAAGATCTGGTGATGAATCCTTGTCATAGGCTTGAAGAGGATAAGGAAATATAGGAAAAGGCTGACGTTGTCCTAGGATATGGGTCTTCTAACAGGCCGTCTCATAGACCTAAACCCTATTCCAAACCCGATAATCCAAGAGTTAATAGGGTTGACCAAGGTGAAGACGAGGAGGACGAAGAGTACCCTACTTTCAATGAATTTTGTTTTTCTACTAACATTGCAGGTGTGATTAATGCCATGCAGGACCTGGGGGACAAAGCAAGGTGGCCTAGGAAGATAGACAAACAAGCATCCTGGAAAGATAAATTCAAGTGGTGTGCATATCATGAGCATTTTGGCCACGTAACCGAGGATTGTATAGCTATGCGGAAGGAAATCAGTTATTTACTAAGCAAAGGGTTCCTGAAAGAACTCCTGGGGAGGAAAAAGGATAAATCCAGGGGCGCTGACCAGTCTGTGAAATCCAGGGGCACTGACCAGGCCCTGGATGCAGATAAACCTCATGGATACCCCGAGCGGGTGTCATCCCCATCTCCGGATGCAAAGGTAATCTATTTTATTTCTGGTGGATCTGATATATGTGGTACTTCTTATTCTGCAGCTAAAAGGCATGCAAGGGAAACCAAATCCGACGTACCCAGGAAATCTGACAGAGCCTCAGTGCAAGCGGACGTGAAGGATGTTACCTTGGGGGAAGATGACAGGTGCAACGCATGGATCCTCATCATGATGGGCTCATGATCACACTCTACATAGCTAACCATTTCGTAAAGAGGATCCTAATTGACGGGGGCAGTTCTATCAACATCATCCAGCTAGAAACATTGACAAAAATGGGGATACCCCAGGATGAAGTAATCGCCAAATCCACGGTCCTCGTGAGTTTCAGTGGGGAAACAAAGAATACCCTGGGAGAAGTGAAACTTCCAGTTTACGTTGAGGGGTGAACTCGATGCAACGGTTTTGTGTCATGGATGCTCCGTCCGGATATAACATTATCCTGGACAGACGATGGATTCATGACATGAAGGCCGTCCCGTCTACATACCATCAGTGCGTCAAACTGCCGACACCCTGGGGAGTAGTCACCATCCACAGCGATCAACAAGAAGCAAAAGATTGCTACACTTCAGCCAAAGTGAAGCAAGGATAGCAATTAAAGAATAAGGCCAGGGATGTCCTAGAGGCAAGGGAGCAGGATGTAAAGCAAGTAGTCCTAGACCCCATGCATCCTGGGAAGAAGGTATCAATTGGCACTAACATCCCTGGCCCATTAAAGAGGAACTGGTGAAATTCCTCCGGTCCAGAATGTCAACATTTGCATGGAACACTGAAGATATGACAGGTATATCGAAAGATGTTATAACACATTAACTTGGTACTGATTCTTCTTACAGGCCCGTGCATCAAAGAAGGAGAAAATATGCTCCTGAGAAGCATGTAATCATCCAAGAAGAGGTAGACCGTCTATTGAAGAATAAAATGATCAGAGAGGTTAAGTTCCCAAGATGGTTGGCCAATATGGTGGTAGTGGAAAAGAAAAACGGCAAATGGAGGGTCTGTGTAGATTATACAGATTTGAACCGTGCATGCCCTTTAGACCCTTTTCCTTTGCCACACATTGACTCCATGGTGGATGCAACGACGGGGCATGAAATGCTAACATTCATGGATACAGCCTTCATCACACCAACAGGTATTTATTGTTATGTTGTTATGCCTTTTGGATTGAAAAATGCAGGGGCAACCTACCAAAGATTGGTAAATATGATGTTCAAAGAAATTATAGGAGAGACTATGGAGGTATACATAGATGATATGGTAGTAAAATCCCTGGATGTTAGCACCCACGTCCAGGATGTTAGAGAATCTTTTGATATCCTGGACAAGTACAACATGAAGCTAAACCAAGAAAAGTGCCATTTTGGAGTGGGTTCCGGCAAATTCCTGGGTTACATGGTGACCAAAAGAGGAATCAAAGCAAGATCGGAGGAAATTCGTGCTATAGTGAACCTGAAGTCGCCAGAGTCAACCAAGGATGTACAAAGGCTGACAGGTCGGGTTGCAACCCTGAATAGATTCATTTCCAAATCCTCGGAGAGGTGTCGGGATTTCTATGATATTCTGAGGAAGAATAAAAGGTTTGAATGGACGTCCCAACACAAACAAGCTTTCTAGAATTTGAAAGCTTATCTATCCTCGGCACCCCTCCTAATGAAGCCGAATCTAGGGGAGCCTTTATCCTTGTACCTTGCAGTTTCAAGAAACATGGTAAGCGCGGTCCTAACCAAGGATGCAGAAGGTCAACAACACCCGGTATACTACGTAGGTAAAAGTCTTCTTGATGTTGAATCCAGGTACTCGCACTTAGAAAAACTTATATTAGCCCTAAGTATGGCCTCTACTAAACTTAGACATTATTTTGAGAATCATACTATACATGTGAAAACTAACTACCCTATAATGTATGTCTTGAGGAATCCTGAAATGTCAGGAAGGATGGCAAAATGGTCCCTGAAGTTGAGTGCTTACAACATGGTATATGAGGCAAAAACAGCCATAAAATCACAAGCTCTAGCAGACTTTGGGGCTGATTTCGGTAATGATATCCAAGACGAAGCAGATCAAGAATTCCAGAGCCTACAGTAAGAAGAATTCTCAGGATGTTGGACCCTCTTCACAGATGGGGCATCCAATGTCAGGGGGACAGGCCTTGGAATCATACTAAAATCGCCACAGGGGGACATGATACCCCAGGTTGTTAGGTGTGGATTCCAGGAAACCAATAATGAAGCGGAGTATGAAGCCCTGATTGCTGGCCTACAACTAGCTCATCTTGGGATTCAGAACATCCAGGTAAACGTCGATTCCCGACTTTTAGCTAATCACTTTAATGGAACTTATACAGTGAAAGGAGAGAAACTGGCCAAATACCTAGAAGTCGTGAAAGCCATATCCCAGGATTTTCAAATTTTCGACATTCAACAAGTACCCAGGGATGAAAATGCTGAAGCGGATGCACTAGCAAACCTGGGATCGGCATTCAAAGCAATAGAAGATACACATATCCCTATAGTACACATACTAAGTCCAGCAATCGATCAACAAGAGAACTTGGAAGGCATTGAGTCTGGGGGCATGGTTTTGGCATCCCATACCCGATGCACAGTGTCCCAATACCCAGGGTGCACAGCATCCTGAGTCCCAAGATACCTTGTCATCCTGGACCAGACCTATTATAGAATATGTACAAAGCGGCTTAATCCCAAAAGAAGATAAGGATACCAGAGCATTCAAAACCAGAATGGCCAGGTACGTTCTTATTAAGGGTAAATTATTAAGAAAGTCTGTGGCAGGAACATACCTAAGATGCTTGGAAGATGATGAAGCCTTGGAAGTACTCAAAGACATTCACGAAGGTGATTGTGGAAATCACACAGGGGGCAGGTCCCTAATGTCTAAGATCTTAAGAACATGTTACTTTTGGCCATCCTTGAAAAAGGATTCCCAGGATTTTGCCCTTAAATGTGATGCTTGTCAGAGACACGCCAATATTGCTCATCAACCAGCTGAACCACTGCATCCTATCCCTGCATCCTGGCCCTTTATGAAGTGGGGGATGGATATTGTGGGAAAGCTACCCAGAGCACCAGGCGGAAAAGTCTTCATGTTAGCTATGACTGATTACTTCTCAAAGTGGATAGGGGTTGAGGCATATGTCCAAGTCAGGGAAAAGGAAGTTATTTCATTCATCAAGAGGAACATTATAACGAGATTTGGCATACCTTCTGAAATAGTTTGTGACAATGGGTCCCAAATCATTGGCAAAAAGAACTACTGGATTCTATGAAAGTTGGGGAATAAAGATGATAACCTCTACACCGGTGCATCCTCAGGCTAATGGCTAGGCAGAATCTAGCAACAAAATCATCATCAACAACTTGAAGAGAAGACTCAAAGAGAAAAAAAGGGAAGTGGGCAGAAGAATTACCACTGGCATTGTGGGCTGATAGGACTACGTCCAAGAATGCCACAGGCCAAACCCCTTTTTCCTTGGTTTTTGGTACAGAAGCAGTCTCCGACAGAAATGGTTGTCCCAACATTCAGGGTCATCAGCCAGACCCAGGATGCAAATAATGAATCCCTGGCTGACGACCTTGATACCGTGGATGAGCTACGAGAACAAGCTGCCTGGAGGATGGCCGCATATCAACAGAGGATCTCTAAAAGCTACGAAAAACATGTAAGGATACGAAGATTCAGGGTAGGAGACTTGGTTTTAAGGAAGGCATTTCAGAATACGACGAATCCAGGGGATGGTAAGCTAGCCCCTAAATGGGAAGGCCCCTATTTGATTGACTCGTAGGCAGGTAAGGGGGCGTATTGGCTTGCTAACATGGATGGTGAATTACTACCAAGACCATAGAATGCAATCCACTTGAAGGCCTATTTGATGTAAGTATAGTGCCTAGGATGCTGCATTTCAGGTATGTCTCCTGCCTAAAAAATTGATCAAGGTATCTCTCTTGTATTCTTTATTTTCAAGTACTTCTGTTTTATTCTTATTTTCTTAACTCATTTTTATCATTTTCTATAAAGACTATTAACTCTTTTGGTTGAGACGTTTGGATGAAAACAGATAAGTGACCCTGGATGCATGAAGCCAGGGATGTGTTTCTCCTAACTTAGAGACTGGCCATCTCTCCTCCGTTTAAGGTATCCAGCATACCTTCTAAGGTTTGAGAGGATATCACCTCTCCTACGTTTGGGTAATCGCCTGTAGCGCATGACCCCCGCTCGCAGCGCACATTAACCCACATATTGGACCCAGGATTGTGGGATCGACCCGTGTTAACAGCATAGGCGACAACCTCATGATTCATGGGCATATAGGGGTTTCTCAAGGTTTTTGGTGTTTTCACACCAATATAAGACACACGAGGCAATACCGTAGTTCACCGGTTCGGCTCGAGGTGGACCCTAGAATTCGCCAGTATGGCACCGGGCATGACCCCAGTTCGCCGGATCGGCACCGGGTTTAACCCCAGGATTTTTGGGCTTGACCCCAGGATTTTTGGGCTTGAACCTAGTATTTTTGGTTTTGATTCGAGTCTGAATGAATCTAACCCCAGGATTTCTTGGGTTTAATCTAAAATTTAAAATTTCTTCCTGACTTATGCAGGATCTGTTTGAATAATCATGCCCTAGGATGGCACGGCAGTGTCAAATCCTAGTATTTCGGTGTCTATTAAGCGACTGTTTAGGTTGTCAATGAGCATTCGGAAGCTGAATTGCACCAAGGATAGAAGAAGTTATATATTTGCACAAGAAGGAATTTAGCATTCAGGGACTATCCCAGGATGCAAAAGGTAGAGTTATTTATCTAACATTTTTTATCATACTTATATGTTTGTTTGTGCAGAAAAGTTAAAGGCATCATACGAGCATATAAATCATAAGCAATTATATATAAAAGGAAACCACCCCTTGGTTGGAACAAAGTGCCCAACCACCTCAGGGTGACTTCAAGTCAAATCCACAGGTGATGAACCCGTGGGTGGAGCATTGTAACACCAGGAATCAAACCTCCGGCAACCACAAAAGAAACAAAATAAAACATTGTTTAAAAAGCTTCACATTAAACATGGAAAGATATAAAGGACCGTGGATTATTGAATGGTATCCACGGCTGCTGTGTTCTCAGCACCCTTATCTCCTCCCTTCCCAGCTTCTTCACCAGCATCCTTCTCGCCCTCAGCATCCTCGGCCATCGGCTGTCCTTCTTCGGTCCCAGATCCAGATGCGCCAGCAGGCAGGGTCTTCTCAGCACCCTGGGTCTCAGCAGTCTCGTACCCTTGGGGAACTGAACAACCAAAGGCAAGTAACTGCATGAGCCACAACAGCACAGTCCACTTGGCATAGGTATGAACCTCATCCTCAGCTTCCTTGGCCATCTTCAGCCTGGTCTGCAGCACCAAGATTATGGCCGAGTTCTTAGACGTCTCCACATACTCCTTCAGGGTCTTCTCATGCTGATTCCGGGTCTCCACCACCTTCTTCTCGTTCTCCAGCAGCAACTTTTGAACCTTGTCATGCTGGGCCTTGGCCTTGGCTGTATCTTTGTTAGCCTAGGCGACCCTGGATTTCAGAGTCTCAGATTCAGCGGCACGCCTCTCGGCGGCCTCGAGCAGCTCTAGAAGACGAGAATTGGCCTACAAAAAGGTAAATGTAAATTAAGATTTAATTCCATATCTAACTATGAAACATATAAAAGCAGGAGAGTCCAAGGATACCTGATGGACCGCGACCTCAGCGTGTTGCACCAGCTCCTGGGGAGACATCTCGGCACAGGGGTGTTGTGTAGTGGTAGTGCTGGAACCTCGGGTCTTCCTCTTCGTGTCGGTTGCCCTGGATGCGGTAGCCTTGGATGCTGGAGTAGGTTCGGCCTTGACGGAGCTCAGGATTACAAGTTCTTGGTCATCAGCTAGCTTGGAGGAGAGGGCGGCTTCAAGGTCATCAATATCATAAGCAGGGGCAGCTGCAAAAAAGAAAATATAACCTTTGATGTCAGCAGGTCAGGTACGCAAAAATTAACCGAATGCAGGGTAACTTACAACTGGACATGCTGACAGTATGATACGAGAAGACCGGGCGCTCTAATGCCATGAATGCGCGTTCGAATTCTGGGATACCCAGGAATTTCTGCAAGTTGCTCTCGAATCCTCAGGACTGATTTCTCTCAAACTTTTCACTGCAAAGAATAACATCCAAGGTCAGATAATGTAATATTTAATGAAAATCCTAACATCTAGTGCAGGTATGCCTACCCTCTATGACCCAGGCCTGTGGAAGCTGTGAACCGCCGGGAATGCTTGAACGCTTGACAAAAAAGAATTTACCCTTCCATTCACCGTGTTGGGTAGTATTGGGAACGAGTTGCATGTCTTTGGAAAGGGCTTTAAACAAGAAACGGCTAGAACCATGGGAATTCAGCTCGTAGGCCAAGGCTATCTCCGGTAGGCCGACTAGGTCCTTGAAGAAATTGTTTAGGCGATCCAGAGTTCCCAGGATGCGCCATACGACAGGAAGGTTCTGGGCGTAAGAAAGGCCTGTGGCCTCAAAAAACTCGGTGACAAGACTGGTGAAAGGGTAGGATAAACCCATACTGAATGGGGTGCAAGGAAAGCAGACCCAGGTCGGAGAGACGAAGTCTGATCTCAACCTAGGGTCGAAAGCCCTAATAACTGCAGAGGGAGGTAGAAGGCCGGAGTTCTTCACCAATACGATTTCATCGTTGGTGAAGGAGCATCGTTGTTGCTCGGAATGGAGGAGGAACTTTTGATCGAGAAAGTCCTCCACCCCGGCGAGAGAAAAAGTGGGATCTTGGCAAATCCGACGCTTGGTCATTGTTTGAAAAAAGAAAGATTGGAGAGGAGAAGATTACCTGGCCAGAATGGGTGATCGTTTTTTGCAATTCTCGAACTTGGGTGAGGTAAAACACTCGAGTAAAGGGGTTATAATGGGCAAAAGAAGTTACAGAGGTGAGAAGACATCAAGGGATCATATTGAATTTGAAAAAGCAAATTAAGCGGACGAGATTAAACCGGAGATGATGACTCATCTCGTTTCAAAAAATTCACAGCCGTAAATCTTATCTACAAGCTGCGAATTTTGGGGGCAATTGTTATACCCTGAATTTTGACCTAATCTATTACTAAAGATCTCCGACAGGTTAATGGCCACAGATGTCGAACATGCAGGGAAGGTGTTTTCGGTAACTTGACCCTGGATGTATGCTTATAATTAATTTACTTAACTATTATCCCAGGATGTAATGTACTCTGAATTTGTTTATCTAGTTAACCCCAACATGCACGCTAACCCTGCATGCTAGGATAGCATTACTAATCTTTCTCTTTGATTTCGTGTGTCTAAGCCAGGAACAGAGGAGAAGATAACGGTCATATAGACTTGGTCAAGGTCAGAAGCACGTGTGGAAAAATAGACCCGCCGTTAAACTTGGTCAAATAACGGCCGGAGGTGGCTGAAAGAAGATCCCTGGAATCTCGGATGTTAGTTAGGTTATCTATGTATTTATACGCGGCATAGGCTTCATTTTTTACTCTCTCGATCACTTGTAATCACACTACCACATAGCAATCAGGCCGCAAACACTTGTATTCGACACTTTTTACTTAGCAATAAATAGGCAACGTGTGTTATCGTTGCCGAAGGGGTTTTTTATGCCGGCAATCCTTGAAGACATTCAAGGATTAAGGGCTTTTCCCCCTTTTAAATCTCACTGTCGTTAGTTGCATTCAGGGAAGTTGTTGCATGTGTTTCCATATATTTCCATTAAACCTTGGATTTTTACTAACAAACTTGATTTACGGAAACTTTACATCCAAGGCACCATACCTCACAAACGAATTTGGTTACTTAATTTAGCTTTCTAATTTTTAGCCAAAACACCTACGACCAGGAATAAAAGCAGACTGGTTAATGCTAATAATTTGATGAAGCCCCTCTTTGATTTATATTAGCAATGATCTTGTTAATACACTTATACAGAACATTGCAACAGGCAATAGGCCTATAGTCCAACACAGTCGACGGAGTAGTAACCTTGGGAATAAGAGCAATGAAAGTATGATTAATCTCCTGCTAGAGTTTACCCGTAACGATAAAATCTCTAACAACACTGATAAAATCCCCACCAATAATAGACCACGCCTTTTTAAAAAAAGCAACGGAATAACCATCAGGACCCGGAGCTTTATCATCATCCATGGAGAAAAGAGAAGAACGAATCTCCTCATCAATTACATCCCTAATCATAGGAATCGCATTTAACTCATCAACCTGGGACGAAAAAGATCATCAATACCCTCCAGATCAATAGTAGAATCCACCCCAAGAAATGCTCATAATGAGTCACAAGAGCATCAGGCATTGCGTTTCCGTCATGAACCTCACCATGCACATCCGTTATCACATTGATTCTGTTCCTATGACGACAATATTTTAGCAAATTCTAAAAAAACGCCGTATTGGAGTCACCCATGGCAAGCCAGTGAACTTTAGTTTTTTTTTCAAGTAACGCTCCTTAGCAAGGCTAGCCACCTGAAAACGACGTAAACATTCCGCCTCCATGAAGCTCTACAGAATTCTAAATGGGTTCATGATCACCGGTTCCAGGTTCATGATGATTCTTATGATTATTTTGATTCTGTTGATTTTTGTGAAGCTATACAGGGAGCAAAGAAGAAGAATATCAACAATCGTTTATGCTACCAGTGTCGTCAAAGAAGGCACATGGCAAATGATTGTCCTGATAATGTTGTTTTTACAAGTGGTTATGGAAAATTACCATCTGTTGGTAAAGTTGCCAAGTTCATGGATCAAAATGGCAGAGTTTTTGATTAACCACAACCTACACATTTTAAATCTCAAGAAAAACATTTTAAACCCAAAATTGCTAAAAAAAGTAAAAGGTGCATTTACTTCTAAAGTGGATAGTTCATTAAAAGCTGAAATACCACAGATGCAATGGAAACCTAAGGTGGTTCTGAAAAAGTAACGAGGACACTGGACGACCAGAATCTATATGCTTCAAGTCCTTTGCAGACTGATATGTTTATTCAGTGTGTGCAGGTTTTTCTAGAAGACCTATTGGTGGCTGTGAAGTTGTTGGTAGTTGAAGATCTGCTTACTTAAACTTCAAAGATTTACAATTTCAGATCTGAAATTTTTTAAAAATTTAAAGCTGAAAAGATATCCGTGTCGGTTGATTAATTTTCTTTCTTCACATTCTGTATATAGTTTAGGGGGAGAAAATTGAACATACCAAAAAAGTGTCTATGTTTTTGTAAAATGAAAAATCCAAAATAGAGTTTTTCATTTAGGGGGAGAAAGAGTCATGGAAAATATAAAAAGATGAAAAATAAAATGAGAAACTGATTCGACAAAATTGGAAAATGATGGTAGATTGTCTGGCGTGTCTAACTCATGGATAGAGTAAATGAAAAAGTCAGAAGACCATTGCTTGATGTGCTAGGTAGACTTGGTAAATCCAGTAAGTATACGAATGTGATATACATTAAATGCCTATGCTTGATCTAGTGGACAACATCTTGAAGAATATCTCATGATATAAAGAAAAGATGTGAAAAGAAAATGAGAAGTCACTGTGTATACATGTGTTCATTTTGCAAAGATTTAAACTTGTTTGATGTTCTTTATTTTCTAAATAATCGGAATATCTCTGCGTATACATGAGTATCGACCTGATAGTTGTACATTTGAGGTTTTGCTTTAATTTCTTTGGTGTTTCTTTTAATCATCGGACTTATTCTGCGTGTCCACAAGACCGACCTGATTGCTGTTGATTGAACAACTTCAACTTGTTTTTATTTTTCTTATTTTGTTCAATCTGAGGCCTTATCTATGAATCGAAAGATTGACCCTTAAGGTAGATGATTTAACATTCTTATTTCTTTTTGCATGGAACACAGTTGACGGTATCATGATTACAAAAGACTATGTGAATTCACAAGTGTAATCACATGACAATATGAGAAACATATCTGAGTATGTCTGATAGTGTGGGGTACACTGGTCACAGCAAATTAATCAATACCTTAACATATCCAGATGTTATGAGTATGATTGTGCCTTAGTTTAAAATGGACAAACTCTACTGGCAATCAACATGGCTTGTGCGCTGAATTAGTTGAAATTGAAGTGTAGTTCGGCGTGTTGTGTCCAATATGATCCCAAGTCGTGATCTTTCTCGCAGATGTCAAAAAATAGTGTTTGATTCAGTATTTCAGTTTTCATTTCATTGCAAAAAAATCAAAAAGGATTTTCGGTGTGTTTTAGCATAACATTAGAAAAATCAAAAATATTTTAGGTGTGTTTTGACATAAACTTTGTAAAAGCCAAAAATATTTTGTTTTCTTATTTGTTTTCGACCAAATCGACACGTGATACAAAATTATTTCAAAAAACAACATATCTTGGTTCTCCGAAGGAGATTTTCCCCAAGATTAAACTTATTTCGATGAAAATCGAAAACCACACTTCTGTCTTCTGAAATGCAGGTTAGAACATAAGACTATGGGGTATGGTAGAAGCTGATGAAAGTTGCTGGAACCATGTTGTCTCTATAACTATTATCAAGAGTCTGAAAGTGAAATCATATACAACATTTGAAAGCAGATACAGCACATGACAAGGGGAAAAATTTGTGTGTCATGTGATGTATCTAGATTAATTGAGAGTTAGTGAGTCTAGCGATGCCAACGAACTGAGCTACGAACTCATGGTTCCTGAGCAACGAACTCACGGTTTGTTGCTCAGCCTGGTTCATTGGACAGTGGCTAGTATACAAGGTGAAGTCTTAGTTCATTTGTGACAAAAAAGTGAAACGAGTATGTGCTAAGTGTGTGTCTTTGTGTGTGTTCTAGAGAGAGAAAGTTCAAAGTCTTATGAAGGATTCTTCAAGTGTTTCAATAAAAAAAACTCGTATTTACATTCGTGTGTTCTTGATTTATTCATCAAACCAGTAGTAAGATCCATCTAGGCTCTTACAACAAATTTCCATATGCTATAACGGTTTGCTCCCGTAAACCAGCCAAATTCTCGATTCCAACTCCGGTGGTATCTTGGGAAACGAAAACCCAGTGGAAGTCTTCAAAAAGATCAAGGAAATTGCTCAAAAAAGCTTTTAGTGGAACAACTCACGAAGCACTAAAGTGATAGCTTGTGGAGCCCACGAGGTTGACGAGTCCACTGCTCTTAAAGTGCAAATTGAGGCCTTGAACTCAAAATTCAAGAAGCTCAAGACCATTAAATCTATGGAAACTGTCATGGCATGTGAAGGATGTGGAGAGGCCCACAAAGCTGGATATGCATGGCCGGAAACGATGCCCTGTCCAAAATAATGAACTTTATCGACAACCCGTCTTGCCAACAAGGAGCATTCAATAGCAACAACTTAGAGTGGTGGAACAATAACAAATCTGGATGGAGAAGTAGAGGAAGCAACCAGCAGTCCAGCAACAATGAAAGCAACTATCAGTAGCAACCAAGAAACACTCAAAACTACCAAGGAGGAAGTTCCTCAAATGGACTTTCTCAGCTTGAAGAATCCATCTCTTGGATGTTGCTGAATCTAACAAAAGAATGGAGGAACACTTCAGGAGCAACGAAGTCGAGCTTCGTAATCAACACGCCCCCATCAAAACCCTCGAGAAGCAACTCGGTCAACTTGCTAAGAACGTTGGAGAAAGACCACCTGGTTCTCTCCCTAGTAACACTGAGACCAACCCCAAGGCCCAAGTACATGCTATGACCTTAAGAAACTGTAGGGTTGGTCCCAAAGAAATTTCCCTGAGAACTAAAGAACCCATCCCACCTCCTCAAGAAGAAAAAGAATCACCCACCCTAGTAGTAGTTGAAGAAGCCATGAAAAGCCCGAGTTCCATATCCAAACAGTTTAGCCAAAATTAATAAGGATGAACAGTTCAGTAAATTTATGCACCTTCTTAAACAACTTCACATAAACCTTCCATTTGTTGAAGTTCTTTCCCAAATGCCTAAATCCACAATATTCATGAAGGACTTCCTCACTAATAAAAGGAAGATCGCTGAACTTAACCTCGTCTGTTAGGGGGAAGAATGCTCTGCCATTCTCTTTAACACCATTCCCTAGAAAACATTTGGATCCTGGTAGTTTCACCATTCCCTGCTCGATCGGTGGAATCTTAGTTACAAATGCACTCGTAAATCTTGGAGCTTACATCAACCTTATGCCGACACCTACCCGGATGAGTATTCAATTGGCTGATCGATCGGTTAAGTATCGTTCAGGAATCGCTGAGACCGCCTAGTGAAGTTAGGAGAGTTCGTCTTCCCAGCTGACTTTGTAATTCAAACTATGGAGGAAGATAAGGAGGTACCACTTATCCTAGGAAGACCATTCCTAGCCACCTCCTAAATAGTGGTAGACATAAGCAGCGACACTCTCACGGTAAAATTTAGCGAGAAGGAAGCAAAGTTCGACGTCTAAAGAATAATGATTGGAAATACACAGGCGGTGGATTGCACTGAGTCGGGTCTGGAATTCGCTTATCAACGCATGGAGGAGGCCTTCCTCTCACCCAACACCCTCTAGACCTAGTACTATGGGTCTAGCCAGTAGACCCGTAAATAAATGTGGCGCGCTCCATGGTGGCTTACCATGGACGTCTAAAATAAAAGATTGACTGAATCGGTTGAGCTATGAAGATGACATCAGAAAGACGGTTAGCGTATCGTCCCTTTTCATTCAACTTTTACTTTTAGAACTATCAATATTAGTGGGTAAGACGGCGTTCGCCTTGTGTAGCTTTGAAACTTCAACCTGCCAGAACACTCGGACAGGGACACAAGCAGATTTACCATGCCTCCACAAGTAGTTTAGCAAAATAAAGGAAGGAGAACCGGTGGTATTCAAAGCAAAGCACACGACACTAGATCCAGAAGCCCCTATGCATAAAAGAATTTTCTGTGATCTCTCTTTTTTCCTTAACTCTTTAATTTCATAATGCTTTCCTTTTTGCAATTATTGTACATTGAGGGAAATGTGCGATCTAAGTGTGGGGATGGGATTGATCAGAGGGCTGAAGCTTTGAACTTTTTGTTAGTCCATCAAGCCTTACAGAAAAATTTTCTGAAAAAAGCCCTTAAAAACTTTTCAAAAATCAGTTTGGGCTCTGCATTCTCATAAACAAAAACGTTGTTCTCCAAACAGAGAAGACACAAAATCAATTTGAAATTATTCGAGTATACATTGAGGTATACTTAGGTACAATAAGGAGAACTAAAAGTTTGTTTTTATACGACCAGTACTCAATACCCTTTTTCCCATACGTTCGGTAAGGATTTGAGCGTAACTGCATGTGAATAACTAACATGCTCTTTTCTTGTCAAAATTATAAGAGACGAAGTAAGCCATCGAGACAGAAATTGGTAAAGGGTATACATTCTAAAACGGACAAAGTCGGAGACACATTTTCACAGGATTGAGGCACTTAGATTTTCATTTTAAACTCTCTTTTTTCCTCACCCACCTATATAATAATCCCCTAGATAAACCCCTTTGAGCCTATCTCTTTTGTTTCTTGAAGCCTGAAAAATCTTATTTGCAATAACCTCAAAGCCAAAACAGCCTTTTTTCCTTTTGAACCCCCTTGTTTAAAAAAACCATAATCTTTGACAAAAGCCTCAAATTTGTGACTTCTTAGTTATGTCAATATCTCCCCAGGCATTGCTACATAAATCGTCTGAGAAGATATTCTATCTAAAACAAGTTTGTTAAATAAAAGAGCTTCAAAGGCGCTCTTAAAGTTGGAATAAAAGTAAGGTTACAGAAGCTTTCAAAAAGTTTATGTTTTGCACCTTTAGCCATTTTTATTCAAACCTATCCCAACCCCTAGCTCTAGGCTACTTTTACAACCCATAAACCCTCATGATGGCTGTGTGAATTCCGGCGAGATCGGTGGATGTTTCTTCCCTGCACAAGTCTATGACCCCTGATTGACTTTACTTTGGTATGAGTGACCACTCAGAAGTCCGTACATATACTAACCCTAAGAGTCACGTGATTCCTTGTGAGGTGTAGCGGCTTGTATAAATCTTAACTTTCCAGTTTACTTGTCTGTAGCTTTCAATACTTCAATAAAAATAAAATAAACCAGTAAAATAGAGAAAAAAGGTGGAAGCAATTAGAGAACAAGTTATTGAATATGGGAGCCAAGGCCACAATAGATTTAGAAAACTCTCTATCTGGGCTCTGGCACTAAAGTTTTGCTTGAGGACAAGCAAAAGTTCAAGTGTGGGATATATGATATGCACTAAAATATACATATTTTTATATTAAATATTCCCCATAAATGGATTATGTATGTCTAACTATCAATAAAACAGTGTTGTATTGTCCTTTTTAGTTTTTCAGAGTAATTCAAGTCAAAATTTAAAAAGAAGCTGCATATGAAGGCAGTTGCTAATAAATATCAGCCAAAGTCCTCCATTTCATACCGCTCAATTCTTCTCTCCCTCTAGTTTACTACCACGTTTTACACCTTTTGAGCCACTTGTTTTTGGTGTTTTAGTCATTCGTCAAGATTGTAAGAACATTAACTTAAGTAGAGTTTGATTTGCATTTGTCTATGAATCTTTCATTTTCTCTTAAGCATATGTTTAAAGCCACGTCTCGCTAAATTCTTACACTTGCTTTGGGAAAACAAATCTTTGGGGTGTAAAGACATGGAGCGGCGGATCGTTTGCTAATCTAGTGATATCGAGATTGAGACGAGATTAAAAGTAAATACAAATGAGATTTGTATTGATTCAAGCTTGATAACACACACACAGTTACACACACAGAACTTAGATGAATGACCAAGAGTTCCAGTAGTCTAAACAGGTCAACCTATTTATAGGTGACATTAAATTGGCCGGCGTACCATCTATCCAACATACCATTGGTACGTTGGTCAGCATACCAATATGGTACGCACCATGGTAGGCCGCCCTAGACTCACACATATGCTTTTCATATAGATACAATACACGAGACACACTGTAACATAGGAATATGCTCTAACAAACTCCCCCTTAACGTGTAGTGTATCTAGTCTAACGAAATCTTTAGTCTTCAATCTTCAGCATCTGATCTTTAACTTGAAATCCTGTTAGAAATAGAGCTTGCATGGCTGGATCAAGACTTGAACAATCTCTGAACTTCAAGGTTCTATGAGTCTTGACACATAGAACCTGCAACTTTAGATACAAAAGTGCGGTTTTTTATTTTGATTTATCAAAAATTAATTTAATCTTGGCGCAAAACTTCTCTTTTGAGAATCCAAGATATTGAATTTGAAATTTTGATTTTGGTATCAAGTGTCGATCAATCGAAAACAAATAAGAAATAAAATATTGTTGACTTTTAGAAACTTTAGATCAAAACACACCTAAATCTTTTTTCTTTTTCAATGTTATGCTGAATCACACCGAAAATCTTTTGAATTTTCTGGAATGAAAACATAAATGCAATACTGAATTACACTCTATTTTTGATTTGAGAAAGATCACAATCTGGGATCATATTGGTCACAACGTGCTGAACTACACTTCAATTTCAAATATTGTAGCACATAAGCCATGTCGATTGTAGATATAATTTGTCCAACTTTAAACTCTGGTAGAATCATACTCATAACATTCGGATATGTATTGATTAGATTTGCTTTGACTAGTGTACCCCACACTATCAGACATACAGATATGTTTCACATACTTTTCATGTAATATACTTGTGAATTTCACAAAGTATTCTGATTTCATGATAATGTCAACTGTGTTCCATGCATAAAGAAATAAGAACGTTAAATCGTCTACCTTAAGGTCGATCTTTCGATACGCAAATAAGGCCCCGAATTTAACAAAGAAAGAAAAAAATAAGTTGAAATTGTATAATTCAACAACAATCAGGTCGGTCTTGTGGACACGCAGAGAAAGTCCGATGAATTATACGAAACGCCAAAAAAAATAAAGCAGAACCTTAAATGAACAACTATCAGGTCGGCCTTGTGGACACACAGAGATAGTCCGATCATTTAAGAAAATATAGAAAATCAAACAAGTTTAAATCCAAAATGAACACACGTATACACAGTGACTTTTCATTTTATTTTCACATATCTTTTTCTGGATATCTTGAAATACGCATCAAGATGTTGTCCACTAGGTCAAGATTTAATGTATATCACAATTGAATACTTTATGATTTGCCGAGCCTATCTAGCACATCGAAACAATGATCTTATGGCTTTTTCATTTACTCTATCCGCGAGTCAAAAACGTTAGCCAACGTACCATCATTTCCCAATGATTAATTTCTTAATTTTGATCTTTTGCATTTTTTTTTATATTTTCCATTGCCTTTTTCTCCTCCTAAAATGAAAAACTCTGTTTTTCGATTTTTCATTTTAACAAAGACAAGACACTATTTTTTGCTTTTGTCAATTTTCTTCCCCTAAATACGTAAAAGAAAGAAAATTGATCGACCAAACACTGACACTTTGCAGTTTCAGTTTTTTTTTTGTTTAATCAAAAACTACTTTTGAAAGACGGATTGAGAATGATAAAGCATTGAAATAATAAATAATGCAGACTCTTCACTATCAGGAACAAATGCATGATAGGTCTTCTTGAAGAAACCTGCAGACACCAGATAAACATTAGCAGTTTTAGGATCGGCTCGAGTGAATAGCCTCGGGTCGCCCGGTGTCTTCAACATGGTCTTTGATAATCTTGGAAAGAACTCGGGGTTTCCAGATCATGGGCGATTGAAAAATTTTCAATGAATCCACAGAATTCTCAACTTGCGTCTTTGCCCAAGACGACTTACTTGTTGATTTGAACATGGACGGTTGTGGTTCATCAAGAATATGACCATTTAAATCCACATATTTAGTAGTTTTGATCACATAAGAGTGAGTGCTCGCATTTGTTGGACACTAAGCAGCAAGATGTCCTGGTTTACAACATGCGTAACACTTTCTGTGAAAAGCATTAAGGGAACTGCTACCAATATTTGTTTCAAAACTTTGTTTGTTATTAGAAAAATTCTTTGGTTTTCTACATTCTTGCTTAAGAAACACATCATGAAAACCAAAAGAATTTTCAGAACCAAATGAATCAAAGAAACCATCAGATGAATCATACCTGAACTTCGTGGAGAATAACATGAACCATAAGAAGAACCTTCCAGAATAATAATGATAATTCTTTGATTTGAGCACATTTTTTTCTTCAGTTTTTGTTGTTGCTTTTGATGTGAATCAGATTCAACAACCTTCTTCTTCTGTTGTGTTTGTTGAATTGATTCCTTCTTAACTTTTATAACCCAAGCCTTTGTGTTTGTAACCCGGAATCTTAGATGACCCGGATTGAGAACACTCTTTTCATGAGCTGTTTTAGTAAATTTAGCTTTGATGTCCTTCAGCTTGTTCTCAACAATCAATGATTTATCTGCTTCCACTTCAGATGAAGTACTAGCAGACTTTTCAACCTTAACACATATCTTTTCATCTTCCAAGAATGATGATTCAGAAGCAAACTTTGTAGTTTGTCAGGCTTCAACTTTCTTCTGACCAGACTTTGATTTCTTCTTTCCTTGAATTGGAGTTGCAAACTTTGAGTAATCATACATTTCATCATTTGAATTGACCGAAGCAGATGAGATATTAGATATGTCAACCGGTGCAGGAACTTTGTGTAAATCTGCTTCTTTCACACTATCCTCACTCTTCTCCTGTCGGTATATGTAATTCAGAAATGTAGGAGATAAGTTGCAATTCTTCACCTCTTTTTGTTAATTAAGAATCTCAACTTTTAACTCTTAAATCTTCACCTAAGCATCCAACAATTCTTTACGAGTAGCAATGAATTGATCTGAAAGATCGTTGTATTCATATTTATGTCTTCTTTTTAAGTCACACTCTTCCAATAACACCTCAGTAACCTTCTCCTATTTCTTCCTTAAAATAAGCAACATCTTTTGTTAAAATTTAGTTCTTTTCTCGAAAAAGAACATTGTTATCTCAAAGTTTTGAAAGGTCTTCCTGAAGACTTATCTCTTTCTCAGCGGCTTCAACAGCAATTTGATTAGCTTTCTCGTATTTCTGTTGAACAAGATAACTTTTCTCAAATAAAGCTTCAAAGTCTTCAGCAACTTCTAAAGCTTCAGATTTAGCTTTCTCACATTCTTCTAACAGTTCTTTCTTCTCTTTCATTAACGCCTCATTGAGTTTTTCCAAATCAACAGACTGTTGTTGTGAACACTCCAAATCAGCTTTCATAACTTTAAGTTCTTCAGTTATTAAATTGTTACCCCTCATCAAAGATTCGATTTTTCCGTTTGCAACAGCACAAGCTTGACACTTAACATACACTCCCTTTTGCTCCTTTGTAACTACTTCAGTAACAGCTTCCATAATTGTTTCACCTGAACTTGTGTCAAATGAGTCACTTCTTCATCACTTTGTATAATTTGGACAATAAAAGCAGATTCATCAGGATACATTGTATAATACTGCTTTAGTTCAGAATCATAAAGTGTAACGGGTAAAGTTGTGTAAATAGAATCACTGATAGTATCATTGGATGATTTTGCTTTCTTCTCAGAAGTAGAACTCTTTGAAGTTTGAATTGTAGTTAATGCAACCTGATCAGTATGAGCAACTAGTGATTGATCTAGAAATACTGCATCCCAATCATAACCTGTTACATCATCATTGGATTCTTGTGCTTTCTTCTCAGAAGCAGAAGTTACTGAACTCTGAATGGTAGTTAATGCAATTTGATTACCACTACTACTATGTCTCCAATCATATCTGTTACCAACTTGAGAAACCAAGGCTGTTGGAGTAGAAGTATGAGCTTCCTTTTGGGTATTACATTCTCGAGTAAAATGTCCAAATTTTGAACACTTGAAGCACTTAACCTTTGATTTATCCAAGTTAAGTTTTCCATTTGGATTAATTTCTGTTTTACCAGTTTTGCGAAAGAATATTCTAGCTCTTTCAGATAACATAGTTATCTACCATCTCATATCTAATTCATTTAAATGATCCTCATCTAACTGTTTCAAATCAACATTGAACAACTCAGCATTCCCAATGTTCCCAATTATGAAACCGTAAGATGATGCTATTAAAGAAGATATTAATGCATCATGTTCATCAACTGTCTTAGAAGAAAAAGTAGTCTGAGGTGATTGCTTTGGAATTGTGAAATTGCAACCTGGAGAATAACCATAATTCTCAGACTTTCCAGCAAGAAAAGCAGTAGTAGGACCTTCACTGAAAATGTTTGACTTTTTAGTATTGATAGTTGAATCATTTTCACCATGATATGCTGCTGGATTTTGTACTTATGCAGGAATGGATCGGTTCACTCAGCTTCTTCCTTTATGATGCTTACTAAAGTCATTTCACTTAGCATATGTGAAAATCTAGTAATGAGCTTTGAAATATCTTCATTTGGATAATTGCTTGAAGTTGTCGAACTCTTTTTTCAGAACCTTTTGCTTACTTCTCTTAAACTGATCATTACCCTCACATCGATTCTGTATTGCATCCGACAATTCTTTCGATGTAGTATAAGCAAAATACTGATGTAATAGATCTTTGGGTAATGCCATGGTTAATGTTCTGTAAGCTTTTTGTTCAGCTTGATATGCCTTCTTTTGTTCAGTAGTCAGACTCCTTTGCACAACCTTCCAGTAGTACTAGTTGGATATTCATATTGATCAGTATAAGCCAACAAAAGATCGACATCATTCGTACCAACGTATGCTTTGAATCGCAGAAAACGCTTGAAAATCATTCATTTTGAGATTGCGATATCGGTACCAAAAACTTCAAACTCAAAAACGGATGTCTTAAAAGCGGAATTTGGGTATCGGAATTTGGCATATCAAGTGTAGAGCTCGTCAAGACGGTCGTTTTGGCTAGTATTGGGTTCTGTAACTCCAAATAGAACTCAAGTTATGTCAGTTTTAGTGAACGTCACTATTCTGTCGGCATACCAATAAACCTCCCAGCGAACCAAACTTTTGACCAGCGTACCAATAGCTTTGACCGTACCAACCACTCAACGTACCAAACCAGCGGTGCACCAGTGAACTCAGCGTACCAGTGAATAGTAGCGGACCAATTTGGTACGGCGTAACTGCTCCGGACCACCGTTGAAGATTGCCTTGCATACCAAGCAGCGTACCAACAACGTACCAATCAGTTCATCCAGCGTACCACGACATTCAACTGGCGTACCCACACTGAATTTCCGGATTTTCACGAATTTGAAGGTTTTAGACTGTAATTTGCAGCAATAAGCAACGAAAACACACTAGGAACGTTTTGGAATCAAGTTTGAGATAAAAAACACTCGGATTTGAGAAAATTTTATGAAAATTGATCAAAAACCCAGTTTCTCTATCTAGAAATCTAAAAAATCACAGAATTTGATCAGCAAATGGAACCAGATAGCTCTGATACCACTTGTAAAGACATGGAGCGACGGATCGTTTGTTAATCTAGTGATATCGAGATTGAGACGAGATCAAAAGTAAATACGAATGAGATTTGTATTGATTCAAGCTTGAGAGCACACACACAGTTACACACAGAATATAGATGAATGACCAAGAGTTCTAGCAGTCTAAACAGGTCAACCTATTTATAGGTGACATTAAACTGGCCGGCGTACCATCTATCCAATGTACCATTGGTACGTTGGTCATCATACCAATATGGTACGGACCATGGTACGCTGCCCTAGACTCACACATATGCTTTTACCTAGATACAATACACGAGACACACTGTAACATAGGAATATGCTCTAACATGGGGGGTTGGTAAAATGAGTTTATAAACTCATTTGAACTAGTGTGCCTTGTGTATTGCGGACCATTTTAGGAGTCGAAAGCTAATCAGTCAGATCTGTTACACCCGATTGGGGGATGATGCATGATACTTATGGTGACTCGAACTCATGCAAAGCAATACATTTAAGTGTTTTATGTCTATGTAAACAAACTTGGTTTTCACGCATGTGTGGCTTGAAGGTATTGGTTGGGGAAAAAGGGTAGGTAATATATTGCCACTGCGTACATCCCGTGGTGAATGCATTGGTGGACTTGGCTCTGGTTACGACCGCCCATGTACGCGCGAGACCGGTGTATGGAGGACACGGACCTTAGTCCCTTAAAAAGATATTTTTCATATAAAATAATCCAATGTGTGGGTTGTTCCCCTGCTTGTTCATGATAACGTATTCGAGTGTAATGGTACTTTGACCATAAGGCCCTACAACTAAATGGCATTGCGCACACTATATTTGTTCCCAACAGCACAAGTACTCTTGGGATTCATTCCAAATGGGTGATTAACGAGATGAAAGTGAGATGAGATTTGAGGCTGAGAGGCAGTGTCTTCGCCTGTTGGTGACAATCTTGAGGAAAGATTATAAATAAACAATTTACCAACTTAGCCATTGATGAGTTCACCAAATTAATATTATCTTTGACTGAATTGACTAATACCCGTTTTATCTTTCTTTTCTTTTCTTTTTATATTTTATTTTTACTTTATAAAAATTATCTATCTTCTCACTATGGATCTGGTTTGCTGCAGATAAAAATGAAGTATCAAGAGCCCTTATTTCCATACCTTGTGTCCTTGGACAACCTCGGTATGTTACCTTCTCTATACTACGCCGTGATGGGTGCACTTGCCCGTGTATGTGGTGTATAGTGATTCTTCGTTATCGTGTTTATAAATTTAAAGCATAATGCAATAGTGGTGTTAAAATCAACTCATAATTGACATATTTTATACACACCGCGTAGCACACCAATGATTAAGTGATAAAGTTAGGAACTTTACATAGAATAATGCACATAACATAATAAAAGTCGAGTCTTGATGATGATCAACAACTAAGTATGTACTGTGATGGTTTATGATGCATATTAAATGATGTATGTGCAACTTTAATGCTTACCATGTGATAAGAATGTGATCCTTACGTGGAAACTTGACCGTTATCGATGAAATATATAACCTAACGTGTAAATATTAGTTATGCACGTGATTCGAATGCGAACCCTCGTATAGATGTATGCTAGGTTGCATGAAATATGAATACTTATTGCATGATAATGTGTCACGTAGTGCATGCGTGTTATGTTACTATTCGTGACTATCACTTAATAAATCACCAATGTTTCGTTAAGTCATTTTCGTCAACTTTTCATTATTGTACACAACGGGACGTCCGGTCAATCACATCGTGCACTTACTCGTTTGTGTATCATATGTGAAGTTTAGTCAGATCACCAACTCGTTGAATTGTTTTGTTAGCACGCACCAAGGTGAGTATTCATAGCCCTTTTCTTTTATTGTTTTGGGGTGTAACATATACTCTATCTCAAACTCAAACTGAAACTCTACGTATATTTATCTAAAACTATATGTGAATCTATGCTTGTTTATGAGTGTTATAGTATGTTAAATTTGTGTGGATTATTGTTGTTGTTGTGCTCAACCTCATAGTCAAACTCAAACTCATGTGTAATCATTACCTCTCTTCAGAATATTTGCTGGACAATTTAGAACAATATGACCTCTTTTGTTGCATTGATAGCCTTTACGACGATTAGTGAAAATACGATTTTCCATCGAGCTATCATCAGACTGAAACCCAGAGGTCTTTGTCCCATTCTTTTCCCTAGGATACTGCACATCATCACAAACAAAATTATTTTCAAAAGAATCATAACAATCGTTATGTTGAAAAACGAAATATTAAAACCCATTTTCAATGTAGTACTAAGAGAAGTATCATGGGAACCACAAGAAGAACCTTTTGAATCCTTTTTCTTCTCCTGATCACCCTTTTCAAGAAAATCCTGTGCAATGTGCCCTCTTTGCTGACATAGATAACATTTTCTCCTTTTCATGTGCCTATCCTTTATAGTCAGTATTTCACCCCAAGAATTAAGTGGAGTAGAATTGGATTCACAAGACTTTTGATCAACTCGAGATGAATTTGAGAACTTTCTTTGCTTGTTCTGATCATCTTTTACCATAAAACTTGAGCAATCTTATGAGCTTCAACACAGTATAGCGGAAACTCTAAATCTGAATAAAACCTGTTCAGATCTTTTGAGTTTATACAACCTCTCTGCCTAAACCTTTTTGGCAAAAAAAAAATTAAGTTGTTTTAATTTATGTTGACGTTTGATTCTTCGTTCATTAATCTCCACATTCGGCTTCTGAAAACCCAAACCAGCTTGCTTAGGACTTAAATGTTTAGAACTAGAAGCGTCATGACTGTTCTTTGCAAGTCTTGAAAACTCAGCTTTAACATCTTGAATATTCTTTTGCTCATAAAATACTGATTCATCAATATTCATATGAGTTATGATCTTTTCATTTGGTGTAGCTGCCTTTTCTCCTTCAGATGATGAAGAACCAGAGACACATTTTGGCATTTTAGAACTTTCAGATTCCTTGTTCTCAGCTTGCTTGTTGTATTTCTTAGACTTCTTGGACTTTTGAGCCTTCTTCTCATCTGATTTTGAATCAGAATACTTTGAATAATCACTAACTTCTTCTTTTTTTTTCCTTCGGATCATTGATTGATTATGTAATCATGACCGGAGGAGAACAGTCTTCTCAAAGTTTTCATCTTTGCACAAGAAACTTGTGAAAGATTGTGAATTGTTGATGTTGTTCATTTTCCGGTTGACATCAGTCACTTCAATCTTTAACTCAGAAATTTTCTGTTAAGATTCAGACAATTCCTTCTCTGCTGCAATTAACTTCTTTGCAACTCTGTTCGTTTTAGATTTCCGCATCCTCAAATTCTCCAACTCATCAAATAACTCCTTTCTTATCTTTTATTCTCTTTGCTTATGAATTTCAACATTTTCCTTTAAAAACTTGTTTTCTCGAGTCAATTCAGTTTTTGCATCTATCAACTTTGTGTTATCTTCTTGATGACTCAATTCATTGCCAATAAGATCAACATTATCCTTTTGAAGTGTTTCTAGCCTAGCCTTTGATTTACTAATTAAATCATTGAAATCAACATTAATTTATTCTGTGTCTTTCTTCCACTTTTCAACCTCCCTTGATAACACAATATTCTCCTTGGTTAGAAACTTTTGTTGTTAACTCTGCATTCTCAGTTTTTAATTGCAATTCCTTTTCAGCAGCTTTAACACAAGTACCTCGAAGACTTTCAGATTTTACTTCAAAAGATATAGACATGCTTTCAAAATGCTTCTTACACAACTCCAAGTCTTCTTTTGCATTTTTGCACTCTTCCAACAACGAGTTATTCTCTTTAACCAACTCAGCAATACGTTTGTCTTTCAAGGAACATAATTCGCACATTGATTCATACCCACTAGAATCAGATTCACTATCAGTTAAATTTTCATCAACTGATGTGATCGTTGCAATAAAAGCAGATTAAGTACCAAATGTCTTTCCCTAATCATATCCTTCGTCACTTTGAGTAACCAGTGCTAATTTGTTTGAATTATTACTTGAATCGTTAGAATCTTTACCATTTTCACCCTTGGATTGTTTTTTTTTTTTTTTTGCTTAATCAGTAAACAAACTATTCATTAAACAAATGCAGAAATACAAGTGGACAACCACCCAGGAGGGTAAGGGAGGCGGGCAACAAGCTGCGCTGCCAAGCCCTTCTGGATAGCAAAACCTAGCCTCGTGAAAACAACATCCCTAGCACCAGAGGTCACCACATTACCATGCATGACCCGTTGAACTCTACTCAGAGTTTCCACGGCCTCAGAGGCGAGGAACCCAAATGTGTCAAAGGCAAAAGGAACAAACACATGTTGATTTTCAATGCACACCTTCTCGTGCTTGTTCACTTTCCCCATCGCAGCCTTAGAAGCCGCCTGGCCCACCTTGAACTCCCCAAGCCCCAAGCCCACCAGAGGGGAGACCCTAGTTAGATCCAGGTATGCATGCTTCCCCCTATCCACCCAAAGACCAAGATGCCTGCCGGTCTAAGAGTCGATCTCCCATCAGACGGGTCCGTCAGGAAGTTGACTGGAGCCTCCTTCTTCGCCGAAATCCACACGCGCTTGAATATATCAAATAGAACATCCCTAACCAAATCGTGTTGATATTTAAAACCCGGGAGTTCTTTGCAATGGACAGCATATTCCCTAAATGAATCCAAACGCGCCTTGCGACAATCTCTCATCTGTCGGGAAAATGGGCATCATAAGTTGGTATTTAAGAATAGCCCGATATTCCACCGGAGACATGTGCTGGCCCAGCCCATTGATAAGGATAGCCCCGTAGGAAATCTTGGGCATGTGGCGCTCGCAAACATCCATACACGACTTTTTGTCTTACGATCATGTCAAACTTCACTTCCATCTCCAACATGATTTTACCAAAAAAAAGCACTTGCCAAAACTTTTTGAGCTTTAGGGGGGGCGGGAGGTGTCCTTGTTAGTGAAACCGCTAAAGTCAAATCCTGAAGTAATATCCCGAAGACGGTCCAACGCACCCTCATACTCAGAGTCCATCCAACAACGCACCCTCATACTCAAAATATGATCTTGAAGCACCCAAGATTGCGCCCTTTACGCAACAAAGGCAAACAAGGAAGCCTCAAATGCAAAATATAATCCAAGCCCCCAAACCTGATGGGTAATGAAGCAAGTCGCCATTGATGATCCCCAAAGAAGGGGCCCCCGCAAACCACCAAATTCTCGATTGCCGTGCATAGTTCTTTATAAAAAAAGGAGGCAGCCACCATCATGTGTAGGGGAGGACATGTCCTTAACCCAAAAAAAAGTTTCGCTATACCCATACATGAGCGCAGCAGAAGAAGTTCACTCCGCGGATCCCCCAGCTTAGGGAGGAGGCGGATCAGCTCAACAGCGTTGGGAGCTCTTTCGTTGCCAAACCCTAGATAAAATCTGCATTTCTACTAACAGCTCCCCCCAAGAGTTTCACCCCTAGGCCAGGTCTGCCAATGTTCTCTGGGAAGAGACCCGCACGAGGCTTCCTACCGTCATAAGAAGGCCAAAAGAGCTCAATTTTTCTAATGTTGAGTACTAGCCCCAAAGAGAGCCCCTTATCTTTAATGATGTCCAGCACTTTGGCAACCTCCCCAATAACAGTCCCATCATCATGGTACCAAGCATGAAGGAGAAGTTTGCAATTGTCTCTGAACTAGTGAACCAGGGGGTGCAAAACAAGCGCAAAGAGGAGAGGCCCCAAAGGGTCACCTTATTGGACCCCCATGGTGGACCAGATATGATTATCCCCAAGATACAGCCTAGCAGGTTGCCCATATAGAAACTCAACCCAAGACAAAATAGAAGGGCACCTCACTCTGAACTCTTGAAGCAAGGATGATCTGTCAACCAGGTTAAAGGCATTAGAAAAATCTACGGTAAGCATGGCCAGAGACCCATCCTCGTGGAGATCTCCTAAAACACGGTTAATGCTGTGCAAAATGGCCTCCGCCCCTCCTGACATATCAACCCCGAATTGGAAATCATAGAGGTACTGTGCCATAACCTTACCAACCCCTTTCATAGCAACATTGGAAACCAGACGTCTCCAGATAGTACCAACCACAATTGGGCGGATCATATTTATCAGGCTTTAAAAGCGGTGTAAGAGGGGCATTTATAACATTTCACCTTGGATTTGTTTGCATTTACTGGCAAAATGTCCAAACTTTGAGCAATTATAACATTTCACCTTGGATTTGTCAAGACCGATCTTTCCTCCAGAATTAAGATCTTTCCTTCCAGTTTTATTCAAGAACTTCTTCACTCTTCTTACCAACATCGCAAATTACCAATTTATCAGGATCAATTTGATCATAATCTCATCTATCAGATCTGCAGTTGGCACACTCCCAGTAACAACCCCAAAATAAGACGAAATCAACGATGAAAAATCAGAGCCATATGATCTTCATATGTTTTGACAGAAAATGCACTCTGACTAGCTTGACTTGGCATTGTAATATTACAACCTTCAGCATTGAAAGGCGGTTTCCAGCTTGAAAGGCGGTTGCGGGTGATAAACTGACATTTGCTATGGCTCTTGCATTGACACTTGCAGCATTCTGCTCATAGTAAATCTCAGGATTCTGCAATTGTGTTGATGATTTGTTCGTTTTCAGCATTTCTAACTCCCAGGCTTGTAACTTTCCCGTTAGTTCATGAAATGTCACTATTGAGAATTCTTTATCATGAGTTAACACCAACACATAATTCTCCCATTTACTTGGCAACGCTTCCAAGATCTTTTCTTTCAGTTCATCCTCTTTCTTCTTTATATCCGCAATTTCCATCTCACTGATCAGATAAGCAAAACTTGAAACAAGAGCAATGATGTCCTCATTGGGGTAATGTTTTAAATTATAAAAACACTTTATTGGGAACATTTTTCTTGCTCTTTTTGTATTGATCATTGCCTTCACACATCAGCTTCAATGCATCCCACATATGTTTATATTTGGTGCATATTTTGAATTGATGTAAAACTTCTTTTGGTAAAGCCATCATAAGAGTTCCATAAGCTTTCTTCTCCCTTTGATAAAGCTTCATTATTATTTTTTTTTGGGTAAAGGGTTACCCCGGTGATTGTATTATATTCACAACCAAATAAAACAAGTAGCAGAGAGAAACCCCTACTAGTTCTTTATAGGGACAGGCCCCTACAAAGTTAACCAAGAAACAACAAAATACGGAAAAACCACGAGAAAACACCTAGCTACAAACTAGAAGACATGAATCAAGAAAAGGGTGAACCAAATTCAGCCACCATCATCAAATGTCATATCTCCAGATATCCCCCACCTCGCCAGAGTAGCAGCAACACGATTACGTGAGATAATTTTCAGACCAAGGAGCTTATATCTAATATCCTCAATAACGTCGGAATAAACCTTTTCCGGAGGCCTAGCGCGATTGTTGTGAAGTCTCAAATTTCTTTCCCTCCATATATAGTACACCGACGCTGCAATAACAAGCTTGGAGATGATGGCCGAGAGACTTTTAGGGTTGGTAAGAGACGAGCCCCATTTCATGATGGAATTCCAACACGTTGGAACAGGACCATGCACCTTGTTGCTAACCATACCCCAAACAGACTTAGAGTATTTACACTAAAAAAAAAGGTGGTAATGGGTCTCAACGTCTTCATAACAAAGATGGCAGCACATCAAGTTCATACACCCCTTTCGCCAATACCACCTCAACAAACGATCTTGAGTTCTAAGTTTACCATTAACAGCAGTCCACAAAAGAAAAGCATGCTTAGGAATGCATGACGGAAACCACACCAGGGGAGTCCACGTAACCAATTCGCTCGCCACCCGGAGAGAATTCCAAGCGGCATAAGTGGAGAAAGGCAGGCTTTTTCCTCTGAAGTACCAGCAATATGAATCCGGTTGAGAAGTTAAAACAGGGGTAGAAATACTGTTAAGCACCGGATATAAATCCAACCAAGCCTGAGGCCACGTCCAGTTACCGTCCAAAACAAGATAAGCAACCTTAGAATAAATGTTAAAGCCGGCACTGTGGATCCTCCTCGGGGATATAAAGTTAGAGAGGGGGCCACCATTGCACCAAACATCATACCATGCAGAAGTTGTCAACCCATTTCAACTTTTACCCACGTAGAATTGTGAATGAGAGGACGAACATGCAAAAGGCTTCGCCAAGACCAGCTGCTAGAGGCATACACCTTACAGTTCCAGAAGGTCCGATCTCTCAGCCTGTGAGTATAGACCCAATCGACCCAGAGAGAGTCCCTTCTCGTCAGAATGCTCCAAACGTGCCTCGAGAGAAGGGCATGGTTCATATCAGCAACACGGCGAATGCCCAGACCACCTTCGGCCTTAGGCTTGCAAACCGAGACCCAAGAAACTTTGGCAGCCCCTCTAATAAGTTTCCCTTGAGACCACAAGAAACCACGGAACTTAGATTCAAGCTCCTTGCACACTCTAGAAGGCAACCGGAAAACAGAAGCCCAATAAACATGCATAGAGGATAACACAGATATTATCAATTGAAGCCGACCCGCAAACGAGAGATTTTTGTTCTTCCAATTTAAAATTCTGTTGTCTGCCGCTTCCAGAAGAGGGTGACAATCCTTATAAGTGAGGCCAGAATGCAAAAGAGGAACCCCGAGGTAGCGAGTCGGAAGACGACCCTCTTGAAAGGGTAATCGGTTAAGAATCAAGTTCTTAACATCATCCTTGACATTGCAGAAAAATATAGTACTTTTGGGTAGACTAGGAACAAGACCCGACATCTTCGTGAATTTATCTAAAGATTTCATCATGCACGTAGAAGAACTTAAGTCACCTCTAGCAAACAGAAATAAATCATCAGCAAAACAAATATTAATGATACGTTGTTCAGCACACCTCTTATGAAAAGAGAATTGAGGATCACGAGCAGTCTCTCTCTTGAGAGATAAGGTGAGCACTTTCATTATTATGAAGTAAGATCGGACGCATCTTTGGGTCACCATTTTGTTGAGAGTATGTGTAACCTTCCTCAGATGGAACCCACAAATCAACATCGTTTGTTCCAACATAAGCTTCAAACCTTTTCTTCCAGTTATAATAATCTTCTAGTTGCATCAACTTGGGTACTTCCTGACTTGTACCAATTTCGTTATCATAGTTGATGTCAGGACTAGATTTGAGCCTCTTCTCATCTTATTCATGATGTAAGTGCTGAAATCATGCATCATGGGAAATCATGCATCAAGATCATCCATGGATCGATTCACGTTGCTACTCTTTGATTTTGGTGGGTCTGAAACTCATCAAGAACACCTATCAATATTGCTCCCTGGATGCTATAAATGACTTAGTTACTAGGGTTTCCTCATAATGATGTATTTATACAATCTAGGGAGAACGTAATTACACAGAATACAAGACAAAATTTCATTGAATTCAGCAAAACATTCCAAGTATGGAAGAAGGTCGTTAAGAAGAAATAAGGTCGCATAGAACACTTAACGTGATTGTTAAGAGTAAACTCAGCAAGATCACCTAGCAAAGTCGTTAAGGGTTAGACAAGATCGTAATGAGTAAAACAAGATCGTTAAGCACAAAATAGAACAAGATCGCTAAAGAAGATCGTCAAGTGTAAAACAAATTCGTTAAGACTTAAAAAACATCGCTAAGGAAAACACGATCATTAAGCAATAACAACATCGTTAAGACTAAATGAATATCGTTAACATTACAGACAAGATCTATAAGCTATGAACAAGATCATTTAAGTCAAGAACATCATTTAGGCAGAAATAAGATCGTGAAGATATGATCAACATCGTTAAGTACAAAACAACATCGTAAAGAATAAAAACAACATCGTAAAGAATAAAAACAACATCGTTAAGTACAAATGAAACAACATCGTCTTGAATTAGTCTTAACGATCTTCTTTCTTACATAGCCAAATTCTTGAGTTCTTCAGTAAGCTCCAATCCTTCAAGATGTCTTCACCAGTAAGGCTCAATGGTGAAGTGTTTGAGTTGCCACCAACCAAAGATAGGTCCAACAAATTCCCCCTTTGGTGGCAACACAAACATCTCGAGAATAACATTATCTGAGTTGATGAAGCAACTTCAGCAGGAATCTCCAATATCTCCTTGCAAGGTTCTCATATTCAGGAATTATGCAGGTAATCTGAGTTTCCCATAGATATCACAAGTCTTCTCTCTTGAATTTCTCTAAGTCTGAATAATGCCATAACTCAATCATCCTTTCTGACCCTCAAGTAATTCGACTTAGGCCCCTGTCACACAAAAACCACCTTCTCGTACCAGCTAGTGACTCAGTTGTCATCTTACCAGCGTTGATACACTCCCAACACCACCAACAAAGGAAGAAACGAAAGTAGTTCGCATCAACAACTTTGTAAGGTCTGAGTCTTGACGATACGTTCTCTAGCCTTTGGTAGAAGATCCACTTTAGATAGCTCTTAGAGAGAAGTCTTAACTCAATAGCAACGGATATTCTGATTGTCTCAATATTTTCTCTTTAGAATACCAGTTCATGAGTTTGCCTGCTATAGTACCAGTTCTTGATAGGTTGCTCTGCTTGATTACCTTTGATCTTCTTTATCTTAACCTCACTGCCGATATTACGAAAGATGCCTCTATGTGGCACGACCTGACGCTTCCTCTCCTTAGCTTCATGTTCTTTTAACTCTGTCTCCCTGGATTGTTTATCGCTTTGAGTGACATAGGCAGCATAGATGTAGTCTTAAGCACGCTTTCCTTTTGGATCATTCGTATGGTTGACTGTATCTAGCCTTACCAGTTCCCTCAGCTCCCCGGAGAACAACTTTAGAATGTCATAAATTGTGGCGAAGAATTGCACGTAGCCGTTCCTTCTTTTCATAATAAATGCGTTAAATTTAGCATCATATTTCCAACCAAAAAATTTCATACCATCATTAATCTCTGGATTCGCTGGCATGTTCTTTAGGTCCTTTGAAGTAAACTGCAGAAGAGCTTTTCGATTAGGTGCCATCTCTTTCCAATCATCGACTATATGAGGTGCCTTTTTCTTCTTGAGTGCCTCAACCCTTTCCTTTTCCCTATCTTGAATGCTATGTTGTCTTGATTTGCTATCCTCCTTTATTTAAGTACTGACCATCTTCCGAGGCCTAGGTAATTGCTTGCGAATGTAGGATTTCCTGTCAACGCTTCGGATAGCCAGATAATCTCAAAGATCAGTTATGTTCATCCGACTTACAACAACATCAATCATTTGAGGAGTAGGAGGTGGAGGTATCACATCAACTGGATCTTCTGGAGGCGATTGGTATTGTGAAATGAGTTCATGGAGTTTTTCTTTTAGGTTATCGTTGAACTTAATAAATTTAACTTCCTTTTCAATATAGGAAAATGGGTTGACAAAGGGATCAAAGTCTTTTTCACCTGCTTGAGTGTTGTTTAAGTGAGCATCCATATCATTTTCATCGTTGTATAACTGTATGATTTGTGTACCCGATAAGCATCTGAGATAATCGAATTTCAATCCTCGCTTTATCAAGAATTTGACATATTTAGCTACCAAAGAACCATCTGAAGGATCAACATCAGTGCCTTCAAGATTTGTAATAATTCGAATTGGGGGATCATCAAAGCTATCGGTTTCAGATCTTGGAGCAACTGGATCAGAGTCTCTACTAATGGTGACTGAAAGAGTAAGACCAGCAATGTGCTTGGCAATCTCTTCATGTCTTTGGTAGATCTCTTCAGCCATGTCACGATCATGCGCTTGTTCAGTTCTTTGAGCTATCGAGCTTTCTCCCTCTTTATCTTCTCTTCTTCCTCAAATTCTTCCTCATGGGTAAGCTTCTTCTTCCCTTTGTCTCTGGCTGCGTGACGTGCTTCCCTATCAGTTGGTCTTGGTGGTGAACGGACTGGTTCTTGTAGAGCAGTCACCGACACAGAAGTTTCTACAGATGCAGTAACATGACTAGGAGCAGTCAAAGTAACAGCAGGGACAACATAGGACACTTGACGTGTCGGAAAAATTGGTGCTTGATCACGGGCAAAGAAAGCTTACTGTATCACCCAATTTTCCTCTTCTATTTCAGCAGCAATCCTACTTCTTTTTTAGGTTTCCAAAATCCGCTCATGATCTTCTCTGGTTATTGGATAACGACCCCTGTTGACATTGATTATGCGTTGAAACCTAAGCCAGTTTCTGCAAGGGTGTGCAGGAGTGTCATCTGGTTCTAGACAAAAGATGTTCTCGGGATATGGAATCACCGGGACTGGTTCTTGTGTGGCAGTCTCAGTGTCAACAGATATATGAGGAGAAGGTACTTTAGTAGAAGGATCTTGAATTTCACCTTCTTCTAGGTTTATGGTTTCAATGTTCTGAGCAACATTCTCTAAAGTGGCAGTATGTGACAATTCAGGCTGGAGCATACTTGGGAAGGTCAACAGTGGAACAGGAGGTGTGAATAGATCTTCTGGCTGAATTTTAACTTCTGGATACTCCACAAAGTCTTCATCATAACTGCTTACCATATCCAAATCAATGAAGTTTAGTGGGTTAGAATCGATCAACAGAGTTTTCATTCTTTCCTCTGGTTGAGATCTTTCCCATTTATCAGGTGTCATCACATTGAGTGGTTGTGGTTGGAGTGCTCCTCACTGATCATCTCCTCTATCATCAGTGACATAGACTTATCGCGATGATGGAGTTGATGCAAGTCTTTCAACATAAAAATCTCTGAATTTTGACATGGCAAATTCCATAAATGCAGGATCTACAAACATATGTCTAGTCTGTTTTGGATTAGTGATAATAATGCTGGCAGACTGAGAAGTACTTTGCACAGGAGGAGCAAGACTCAGCTGTGAGAAGCTTCAGAAATAAGTTGACGACTCACACTCCTATTGACCACTGGAGCTATAGCAGCGGTCTAGTCTCAATATCATCAGAATTTTGTATCAGTGCAGTCATAAACCTGGGAGTTATAAGGTTTTCGGGCACTGGAGCTATTTGCTTTAGATTTTCACATAAACCTACCAAATCATCATCAACTGTCTCATCATTCATGAAGAGATCACCAGAATTGGAATCAACGTCGGGATCATCCTTCAGCTTGGTTCAATCACTGGAATTATGCTGGTCCATTGAATTTGGTTATTACTCCTCGTATGATACATGCTGAGCGGTTTTCCTTAGATACTTCGGTGGCTGAGTTTCATAACCGTGGTATTCCGGAAAACTGGCAACATCTTGGTATTGTCCTTATGTTGTTGCACCCAGGTGAGAGTGACAACTCTACTGGTTCTCTATTACCGGTAGAGCTGCTTTTCTGCCTCGTTGATTGGGATACGATTCGGGAAAGGCATGACTTAGTTCTATGGGCTAAGGTGGTATGGTTCCCCCAGTGCATCCCTAAGCATGCTTTTCACATGTGGTTAGTTTTTCGGAAACGTATGCGTACTCAGGACAGAATCCTTTAGTGGGACCCATCTAGGAGGCGAAACCAAAATATGATGTTTTGCCCGCTTTGCTTCTCTGATTTTGATTACATTCAGCATTTATTTTTCCAGTGTGAGTATGCTAAAGTTGTTTGGGATATAGTTCGAGTGAAGATGGGATCGCCGGTTGTGAATCCGAAGTGGGGCGATATTGTTGTGGAGTTGTGTTCTTGGTCTAACTCTAAAACGATAAAATCTGTTGCTGGCCGTATTGGGGTTGCTGCTGCTTCTTACTTGGTTTGGCAGGAAAGGAATAATAAAATCTTTAGAAACCATGCTCGTCCTCCAGATATATTAGGTAATCTTATTATCGAAACTATTCGGTTAAGGCTTATGAGATTCAAATTTCGTGGTTCTCCTTCTGTTCGTGTCAAGCTGGCAGATTGGGGTGTGGTCAGTAATGGGGTGTTCGATAATGAAGGCTAGTTTTCTTGTCTAGCTGGTTTGTTTTGGTGTGCCTGTCGGCTACTTGTTTTTTTTTTGTTGTTTCCTTGTTTGTCTTTGTTTGGTCTTAGGGGGTTGTCCCTGTTAGCTTTTCTTGGAGTGTTTTGCTCCTTTTGTACGCTTTTACTTTTATTGAATCACCGGGGAAACCCTTAAAAAAACGTCAGGATCATCCACTGTAAACATATCAGCATCGACCTCGAAGTCACTGTCTTTCAATTCTACAAATTTAGATCGATCTGTTCCAAGTTCTTTGCCTTGATTAGTTTGATCAATGTTCTCTGTTTCGGTCATGTTTTTGTTGGATTTTGAACGGGTTTATCAAAGTCATATTAACTCTTTAATATTTTAAATGCAGCGCAATAAAATTACTTTCTCATAGTTGAGTTATGTTAGAAACGGTTTTAACATGCAAAGCAAAACCCGAACAAAAAGAGTGATCCAAATATAGAGTGTATGCTATCAAAATAGAACTCAACCATAGTGGGTTTTAGTACCTTTTGGATGAAGCAATAAGGTTATGAAGGAAGATGATGAGCTCGAATGACAAGTCCCCAAAATAGAGAACCTCAGCGCGTATACCCGATCTAGCCTCCAATGAACACCCAATGTTGCTAGGATTTTGGATCTTGAACTCCTTGTCACTTTTCTTCTTGGACCGATCCAATTTAAGGAGAGCACCCAAACTCGGTTCTACTAAGTGTTTGTGTGTTGAACCATCATTTTTGTGAGAGTATGATTATAAAGCCCCTTTGTTGTACCTCTTGTAGTACACATAATAGTACATATGTACACTTTTAGTACACATGTAGTACAACTAGTACAAGTACACTTTGTAGTACATTAGTCAAGGCAAAGGGATATATCCTTTTATTTTATATTAGAAGTAGCTTAACTTAAAATATAAAATACTCATTAAATTAATTAACCCATTTAAATAATTTTATGACCATACTCTTTAAAATAAATCATCCATACGATTTATTATTTTCAAGTGCCATAATTCTGAAACCCATTTTCTAAATTTAATATTTAAGAGATATTATTTATTTATATGTAAATAAATATCGCGGGTGTCGTCTAGCTAGTTATTGGGTATGACCCGACATTGGATCAAACGTACTAGCTACATCGTTCTAATATGTTCTTGAGCCTTAGACATCTAACTCTTAACGAATAAGAGGGACAAATTCCATCTTGACTACATACGTCTCTCACAATGACCTAGTACTGTACTTGAGCTTAGCCTTATGTACTGCCGTGTTTTTCAGGACAACGAAGAACTAAGTCATAGCACAACATTCGGTGAATATCAAGACCCAATATGTATCTCAGGTCAAAGGATACTATGATATTCGCCTTACTCAAGATTACTTATGATCAATCACAAAGATTCCATGTAGTAAGTCTTGAGAGCGGGTGAGTCCAATATTTGTATCCCACAAATATCTATGAACTTTGGCAGCATCTACTTGCTTTATATTCATACCGTATGAATATCCACCAATCCAAGTTCATAATAGTCTTATCTTCGTATTTGTTCCCACAAATATGACCGACTACGGATGTTTAGAATAATCAACTTATTCATGGATTTAAACATACTAAAATGGAACATTACACAATTTAAATGAAAATATCATAATCATATAAATGTGTCAAACTGACAATCGTTCCGATATCTAAATAGAAAACTAGATTAATTCCAATCACTAGAATATCGAAGTCCCATGGCGCAAGTGTGACGCTCATGCTTTGCCCTTTCTAGGAGCTTTGTGAGTAGATCCGTAACATTTTGGTCGGTATGAACTTTGCGAATACATATCTTTCCCTTTTTAACTTCATCCCTTATGTAGTTAAACTTCCGCTCAATATTCCTCGTCTTTTGATGATCACGAGGTTCCTTGATTTTAGCAATCGCACCCTCGTGATCACAAAGAATCTCTAGGGTTCTTGAATGGTAGGAACAACCCCTAGCTCGGCAATAAATTTGTTCAACCATACGGCTTCTTGCTTGGCCAAAGAAGCGACGACGTATTCTGATTCCGTAGTGGACAATGCAACCACCTCTTGTTTTGAGCTCTCCTAAGAGACGACTCCTCCATTCATAATGAAGTTATACCCCGATTATGATTGAGAATCATCTCGATCCGTTTGGAAGCTCGCATCCGTGTAACCCTTTACTACGAGTTCCTCTTCACCACATCCACATATTAGAAACATATCTTTAGTCCTTCTAAGATATTTTAATATACTCTTGACAGCCATCCAATGACTATCACCTGGATTTTGCTGGTATCTACTTGTCATGCTCACATGACACATCTAGTCTAGTGCATATCATAGCATACATGATGGATCCTATAGCAGAAACATATGGGACTCCACTCATTCTATCATGCACATCCCTTGAGCTTGGACATTGAGACGTGCTCAATATAGTCCCTCTATGAATAGGTGCCAAATCTCTCTTAGAGTTTTCCATCTTAAACCTTTTCAAGATTTTATCAATGTATACTTTGATTTAAACCTATTAAGTGCCTTGATCTATCCCTATAGATCTTTATTCCCAAAATATAGGCAGCTTCACTGAGATCCTTGATGGAAAAGCAACTTCCAAGCCAGGCTTTTACACCTTCCATGGTTGAAACGTCATTTCCAAATAGTAGAATGTCATCGATATATAGCACTAGAAAAGTGATAATGCTCCCACTAGCCTTCTTGTACACACAAGCTTCATCAGCGTTCTTGATGAAGCCAAATTCTCTATTTCTTCATCAAAACGGTGATTCCAACTCCTTGATGCGTGTTTCAATCCATAGATTGATTTCTTTAACTTGCATACTTTATTAGGATGTTTTGGATCGACAAAACCTTCAGGCAGATCCATGTAAACATCTTCCTTAAGATATCCATTCAGGAAAGCCGTTTTGACATCCATTTTCTATATCTCATAATCATAGTATGCGGCTATGGCAAACATTATCCTAATTGACTTTAGCATTGCCACAGGCGAGAAAGTTTCATCATAATCAACCCCTTGAGTTTGAGTGAAACCTTTTGCTACAAGTTGAGCTTTAAGGTATCTAAGTTACCATGCATGTCGGTCTTCCTTTTGAAAACCCACTTACTTCCAACAAGTTTGGACTTAGGAGCTGGCACAACCAAGTCCCAAACTTGGTTGTCATACATGGACTGCATCTCAACTTTCATGGCTTCCTGCCATTTGTCCGAATCAGATTTGGACATTGCATCATGGCATGTGGTTGGTTCATCAGAATCTACCACATAATATCCTTTTATGAAAAATCCATATCTTTCAGGTGGATTGGATTTTCCCTTTCCAAAAAAAAATATTTTAGTTCTACCAGATCTACGAACATTGCGTGTGTCTTGATCAACATTTTGATCATCTTCAAAAACCTTTTGTTGAGGGCTAGTATCAACCAAACGTATATCGGCTTGTGGTTCTTGATCCTCATCAAGTTCCACCGTTCTACTACTAGTTCCTTCCATAAGGGACTTAGTTTCCAAGAACTCAGCCTTTCGAGCAATAAAGACCTTTTTCTCTGTTAGATTATAGAAGTAATATCCCATAGAATCTCTAGGATATCCCACAAATATACACTTAGTGGATCAGGGTTCTAATTTGTTTGAAGCATCGTGTTTTACATAAGCTTCACAACCCCACACCTTTAGATATGATAAGGATTGAACCCTTCCATTCCATAATTCAACATGTGTCCTTTCCACTTTCTTGGTTGGGGCCATATTTAAATGTACTTCCTCGTGCTGTTGGAGCTGGAGGAAGATTATGTCAATTCAGTCTTTCATTCGTGAGTATATTCGGTCTACTGTGGGCAATGGTAGGGGTACTTCTGCCTGGTTTGACAAATGGACTGAATCTGGTCCATTGTGTCAATTTATATCTCCCAAGTCTATTTATGATGCGGGTTTCTCCTCTTCCTTTATGGTTACGTATCTCTTCGGTCCGAGTGGGTGGAATTGGCCTTTGGCGTGGCTCGATTTGTTTCCCGTGTTAAATGAAACATCTCAGATGTTCCTGAACTCTACCACTGATAGATTGTTTTGGAAGTTCGAAAACAAGTTGGGGGAGTGTACATCTACACGGGTATGGGAGTCGTTTCGTTTTTATGGTGATGATGTCCCATGGGTAAACTTTGTTTGGTTTGCTCAATGTATCCCTCGCCATGCCTTCATTGTGTGGTTGATTATGCGGAGGAGGTTACTTACTCAAGACAAGATTATGAGTTGGGGGTTCGCAAGGCGTAAAAATATGAACATGATGTGCTGCTTATTGTGCTACAACAACTACGACTCGTATGATCACCTTTTCTTTCAATGTTCTTTTGCTGCTCATGTTTGGAAGTTGGTTCGAATAAACTCTAGTTTGGTGGGTGTGTCTGACTAGGAGCATAAAATACATTATTTAAGATTACTTCCAAACCATTTGGAAGCTCCAAAAGATAGTCTCCCTAGGCCTCAACTTGAACTTTAGCTCCATTGCCCATGAAGAGACTAATGTCTCCCACCTTTACTTGCTTATTTCTTTTGAACCACTGCAGCAAATTACAAATATGAGTTCCACATATGGTATCTAATACCCATGTGTTAGAAGAAATAGCATTAAGCTCAATATTAATCATGAAGATCGTACCAGAGGTTTGACCGGCATCCCTCTTTGCCTTCAACTACTTGAGATAGGTAGGACAATTCCTCTTCCAATGTGCTACCTCACCACACTCAAAGCATGGAGCATTCGTAGCAACCTTTTGCTTCTTTTCCTCCAGTTTCGGGGTTTCTTTCTTACCCTTTCCCTTTCCTTTAACATTCCCTTTCCCTTTGGAAACATTTTCCTTGGGGCTAGAGCGAGGCCTCTTCTTCTTGCCACCCTCATTGATCGTTAGAACGGGCTTAACAGTTTTGCCCATCCCTTGCTTGGCCATTTTGAGCATTCCATTAAGCTCGGGGATGGTATTGTCCCAAACATCCATATTGTAGTTTAAGACAAAATTTTCAAACTTTTTTGACAAAGAGTTGAGGATCAAATCCATAGGCAACTCTTGTAAACAGGACAATTCAGCCTTTTGAGACGATCAATGTGGCTCTTCATCTTAAGTACAGAAGATGAAACCGATTGGAACTCGTCCATATGACAGGCACGGAGTGCTGAAACTGTTTCGAAGCGCTCAGCCCTTGCATTTTGATGAAACATCTCCTTCAATTGGGTTATAATGTCTTATGCCCTGTGATTCTCAAAGTCCTTTTGGAGTTTGGGGATTCATGCTTGCTAGCATGAGGCAAGAAACTTGCACGGAGTCCTCGTTGTATTTCACCCAATCGGGGTAGGCCTCAACATCTTCCTCATCAGGTCCATTGGGGACGGGATCGTCCAACACATAAGACTTCTTTTCTTTCTTGAGAATAATTTTCAAGTTGCGGTGCTAATCCACAAAGTTGTCTTGGTTGAGATGATTTTTGTCTAGTATGGATCTTAAGGATAGGTTATGGACGGGTGGGCGGTTGGCGTCATTATTATTGGCCATCTACAAAATTTGACAAAGTTCAATTTTAGTATTTTCAATATCAATATTAATTTTAAATTTGTTAATGCCCTTTTATGTCTCATAGACAATTAATAATTTAAAATCTAGAATCCAACGTTAAATTTAAATAGTGGTTAGGTGACCTTTATCCCATTATCTAAATTAACAAGGTAGTCAACGTCTGACATTGGCAACCCTTTACAACTTCTACAGGTATGGGATCGGTTAAACATCTTATGTTTTCTTGGCATGTTTAATCCCATCAATAACTTTGGTCTCCATACTTCGGTGACCCTAATCACATGGTTTCCAAATCAAGTTGTCCTACTTATACGCACGTGTAAGTTTACACATACAAGTGGTTAGGTGACCTTTATCTTACGAATATGGTAAACTTACCTCACTAATGCAAGTTCCCTCAAATCCACTCAGGTGACCTTAGTTCACAACTAAATCGAGTGTCGTACAAAAAGAGTGACGTTAAAAGTTGTTTTTATAAGGCTCTTTAGTTTTCAAAATTCATGTTTAGAAAACTCTATGTACCATGCAATTCGCATGCAACCAAATGCATGGTACCCTAATGTTGTGAAATCCATATTTCATGGTTCTTTTAATAAAATCCATTTTATTTGCTCCTTGTTAATGACAATTTTAGAACTTATTTTACCTCGTTTAATGTTTATTAGTTTGTTTTAGCATGCATATCCACTTATCATCCAAACAAAATAAAAAACCATTCAAGCATGACAAAATAGGTGCATAGCCATAGCCAACTATTGACAAAACTTATTCGCCGAAACAAGTGTGTCTCTCTCCTAAAGGACAAAATGACACAGGTGACGTGTCGGTGAACTCCCACTTGATCCCACATCCAAATGCTTGTTCCTCCTTTGATTTTGTCTTTGTTAGCTTCTTTTGGGCTTGAAAGGCTCTCCAAAACAACTCCAAATGAATCATGTTTATCTGTTTTCAAAAGACCACTCTTTTGTAGTGTTAGTATGCGATTCTTATTTATGTGCCCAAGGCAGCAATGCCAAATGTAGGTGTCACTCAAGTCCCTTTTGAGACATTGAGCTATCATATGATGTTTCAAGAACTGATTCACAAATACCATTTATAGGCATAGCTTTAAAATAAAACACATCATTAAAAAACTTGGATATCTTGTTAACAAATTTAAAATCATATCCAAGATGTCTTAAACGGGAATGGAAATTATGTTCCTAGTCAAACTAGGAGCATAAAATACATTATTCAAGATTACTTCCAAACCATTTGGAAGTTCCAAAAGATAGTCTCCTTGGGCTTAAACTTAAACCTGTAGCTCCATTGCCCATGAAGAGACTAATGTCTCCCGCCTTTACTTGCTTATTTCTTTTGAACCACTACAGCAAATTACAAATATGAGTTCCACATCTGGTATCTAATACCCATGTGCTAGAAGAAATAGCATTAAGGTCAATATTAATCATAAAGATCGTACGAGAGGTTTGACCGGCATCCCTCTTTGCTTTCAACTCCTTGAGATATGTAGGACGATTCCTCTTCCAATGTCCTACCTCACCACACTCAAAGCATGGAACATTCGTAGCAACCTTTTGATTCTTTTCCTCTGGTTTCGGGGTTTCTTTCTTACCCTTTCCCTTTCCGTTGACATTCCCTTTCCTTTTAGAAACATTTTCCTTGGGGCTAGAGCAAGGCCTCTTCTTGTTGCCACCATCATTGATCGTTAGAACAAGCAGAACAGTTTTTCCCATCCCTTGCTCGGCCATTTTGAGAATTCCATGAAGCTCGGGGATGGTCTTATCCTAACCATTCATATTGTAGTTTAAGACAAAAGTCTCAAACTTCTTTGACAAAGAGTTGAGGATCAAATCTGTAGGAAACTCTTGTGAACAGGACAATTCAGCCTTTTGAGACGATCAACGTGGCTCTTCATCTTAAGTACAGAAGATGAAACCAATTGGGACTCGTCCATATGACAGGCACGAGGTGCTCGAACCGTTTCGAAGCGCTCAACCCTTGCCTTTTGATGGAACATCTCCTTCAATTGGGTTATAATGTCATATGCCCTGTGATTCTCAAAGTCCTTTTGGAGTTCAGGGATCATGCTTGCTAGCATGAGGTAAGAAACTTGCACGGAGTCCTAGGTGTATTTCACCCAATCGGCGTAGGCCTCATCATCTTCCACATTGGGTTCGTCGGGGACGGGATCGTCCAACACAAAAGAATTCTTTTCTTGCTTGAGAACAATTCTTAAGTTGCGGTGCCAATCCACAAAGTTGTCTTGGTTGAGACGATTTTTGTCTAGTATGGATCTTAAAGATAGGTTATGGACGGGTGGGCGGTTGGCATCATTATTATTGGCCATCTACAAAATTTGACAAAGTTCAATTTTAGTATTTTTAATATCTATATTAATTTTAAATTTATTAATGCCCTTTTATGTCTCATAGACAATTAATAATTTAAAATCTAGAATCCAACGTTACATTTAAATAGTGGTTAGGTGACCTTTATCCCATTATCTAAATTAACAAGGTAGTCAACGTCTGACAATGGCAACCCTTTGCAACTTCTAGAGGTATGGGATCAGTTAAGCATCTTATGTTTTCTTGGCATGTTTAATCCCATCAACAACTTTGGTCTCCATACTTCGGTGACCCTAATCATATGGTTTCCAAATCAAGTTGTCCAACTTATACGCACATGTGAGTTTACACATGCAAGTCGTTAGGTGACGTTTATCATACAAATATGGTAAACTTACCTCACTAATGCAAGTTCCCTCAAATGCACTCAGGTGACCTTTATCCCCTAAAGCGTTCACAACTAAATCGAGTGTCGTACAAAAAGAGTGACGTTAAAGCTTTTTTTTATGAGGCCCTTTAGTGTTCAAAATTTTACTCTATGTACCATGCAATTCGCATGCATTCAAATGCATGGTACCCTAATGTTGTGAAACCCATATTTCATGGTTCTTTTAATAAAATCCATTTTATTTGCTCCTTGTTAATGACAATTTTAGAAATGATTTTAGCTCGTTTAATGTTTATTAGTTTGTTTTAGTATGCATATCCACATATCATCCAAACAAAATAAACAATCATTCAAGCATGACAAAATAGGTGCATAACCATAGCCAACTATTGACAACACTTGTTCGTCGAAACAAGTGTGTCAAGGTGTCTCCTAAGGGACAAAATTACACATGTGACGTGTCGGTGAACTCCCACTTGTTCCCGCTTCCAAATGCTTGTTGCTCCTTTGATTTTGTCTTTGTTAGCTTCTTTTGGGCTTGAAAGGGCTCTCCAAAACAACTCCAAATGAATCATGTTTATCTGTTTTCAAAAGACCACTCTTTTGTAGTGCTAGTATGCGATTCTTATTTATGTGCCCAAGGCAGCAATGCTAAATGTAGGTGTTACTCAAGTCCCTTTTGAGACATTGAGCTATCATATGATGTTTCAAGAACTAATTCATAAATACCATTTATAGGCATAGCTTTAAAATAAAACACATCATTAAAAAAACATGGATATCTTGTCAACAAATTAAAAATCATATCCAAGATGTCTTAAACGGGAACGGAAATTATGTTCCTAGTCAAACAAGGAGCATACAATACATTATTCAAGATTACTTCCAAACCACTTGGAAGCTTCAAAAGATAGTCTCCTTGGGCTTCAACTTGAACTTTAGCTCCATTGCCCAAGAAGAGACTAATGTCTCCCGCCTTTACTTGCTTATTTCTTTTAAACCACTGCAGCAAATTACAAATATGAGTTCCACATCTGGTATCTAATACCCATGTGTTAGAAGAAATAGCATTAAGCTCAATATTAATCATGAAGATCGTACCAGAGGTTTGACCGGCATCCCTCTTTGCCTTCAACTCCTTGTGATAGGTAGGACAATTCCTCTTCCAATATCCTACCTCACCACACTCAAAGCATGGATCATTCGTAGCAACCTTTTGCTTCTTTCTTACCCAACCATTCATATTGTAGTTTAAGACAAAAGTCTGAAACTTATTTGACAAAGAGTTGAGGATCAATGTGGCTCTTCATCTTAAGTACATAAGATTAATTGGGACTCGTCCATATGACAGGCACGGAGTGCTCGAACCGTTTCGAAGCGCTCAACCCTTTCCTTTTGATGGAACATCTCCTTCAATTGGGTTATAATGTTATATGCCCTGTGATTCTCAAAGTCCTTTTGGAGTTCAGGGATCATGCTTGCTAACATGGGGTAAGAAACTTGCACGGAGTCCTAGGTGTATTTCACCCAATCGGCGTAGGCCTCATTTCTTGCTTGGGAACAATTCTCAAGTTGCGGTGCTAATCCACAAAGTTGTCTTGGTTGAGACGATATTTGTCTTGTATGGATCTTAACGATAGGTTATGGACGGGTGGGCGGTTGGCGTCATTATTATTGGCCATTTATAAAATTTGACAATGTTTAATTTTAGTATTTACAATATCAATATTACTTTTAAATTTGTTAATGCCCTTTTATGCCTCTTAGACAATTAATAATTTAAAATCTAGAATCCAACGTTACATTTAAATAGTGGTTAGGTGACCTTTATCCCATTATCTAAATTAACGAAGTAGTTAACGTCTGACAATGACAACCCTTTGCAACTTCTAGAGGTATGGGATCGGTTAAACATCTTATGTTTTCTTCGCACGTTTACTCCCATCAACAGCTTTGGTCTCCATACTTTGGTGACCCTTATCAAGTTGTCCTACTTATACGCATGTGTATGTATATTCTTCAAGAAAAACAAAGAAGATGGTTCCCTTTTAACCCACCTTTTCGGCCCAGCACAAAACCGAAAGGGTTTTGTTGTCTAAACAACAAATCATCCAAATGATTAAAATAAATAATCTTTCAAGATAACTACATGCATGTTAGTGAAGTATCTTGAAAGGCTTAGGATTACTATGGACAAAATTTTCGGGTATATGGTATAAATAACCAAAACCAAAACTTTTGTTGAGTTAACCAACTAACTCTTTGAAGCATATATCCATATAACCGGCTCTAGATGCTATTGTTGGGTTTTGAATGGGTTTATCAAAGTCATATTAACTCTTTAATATGTAAAACGCAGCAGAATAAAATTACTTTCTCAAAGTTGTGTTACGTTAAAACCGATTTTAACATGCAAAGCAAAACCCGAACAAAAAGGGGGATCCAATATAGAGTGTATGCTATGAAAATAAAACTCAACCATAGTGGGTTTCAGGTATACCTTTCGGAAGAAGCAAGAAGGTTATGAAGGAAGATGATGAGCTCGAATGACAAGTCCCCAAAGTAGAGAACCTCAAGCGTGTATACCCGATCTAGCCTCCAACGAACACCCAATGTTGCTAGGATTTTGGATCTTGAACTCCTTATCACTTTTCTTCTTGGACTGGTCCAAGATAAGGAGAGCACCCAAAATCGGTTCTACTAAGTGTTTATGTGTTGAACCATCATTTTTGTGAGAGTAGGAGAAATATATATATATATATATATATATATATATATATATATATATATCTATACTACTATATAATACATATTGGTCATCGGGGGTATTTTCGTCATAAAATTCCTTAATTTTAAGACGCGTACAAGAAGTTTAGCACCATGTACAATTCTTAAAGCCTCACGTTTAAAGCTAACTCCACCGTTTACAACCATGACTGCTTAGGGTGTTTTCGTCTCTAGATTGTAGGGCCGTATTTCCTCTCGATATCCTCTTTGCCGCCTATCGATAGCATCATTTCCAACCTTCTACTCTCGATAGCAGCATCATCAGTTGTCTCTCTCCCCATCGGTTGGGCAATCTCCTGCCATTTCCTATCGATTACCCCATTTGCTAATCACTTCACGCATACGGTAATGATCACGCTTAGAGAAATTCAATTCATTTGGGCCTCTTGGCATCTCCGACTGAATTCAAGCTCGAAGCGGCTCTGATTGCAGGAATCTATGAATTCAAAGCTCCATCTCCATTTTGCTTCATCTCGCAGCTTCTAAATCGAAACCAAGGTATGTTCTGATTCATTCATTATTGTTGAGTTTTTTTAATTTCTCCCGCATTTATTTTTAGGGTTCGATCCTCATCCCTTTGGTACCTTCTTCTTTTTCACATGGCTTCATTTGAACCTTGATTTTTTTGAAGAATGGATGGATAACGAGCAGTCCTTTCAATTTGGTACTAGATTTTAGCAAAGGTTATTCTTCTTATTGAAATATCATCTCAATATCATGTATGTAGACTACTAATTCGTTCCTGGGTTGTTTTTTTCCAAAACAGGTTGGTTTGCATCTTTTTTGAGCTATAAATGGAGTTAACATTTTGAATACCATTTGTTAATTGATTCATTCACACCAATGGAGTTAAGATGACATTTAAGCATTTATGTTTCTGATTAAGCAGTTGTGAATGAATCAACTGCGTGATTTCTGCTAACCGCTCCTTGCCACACAATTGCAACCATTTTTTCCCCCTGAGTTATGTATCATTTATATGATTCCCTCGATCTTCTATGAAAGCCATTTAAAGCTTTGTTGTGTATGATTTTCCAATTGACCATTTTGTTATATTTGTAGGGATCTGTTGCAAAACCTTATGAAATTTGTTGCTCATGAGAAAGAACATCAGGTAATATTGATTGCTTATGTTTTTAATCAATACACAGTCGTCTGATCTTTGGTGAGCAGAATCATATTTGGGTACACCCAAACATAATATATTTTATGATTTTGTATTTTTTTTTCAATTTGAGTTTGTGTACTTTGCAGAGTGTATCTTTATGATGGTATTGCTTTTGTGCTTTAGCTCATCACAATCCGATGTATGCGTGGCATAATTTTGAACCGATTATCATTCATCAAGGATATTAGCCAAACGGGTGAGAGTAACCTGAGTAAGTTTATCATCTTTTCTTTATTTGTTGGCTTAACCGAGTTTAATGATGTGTAGTTCATGGCTTACACAAGAAAAAGTGAATAGATGTAGTTGATATATTCTTTAAAACCATTTTAGAATTGATAATCGAAGACATTGACCCGAATCAAATATATTTGTGTAAAGTGACCCTTTTTGTTGGATGTGCCATCTTTAATTCATTGGTTGTTTAATTTTGGCTAACTGGGCTGGTCATGTTATTTCACTGGGCATTATCCTTTGTGACAAGTTACCCTTCAGAATTAATTTCATTTGAGATGATGGTAAAGTTGTTGAAGTTCTTTTGCTATTAGAGAAAATGGGATGGCAGGTTACAGTGTAATAGATATGTTGAAATTGCCACTCTTGATGTTGCTCAAGATCTTTACTTTATTTTTACTTTGGTCTTCTTTGATTCAAGCTATTATTTTTTATTTCTAAATAAATAATTTTAGGATTTGGTTTTGATGTGTTCTGCAAGCAGGATGAGAGTGGTGGTGGTTTGTGCATGCATATGTGATTTGTAACAACGTACCTGCTTTCGAAACCATGGGTAGGGGTGCTGCTGTATTCTTCCAAATTTCACTTCAATCCTCCTGCTGTTAATGGTATGTCTGGATTCTTTTTTCTTATCTGGTTTCCAAAAGGTATAAAACAAAGACCCACAATTTGAGCCACACTTCATTTTTTTCAACAAAGTCAAAACTAGGTTTTATAAGATTCTATCTATTTCCATTTTGATGTTATTAGTTTTTTCTCCCCCTGTGTTATTTCTCATTTGTATTTTGGTGTAACTATGGCTAGCATTTGTCATTTCACCTTGCCCTCATATGAATAAAATGCTTCGGTATGTTTCTTCAGGTCAGCTTTGGCATTCGTCACTATGGCTAGCTAGCATTCGTCATTTGTGTCTTTCTGGCAGGGATGGGTAAAAGTGCAACTGACAGACAGAAGCAAAGGTATGTTTCTTCAGGTCAGCTTTGGCCAATCAGAAGCAAATGTATGTTTTTAGTTGTATCTTCTCCTTTCATATGATGTATATTCTCCTTGTAGCCCATGAGAATATTTTGCTTCAGGCTTGAAAAGGAAAGATTAAATTAACCAAATATCTATATCTCTATTGCATAACAGATAGAGGCAATATTGAATGATTTAAGGCTGCTTTGAAGCTGATGTGAGGCTAATTAGGTATTATTTTGAGCCTATATCTAAGCCTTCTTATATGGATGAAGGTTTTGAACTGATGTTTACTTGGTTGTTGGTTTGCAGGCTCCTAAAAGATGTTTAACACAGAGCAGTTATGTAAGCGGTATTTGGTTTGAACTGTGAAAAGATTGCCTTTTAATTTGACGGATTTTATGGATGCAGGTGCATACAAATGTTCCTTGCATGCTTTTTACACCAATCTATCCACATTCCCTCTCATTCAGACCCGTTATACTTCCTGATTCTGTGCGTCTTGAATTAAAGGCGAGTCAAGGCTCTCTCATGCATTTTAACTTCATTATAATTGTTGCATTTTTTATACATTTTGTTTTACTAATATTTACCATATCAGTTTTGATTGCACCGCCCTGAATGTCATGGTTGTGATAATTGTACCCAATATAGGAAGTAATGGTAAAAATGATTTGTCATTGCATATTGCAGTGAGAGCAGGGGATGTAAATTCAGCTATGGAGATTTTAAGCAGCACATAAGAACAAGAATTAAAGAAAGCGCTGTCGAAAATGAATCAATCCGGTGAAACCACTCTTTATGTTGCTGCTAAATACGGTTGTGCGGATTTGGTCAAAGAAATGAAGTTTTATGACTTAGAGGTGGCTGCTACGAAGGCGAAGAACAAGTTTGATGTGTTCCATATCGTAGCCAAACAAGGAGATCTTAGTATGAATTTCAATAAGATATTGGTTTGATTAAATTTATTCGATTATTGACGTCAAATTAAACTAATATTTACCTGAAAGTTGTTATGAGATGTTATTGAGAAAAGAATGGAAAACTTAATCAAATGTTATCAATTATCATAAGTTTCTAAGAAGATAAATAATCTGTTGATTTCTAGCAAGTTACTGTTTGCCTGATATGTGGTGAAAGAGTGAGTTACTTTACTCTTGTGTTTATGACATGTTAAATTACATTGAGAGAACGGTTCTTTTGTTTGATTTTCCAACTTATTACCTACTTGACTAAGACGCAAGTTGCTGCTGCTTTTATATCACACTAAAACAATGGATTTTTGCTACTGATAAACACTTGCATTCCTCAATATTATTGTAATTGTAGATTGGATTCTTTAAAATCCATTTACACACACGCGAGGCGGGTTAATGTAGAACTATTACAAAGACTGTATTTGTACTATCAAATATATATTGGTTAATTGTCGTCTTTGCATCGTGCAGTTTTCCTACTATATCGGGAGTAATATATATTTGGGTGTTCGTTATTGTTGATTTAAGATCCAAAAGGTCACATAAATTCAATCGATATTAATGATAAAACTATAAAATGTAGAATGCAATAGATAACGAGGGGATTGAATGTAGAGTGTAATAGATAACGTGGGGATTGATAACTGACAAAAAAAGTACCGCGCGTTGATTGATCGTCGCCGCTTATCAAATTAAATCGTTAGTGTTTATTTGACCATATATAAAGAACACACTCAGTAAATCATGAACGTTGTGTAAACTTATTTTCTTTTTCGAACTTGAATTTTGATCTTTAGGTTATTGGCATTAGTTTAAGTTTACTTGAGCTTTTCTCACTGGGCTTGTTCTTTTTGTTTGCTACAACTTATTATGAATAAATCATTCATTAGTTCATATTATGAAAATATGTAGTGTCTCAACCATGTTTGTCAAAAATTGTATTCTACGTCGTGAAAAGCTCGAAAACACTTAAAATAATCGTTTGTTAGAATTACGAAATGTGAAATGCAAGTTGGTTTTTGGTGAACTAATTAAAGGTGAAAGTGACATTTTCGATACGAACAAATAAAGTTATGGTTTTCTGAAAGATATAACTTTACACCATTTATAAAAAAAGAGGTAATGGGTGTTGTGAAAAAAAGATTGAGTTACCTATCATGAATTTGTAGGTTTACAACTGCAATAACAAATGTACAATGGAATATAAAGAAGGGTAAAGAAGGGTACTTGTTTACAGAGAAATAAATGTCACAATTAATTAAGAAGTGTTTCTACTTGACATAAAATGGAGTTTTAGTGTTTCTACTTGACATAAAATGGAGTTTTGCTTAGTAGCAAACAAGAGTGTTTGACACAGTTGTCTTTACATAAATATTAGAACAGTTATATGAATCTTTGGTTATGAGTATTAAAATTACTATTGCATCTAAACTTGTGTTTCAAGATTTACTTTGTCAATCTTAATAAATAAATTTTTATATAAAACTAACATGAACTTAAATAATTAGCTTGTCATATTTTATAACTTGAAATAAATATACGAACATGATTTGTACGTGCAAGTAAAAAAAAAAGAGAAGCGGATGAATGTATATTACATTTGTTTACACAGTAACAAAAAAACCTAATCCCACTTTCCAGCTGGTAAGGCTAATGTAGTTGCAGACGCACTCGATGTAAATTGTGGTGCCACCATAACAAGCGAACAGAAGACGAATACCGCGTTGTAGTTTGTTGTGCCGCTGCAACGTGCGAACAGAAGACGAATAACACGCTATACACTGTCGCCGCCGCAACGCGCGGGCACACGGCTTGTATATATATATATATATATATAGGGAGGAGATGATCATTTGAGAACCAATTGGGTTTGAGAACTAAAAAGAACTAATCTCAGCCACTAGTTTATATAGATGGAAAACCCCCTCCATGAATTATAGTGGTCCCCACCTGAAATTAGTGGTGGAGATTTAATTCTCAAAAGTTCTCAAAATAAAATGTTCTCATTTGAACCTAATCCTATATATATATATATATAGGGAGATGATCATTTGAGAACCAAACCAATTGGGTTTGAGAACTAAAAGAACCATTCTAAGCCACTAGTTTATATATATGAAACCCCCCCCCCCCCCACGAATTATAGTGGTCCCCACCTAAAATTAGTGGTTGAGATTTAGTTCTCAAAAGTATTTAAAACAAAAAGTTCTCATTTGAACCTAACCTATATATATATATATAGGTAGAGGATATTTTGAGAACCAATTGGGTTTGAGAACTAAAAAGAACTTATTTGAGCCACAAGTTTATTTACATGTATCCCCCCTCCCATGAATTGTAGTGATCCCCCCTGAAATTTGTGGTTGAGATTTAGTTCTCAAAAGTTCTCAAAACAAAAAGTTCTCATTTGAACCTAACCCTATATATATATATATATATATATATATATATATATATATATATATATATATATATATATATAGGGTTAGGTTCAAATGAGAACTTTTTATTTTGAGAACTAAATCTCAACCACAAATTTCAGGGGGGACCACTACAATTCATGGGAGGGGGGATACATGTAATAAACTTGTGGCTCAAATTAGTTCTTTTTAGTTCTCAAATCAAACTGGTTCTCAAATGATCCTCTCCCTATATATATAACCCCTTTGTAGTACACTTGTAGCACACATGTAGTACAACTAGTAAAAGTAGTACACTTTATAGTACATTTGTCAAGCAAAGGGATATATCCTTTTATTTTATATTAGAAGTAGCTTTACTTAAAATACAAAATACTCATTAAATTGTTTAACCAATTTAAATAATTTTATGACCATACTCTTCAAAATAAATCATCCATATGATTTATTATTATTTTCAAGTGCCATAATTTAGAAACCCATTTTCTAAATTTAATTTTCAAGAGTTAATATTTATTTATATTTAAATAGTTATCGCGGGTGTTATCTTGCTAGTTATTGGGTTTGACTCGACATTGGATCAAACGTACTAACCACATCATTCTAATATGTTCTTGGGCATACCGAGTCCAATAGTTTTGATCTTGATCAGCCAACTCATGGTTGCCTTGACCATCTGCACCCATGTCGGGTCTGTCAAGCTGTTTATCTTCCCGAGCTTCGGCCATGTGACATCCGGGAATTTCAAGGTTTACTTCCGTTAGACAATCTCCGTTAGTTACGTTAATAGTGTTAACTTAGTAACTAATGCTTAACTAGGCCGAATACGTCCACGACCTTTGGTTGATCACCGAACCCGTCCATATGTGCTATGTATTTATTTATATGTTGTTATTATGAGAAACGTGATTTAAATGCATGATTTTTATTAAAAAGAATGACTATTTAATTATTTGATAAATTATGTGACAAATTGCCTAATTATGTGATTATATGTTTAACCGGGTAACTAAGTGTATGCATACATGATTAATGATTGGGCTAGTCATTAGACTAATCATGGGCTAATGATGGCTAATCATTGGGGGCCCAAATCCCAATGAAAGCCCATGATGGCCATTAGTATTTAAATGAAGCTTTAAACCCTAATTACCCATTTGCATACATCACACAAGAAACACACACACACTCTCTCCCTCTTGCGATTCTGGACCAGCCTTAGAGACCATCAAGATCAGCCATCTTTTCTGTAGAAGAAGATCATCCATCGATCCTAGATCAAACCGTGAGTCCCATGACCATGTTTCTTGCTTTTCTATGTGTTTTCTTTATAAAGCATGCCTAGATCTCCATGTAATCGTTAGATTTTCTGTAAGAATGCTTAGGAATACTAGATCTATCATAAAGACTACAACTTTACGTGTGAAACTGATCCATAATAGAGATTCATGCTAGATTAGGTTATTTTGTGTAAAATGTGTTCTTGAAGATTTGATGATGAAAATACATGTTTATGATGTTAAAAATGCTCCTGTGATGTTCCTAAATGATTATGTATGCTTGAAAATGAATTTCATGAAGTATGGAGGCTGTTAGAAAGATTTTTAGTCAAATTTACGGGTTTTTTAGCGACCAGCGACACTGTGCATTCATTAGGAGAAACTATCCAGCGAAACTATGCATATCTCCTTCCAGCGACACTGTGCAGCGAAACTGTAGTGTCTCTCGTGAACGAAACTGACCTTGTCCCTGAACGAAAGTTCAACCAGTTCCTGGCGAAACTAGCTAGCGAAACTAGCAGTTTCTCTAGCAGTTTCTCTAGCAGTTTCTCCAGCGACACTGTGCAGCGAAACTGTAGTGTCTCTCGTGAACGAAACTGACCTTGTCCCTGAACGAAAGTTCAACCAGTTCCTGGCGAAACTAGCTAGCGAAACTAGCAGTTTCTCTAGCAGTTTCTCTAGCAGTTTCTCTAGCAATTTCGCCAGACTAAACCCAAACTTGTGCAACTTATTTGAATGCTATGCTATGACTTACATGATTATGCTATGATAAGACATACTATGATTTCTGTATTATATGAACCCTTGTTTATGATCAACCATCGGTGTCGTGTGTCGGTATGTCGAGTCGTAGTTCCAACGTGCTATGTTATGGGCCATAGTGACGTAAGTTAAAGATTAGACACAAAACTAATACTTAAGACCTAAACGTGTTCATAGGTCTTCGATAAGCAATCAATATTTGGATTTTTTTTAGCAAGCGTAGCAGTGCAACCCAAGGTGAGTGTCACTAACCCGTTTACTGTGAGCCCGTTTGGGACACACTGAATAACCTAATGAAAAACAATGCTGACAACTTTATGAGTGCTATGCACTACTTGATGAAACTGAAAACTTAGAGTGCTATGCACCTACCTGATGAACTTGAAGTGTTTTATGGGAAACACTTGTGAATTACTTAAACAACTAATTCTAAAACGAAACTGAAAAATGTTTTCGGGATTCATAAGAACCCCAAAGTAAACCGTTTTAATATGGCTAGTGTAGGTTAAAGTAAGTCTAAACCACATGATATCACATGATTTCTAAGGATTGCCTTTTAACTGAAAAAGTCCTCAACTTAATTGTGCCATTAATTGTAAAGCGAGGGGATGTTGGGTAGATCTACTGGAGTTTGACAAACTCCGCCTCGTGACACTGGAGGTGCACGGAGGTACAATATCAGCCTATCTGACCGTGGTCCTGAGAGGACACGGGGGAGGCAAAGCCGCGATGACATAGGTCCGCAAAACAAAATAGATGATGGCGCTGCCACTACAATTATCGGTCAGCTTTGGTACAAACTTCCTTAGTGCATGGAACAACGGATTAGCTACCCGCGATATCGGTTGAGCACTTTAACTATACAAAACTAGTACATACCCGATAACGTAGGTTACGGACAATACTTTTACTAAACCACAATACTATGATTTTGGTTATCATTAAGCGTTGCTTTTCACAATTAAATTGTACATAAGAATATGTTTATACGATTATGATGTATGAGACCGGGCCACTGCATGACAAGCCCACTGTGAACTCACCAACCGTTAGGTTGACACTTGCGTGGTTTAAACTTTTGCAGATCGCTAAGGAGTATCCGGATCGGGTTGGCATGGCACACGAAGACATTTTATTTTTAGTTAAACTTAATTGAGAATTTAAAACACTGATTTTGTAAAGCACGTGGTTAGTGCTAAAGACAATATTTTCCGCTGCGTACTGTTAAACGGTTTTTATTATTAATGTTTGGACTTTACTCTGATCCGTTTAGTATTTGTAACTAATGGTTGTGGTCCTGGTTTGCTCGCACCCATCAACGGTATAGACCCCGTCAGTGGTTAATTTGGGGGTGTGACAGGCCAAGAGCTCCTTCAGTCTTTTAATCTCTTCAGCTGCTCAGATATTATCTCGTTCGCATGCTCCAGTTCAGCTGATAATTTGGAGTTCTGGTGGAGAAGATTATCCACCTCGGCTTCCAGCTCTTGTACATACTCATCATTTTCATGAGAAGTGCCAGCTTCAACATTTTTTTATTTCAAGTTGAGCTTCTGTTTTGGCCTCAATCATTACAACATTTACAGCTGTAGTTTCAGGTTGTTCAACTTGCAATATAGAGGTAGCAGCTTCAGCTCTACAGAGGTCATCAGCACAGATGGTTGTTCTATGGTCTCAGTTCCAACTCGTGGAAAAAACCGTCTATGTACTGGAAGTTTTAGCCTTTCTTGATCCATCTCCGATCTCCTTTCTCTGGCATAAGGAACTCCAGGAGTTTTATCAATGCCTTCGTCAGAGCCAGAATCGTATGTTCATCAGGGGTTTAATCTCTGTCTTGTTCTGGTGTGCCATAAGAATAAGCAGTGTCAGCTCTGATTTTCTGCTTCTTTTGTGGTGGAGCCCTGGCATCAGAGGAATTAGAGTCAGATGAGGACCCTGACCCAAACTCGTTTGAATCTTCTCCAGATTTAGATCCAGACTCAGCGGAGTCATTAGATTTTTCTTCATCATTGACATCTTCATGATCTGATGGCTGGGGCTCATTGTGGATCGGAGAGACTGGTGGAGTATTATCCTGGAGATTCCCAAGGCCTTCAAAGGTTCCATCTTGAATGAGAGGTTCAAGGTTAACCGGTTCTTTCAGATCCAGGTTCAGATTGTCCTAACCAGCACGAGCTTTAGCATCATCCATATGAACATCTTTAGCCTCTACATCCTACATATTAGCAGCTTCACCTCCACCACCAATACCAGCAATTAAATTCGAAAAGAAAGGAACACCAGGTCCATCATATATATATATATATATATATATATATATATATATATATATATATATATATATATATATATAGGGGAAGGATCCTGCGAAAACACCCTTTTTTTGTGAGAACTGCGTAAACAAATCTTAAAACCTACATAACTTTTTCATATGTTAATATTTTTTAAAAAAATTTGCACCAAAAGTCTTAAAATTATATTATCTTTAATCCTATAAAAGTTTTAAAAAACTTAACGCTTATTTTATTTTTTTAAATATTTTTTTTTGTGTGGTGCACATGTGCATCACAAAAAAAAACTCATACTTTTAGTATGAGTTAATATTTTTTTTCTTAGTCGCACTATATGTCATATATTTTCATCATTTTTTTGCGTTTTTATTGAATGATGCACATGTGCATCATACAAAAAAAAAACGCTCATACATGTGATATACATTAATAGTTTAAAAAGAAATTGCACCCTAAATCTTATAGTTGTGCATCACACGGGGAAAAAAACGTTCAGTTTTTTTTTTTAAATATTTTGCTCCAGATTTAAAGATAACGTAATTATAAGACTTTTGGCGCAAATTTTATGAAAAATCGTTAACGTATGAAAATGTTACGTGAGTTTTAATATGTGTTTTCGTAGTTTTCACAAAAAGATGTGTTTTCGCAGGATCCCAACCCTATATATATATATATATATATATATATATATATATATATATATATATATATATATAGGGAGAGGATCATTTGAGAACCAATTTGATTTGAGAACTAAAAAGAACTAATTTGAGCCACATGTTTATTACATGTATCCCCCCTCCCATGAATTATAGTGGTCCCCCCCCTGAAATTTGTGGTTGAGATTTAGTTCTCAAAAGTTCTCAAAATAAAAAGTTCTCATTTGAACCTAACCCTATATATATATATATATATTTGTTTGGGTAAGGGTTACCCTGGTGATTCTATTGATACCCAAACAAATAAGTACAAGTAGTGAGGTGAATCCTCACTAGTTCATACATGGGACAAGCCCCAGAATGTAACACAAAAGACAAAACAAGTGAAACATAACCAAAGGAAACAACCAAGACACCACTAATCTAACCAACTAGGACACAGCTAAAAAAGGATCCCCCAAAATCAGCCACCATCATCAAACACAAAAGCTTCACGACGGCTCCAAAACCGAGTCCAAAATAAACAAAGGGTTGAACTCATTTAAAGAAGCCACGTTTGAGTAAAGGAGTGCTTGCTCCTTTGGTAGAATAGGTAGATGCAGCACCAGAAGCCATAAATTTACCTGTTTCACTAGTATCATCTAACACATCTTCCACCATATCCTCATACCCATCATATCCATCATAACCATCATAGTCATATCCCATATAGTCATGCTCACCCATATCCTCAAAAGTCATAAAAGAGTTACTAGTATGCACCAGAGAGGTAGAGGCAACAGCTTTACCCGAGGAATGAGGCCCAGAAACAGAAAGATTCTTCTTATCAGTCTTTGCAACTTCAGGGGCATCATCCATAGAACTTTAACCGGTCTATACTCAAATTTAGGCTTTTGGCCTTTCAGATGAAACACAAGTTTATGACCAGCTTTTTTCCTAGTGACCTTAGTGAAACCATCATCATCAACAACCGGATCACGAAGAGGGTTAGTCACAATGCGTTTAGGACAAGACTTGAGCTCATTCCCGAACACACAACATGTAGTACACCGCGGAGGTTCCCATTCATATTCAACTTTGATGTTCTCCTTTATGTAAATATCACCATTTATATTAGCGACAACAATCGTAAGGCATTCCTTGAAATCCGTATCCGCTGATATTTCTACAAGAACACGTGCAAAACTACTACGGCCCCAGTTATTAAGGCACATGGAAACAGTACCCGAATCAAGAACTTTGGGCTTACCAATTTTGAAAAAAGCATACCAAGACCATCATCAGTATAAGCAGCAAGCGGGACATTATGGAGCTTTATCCAAATCACAACCTCTTTAATATCCTCTTTTTTAAGCGGAGTCGTTGGAGACCAAACATTTAGAATAATAGGCCGGTTTCTAATCATCCAAGGACCCCCTTCAAAGGCACTCATCATCCCCTTCCTGTTTGCAAACTTAAAAAAGAAGAACCCATTAGCATTCATCATAGTCTTTTCAAGTCCAAACCTATTCCACTTTTGCTTCACATAGTAATCAACCACAGGGAACGCAACACGGTCCCCTAGAAAATACCTAACAAGAGTGAATCCCAGTTTATCTTGAACATTGCGGACCGATTCTTTGGGTATAACCACATCAACTCCTTCTTGATTCGGTTCAGAAACAACAAACCTGAAGTTGACAGCTTGCCTTTTTAGATTATTAGGTTGCTGAGTCTGACCCTTTACCGAATCAACATAAGAACCCCGATTTGCTACCTCTTTGACTCCGTCTTTCACAGCCTCAATGTTCGAATTCTTGTGCACATCAGCAGCACCAGAATCAGTCTTACTTTGTACCTGACTATCATTCCGATCTGGTGTATTAGTCTGATCAGCAAGTTTAACACCAGCCTGTTCATTAGCATTCGACTCAACCATTCCTGTGTTAACCGACAAACCAGAGTCAGCACCCACATTACCCACGTTATTCTCATCAGCCAAAGAGTCACGATTATCATCTCCACCAGCAACACCTTCTTGAATTGGCATCCCTGTTGTTTTGTCAGTTACGATCATATTGATCGGCATGTCCGACAACCCTTCCGGCAGAGAAGGAACTGCGTGGGAACCAACTCCCAAATTCGATGTTTTTAAGATACCTGCACCACGTAGCACTGGACCATCTATGTTTTTTAGACTCCAGAAGGTAGATGATTTTATTAGGTTTCGTCGATCCCATGCAGCATCAGCGAGAAACCCTAAAGATCAGAAAACGGCGCCACCCAAACCCTCGCGAACAAGCGGGATTTTCACCAACAAAGCAATCAAAAATAGTGAGGAATGGACATAATACGTAATCGAATCCTCAACAGCAACACACCACGAAAGAAACGAACAGAAAAAAACGATGAAAAAAAAACTGTTGAACTATAAACCCTAATTAATGAATCAAGAGATCGTGAGAAAAAACCAACAACGAACACCACTAAGCAGTCAATAACGATCACTCAATAATGCGATGTACGCCTTAATCACATATCCAAGGAGCGTTAATCAGGTCCATCATATATTCCAGTCACGTACTTCGAATATGATCCACTATTCATGGACCTTGGCACATAAGTATCTCCATATTTTCCAGGTCAGGATAGTAATGATCCAGAATGGCTTGAACAAACTGAGGGTACATCAAAAATTTATTTTGCCCTTCTTGTGGGTGTAAGGTTCCCAATTATCCAAGTCATAACTTGTCTTGACAACTTGAATCCATCTCCAGTGACGAGTCCGTGGATTGCTCAAGCAGATTCTTCAATAAAATCATTTGTCCCCGATCTTCTTGGAGAAAAGGTAGAAATATAGAATGATATATTGCACCTTAAGTTTGCAAGGAATAAAGACTTATCCATAGATAGGTTTGTAACAAGAGACAATTCACGCCTGGAAGGCATCTGCACATGAGAAAAACTTGATTATATCCTGTATGATATTAACAAATGACTGTCATGTCACACTAAACTCATGATAGTGACAAAGCTTTTCATTTAAATATCTTAGACATAAATAGGATTAAATTGTTCATATCCTCGTAATGGTTAATTAGCACAATAAGTTCAGATTTGACAGATATCAGACAAATGTTAAAGTAAATGATTGTATGAAACACTTTGGACCAACCTTTCTTTAAAGAACTTTTGAAGATTTTTTTTTACCAAAACATTGATTGAGGCTTGACTTAAGTGGTGAGTTTGAGTTATTTGAATCAAGAACCTATTTTATGCTTATTTGGTGATCAAAAGTGTTAAGTTTATCAAAATTCAATTTTAACTCAAAAGAGTGTCATAAAATCTGATGAACTTAATTTTTCCCAAAACTTGACTAAAAGAGACTCAGGCCCTGTTTGTTTTTCATAAAAACATCTTAATAGCCTCTTAAGTCTGATTCGGTCAGACATTTTAAAAAAATGAGTGTTTGTTTTTTACTTTCCATTAAGAGGTTTCATATCTTAACACCCTCTAAATCACTAAGATCTTGAAATACCTCTTAATTTTAATAAAATTCGCCCAGACTTATCAAAAGGAAAAAAGAACCCACGCTGTTGCAATATCCACCACCAACCACGGCCAGGTCGCCGGTTTATAGCAGGTCGCCGGGGTACGACGGCTTCTGCCACCAGCGATGGCCAGGTCGCCGGTTGGTTGCAGGTCGCGGGGCAGATTCGAATGGGGGAAAGAGGGGGATGGTCGGAGCAGGATGTAGGATACACTGGTTTGAGAGGTCGCCGGTTGATTGCAGGTCACCGGCGACGGCCACAGGCCCGCCGTTTGTCTATGATGTCGCGACCAGATTCTAAGGGGGAAAAGAGGGAGATGGTCGGAGCATGTTGTCGGATTCGCTGGGTCGAGAGGTCGCCGGTGATGGGACAGGTCGCCAGGGTTTGATCGGAGAACGACCGGCAGGGTCTCTCCTTCTTCCCCACTTTCTTATTTTTTTTCTCTTTCTCTTTTCTTTCTTTGTCTTTTTTTTGAATTGTCTGTGTGTACGTATGCATACAAACTACGAGGGCTAGATTTGAATATGTGGTTAAGAACAAGACACATGATAGTAGGTTAGATATTTCATTTTGTGTAGTATGTTATATGTATATGTTCTTCTATTTTTTTTATGTTTTTATGTTAAAATAAGTTTATTTTTAAATTAAATGTATAAGTTTTAATATTTAAAGTTGTGAAATTGACGTTTATTAACATTCAGATGTTTTACAAAAAACAAACAACTTTAATGATTCAGATTTCAGACATTTAAACCACCTCTTAACATTCAGAAGTGGTATTCAGATTCAGACAGTAATCTCTTATAAAAAACAAATGGGGCCTTAGAGTGAATTGTCACATAACAGTCACACTTATGGTCAACTTATTGGAGAATATCACACTTAAGTCATTAAAAGATTATGTGATGGTGGATTCAGACAAGTCCATGGGGGAGTTTTGGGTATAATTCTCAAGATTTGAGGACTTTAAGTGAAAAGTCAAAATTTGACCCAAAACGACCCATTTGGCTCAAGATGGAATCAAGGGCACTTAATTCCCCTTAAGATTGTGCATATCTAAAACCAGTGTTATATATATAAAGCACACAAAACAAGATTCAAATTCCAATAACACGGATTCAGTAAGTTTAAACACAATATGATTGCATGAATTTAGATCAACACACTCAACTTTGATTAACTTGGACCTAAATGCTACTTCTAGCAATAATTTCACAAGTAGGTCAACTTGAGGATCAAGATGGATCATAACACATATTAGACATCATAAGAGTTCAAACATAATCACAGAAGTCAAGCATGAGTTACATATGAGATCATAATACATACAAAGTCAAAGATGGGCATTGAGAGCAGAGTTAGAGCAATTAAGTTCATATTGGTCCTAAAATGACAGATTTCTAACTTAGCA
>JBCNJP010000177.1:587473-630263 GCA_039602395.1 Deinandra increscens subsp. villosa
ACCATAAGTCTAAACTACAACGCGAGTTTGTAGATATACCTTGGTTACTGACTTGAAGTGTCATAACTGGTTGGGGAAGCCATGTGTAGCTAGAGCACCTCTGACTATTTCTTCAAATGTTGTCGGACTATGTCCAAGTGGGAGATTGTTGGATAATGGTTGTCCAGACCCGACAACACCAAGAACCCGACCCGGTTAGACCTGTAAAGAGTTACACTGGGGGCAACGAAATAAAAATCCGCTTACTCGGCTAACCGGTAATTTACGAAAATATATAATTAACTAAATGTTTATTCATGATTAATAAACATTTATTAATTACGAATAATTATCCTTGCAATAAGAAAACGGAGAAAAACATTTCGATTTATCGATTAGTATTTTATGGTGAAACAAATAAATAGTTATTTGTGTTTCTCGTGGTTTACGACATGTGTGTTTATTAATAAAATATGTTTTATTAATAAATCGTAAACTTTGGTGGTTGCTTGCAATTAAAGAAAAACGAGGAGGGGGATAGATGCAACAATTGTTGCCTATATAAGGAGGGCTAGGAATTAGGGTTTTGGTTGCTCATTCACACCCTCTCCCTCTCTGCGCCACTTCCTAGTGCCGCCACACACTCTCTCTCTCTCGTCCCCTTCCTCCACGCAACCAACCTCATCATCTTTTGCCGTCGCGCTTTCTTAGTGGAACCCTAGAAGACGGTGTTAGACGAGAAGCAATCGGACGATCAATTTTGCATGATTGATCAAGGTAAGATAATCAGCATCGTCCGATGATTCACCGTAGGCGACGCCAACCCCTTTCATAGGGTCGTCGCCTATGTCAAACCTGTCACACCCTCAAAATCCACCTGCGGAGTATAACCACGAGGCGTGTGACAAACCAGGACCTGAGTCATTAGCCATACTAAACCATGCAAGAAAATACTTTTTTTTCTTTTTGTTTACACATGCGGAAGCGAAATAAGGTAAGTAAAAGTGTTGCGCAAAACACGCGCCCAAAACCTTACTGAAAGTAAATAGCCCAAAATGGTTTAAACCACATATTAGACCCATATGAGATGCATGCGTCCTAATCGTGCTCCGAATCTAGATACCTGAGAAAACATGCTAAAGTGTGTCAACACAAAGGTTGGTGAGTTCAAAGGTTTAAACAAGATGTAAGTTCAGGAGTTTGTAGAAATGTAATCACAGTTATATTCGTTAGCTAGCTAGGCTGTGTTTCAATACCACTATGCGTTCGCAACCGAAGCGTGACTGTTTGTGTTTGTATTGCCTTACTGCCTTGTCTAACACGAACAAGGGCGTTTGATAGGACAAATATTACACCCGTTTGACCTCCAGTCAAGTTAGAGCGACTAACTCGGGCGGGGTTTGTCAGACCCAGTAGTACTACTCAATACCTCCTTGCTATAATCCATATATTAACGGTCCGATATGTTAAGGACTTTTAAGCGTGTTATGTAAGCACACCAGTGGAAAGAGAATATAACTGAATTACCAGATCTCAATGTTTGTAAGCATGTTTGTATGTATGTTTGTAAGCATGTTTTCTCCCCCAAAGGAGATACTTAAAAAGCGGGGCAGTGAACTCACCTTAGGGTGCTCGGCAAGAGTTTGATATGATGCAGATGATTATCCTACCAATCACCTATATGTATGTACCCGTGTGAGACGACAGTGTAAGAACACTTAGACTGACTCAATCGACCTGACGACACGTTGGTGAGCCAGTTAACAATTTCGTTGGTTGTTTGGTTTGGCGTTTCAAGTATGGAAAATTTCTATTTTAGGAAAGTTCCCGAATATAACAGGTTTCTATGATTAGCAAGTTTCCAATTATGGCAGGTTACTAGTCATAGCATATAAGCACACCTTATACATTTCTAGCGTGCACCTAAGACGTCTCAAGCGGTAACAAGTAACACGCAAAGTTTTCATATTTAGGCATATATGGCAACAAAGTTTCCTAAAACGAATATGCTAACAGAATACACATGCTAACCAAATTTATATTTCACTAATCGTGTTCATGCAACGTTTTCTCGTTTAAACAAGTTAGACATGCATGTAATCATCAATTATCTAGCTTAACTAACAAGGTTCCTAAAGATCACGATTTACTCCCTCTTTTTAACATGCAAGATACGCTATGGTGCCATTTGATCATTAGGTATAATACATACGCAAATACAATCTCTAAAATTTAATTACATAAATTGTGTATTATGTTTAGCATTGAGTGTAACACTTTTCATGACACTTACGATACAAGCCTCCATAAAAACACCTTGTAATACTCATATTAAATCAACTATAAGGTATGGGAATGAGGCCCAAATTAAATTAGAACAAAAAGAAAGAAACTGTTGGTGGGCAGGGTCGAACTCACGACCACCCAATTGTCACATGTACACCCCAACCACTAGGCCACGGTTCTGATTTTGTGATTGTCCCAGTTCGTATCATATTTATCTAGCTTGTTTTCTGTGTCATCTTCCCCAAACCAAACCCTAAACCCCGCTACTACCGTACCCGCATAAACAAGTCATATCCTTTCCAATAGTTTGCACGGATTAGTTAAAGTCATCTGAATCACATCCATCACGCAACACAAGTACGAAAGTATTCGTGGTGCGAACGGTTTCGAACGTTTAGAGTTTTGTAAAGCTCCACAAGAATCACCGAGAAAGAAGGAAAACCTTATATGTACCTCACAATATTATCGAGCGACAACATGCATGAATATGAACAAACTCAAGTTTATGACCCATCTAGAGTCTCTAAAGTTGTACTAGATTGTTCCTTCGATCCGTGCGATCGAGCAGTTCCGAGTGCGTCCTTGTTGCTTATGACTCTCGCTGCTGATTTCCCTTTCGTTTATGACCACCACGAACTCTATGGAGGAGCCTAAAGTAGAGAAGATGGTGGAGGTAGGTTTCTGTCGTGAGCAATGAGAAGATGGGGAAGGGGTTGCTTACGGTTTAGGAGAAGTGAAAGGATGATAGAATGGGTTGTTAAGAAATTTAAGGAGAGGATCATGGGGTTTCCGTTCCAAAACCAACGCAAATCCGGAGCACAATTCACTTTGAATCCCCCTATAATTATCATGTTATCTTCTATCTAAATCTATATATATATATATATATATATATATATATATATACACACACATACAAGAATAGCCAATTAAAGCTCAACAGGTATACTAACAAATGTCTACCACATGTACTCATAAACCTATCAGAAGCCATACGTGTACCATAAGCAAGAAAATGTGCACCAAATATAAGGCATAAGAGATAGGCGCATGAGGGGTTGTACATGAGGCTTATGGAGTTGTAAAATTAGTTGTCAAATGTATTAAGAGGAAATATATGTTTTTTTTTTCATACTAAACTACAAGGGGAACCGAAGTTTGTAACATGTCTAATTATTAGTTAATTCCATAAATTTCGTAGCTCACATAATTTATAGGTTAAATATGCTTCTAGTAAAACAAATCCCCTACACAAGGTTAGCATTAAATCATGCTCACGTAAGTTAATTTGTAAGATCACATAAATCATATAATATAAATTGCACACTTTATGTTCGTTCGTATTAGCGTTTTGTTAATTAGTCACCCAACGTTCAGGAACGACTCGACTCATATGTGCCTTACCGTGGACACGATGACCCATCTAACACTCCTATTAGATGTATGAATGCATGAACGTTTGATAAAAATAATAGTTTGTGTTCGTGTTTGTAAAAAAAAATCGCCTGAATTTGCTGAGTGTCACATCATCCCCTTGTTGAAGGAATTTTCGTCCCGAAAAATTAAGATCATTGCTCGTTCTATGGACACAAGGAAAATAAAATTTTCAATTGTCACATCATCCCCTTGTTGAAAGAAATTTCGCCCCCGAAATTTAACAGTTACTTTCATTGATCGGTGTTTGTCTGTTCGACTATTTGTGTATACCTTCGTATTCTTCTGATTGTCGTGTTCCCTTCTGAGCTTTGATCTTTTGCTTCGAGTTCTCAACGAACCTTGGAGATCGATACATTCGTGTATTCGTGTTGTTTCCCGATTTGGCTATTTGTTTCCACTGGTTCCCCAATGGTTTACGATTGTTCATCAAGTTTCAACTCCTCGAGGTAAACATTGAGTCTTTTATTATGATAACCATTTCTTATGTTAGCTGCATGGAATGCGTTGCGTATACCGTTAAGTCCTCCCAGTAGATTCAACTTGTATGCTACAAAACCTATTATATCTATGATCTCGAATGGTCCCACGCATCGTGCGTTTGGTTTGTCACGTTCTCCCAAAACGGGTTGCCCTTTACTGGGTGAGACTTTCAGTAGAATGTTTTTCGGCATCGATCCACTGATATAGTGCGCGTGTCTAGGCATGCTCCCAACACCTTATGTAATGATTTCCAGAATGAGGTATGAATAAAATGTCTCGATCCGATATGGTTGAAGTGACACTCCATGACGTGACACGATCTTCTACATGTAGATCCGAGATAACCTCTCCTTTCTATCTGTCTCTTTAGTCATTAGAAGATGTGCGGATTTGGTCAATTGATTAGCGATCACCCAGATCGTACCACCTTTGCATGGTGTTTGAGGTAGTTTGGTGCCAGAGTTCATATATTTGTCTCCACTTCACTTTAAAATTTTGTGGTTGTAGTAATAGTTTGGATAATTTCTAATATACGGCCTTAACCGTAAAATAAGTCATGCACTTTCTCACATAGGATCCATTTTCGACTTTCACCGTTTATCCGAACCAGATGCTATCTAGTTTGATCTCAAGGAGTTTATCATTTCCTCTTAGAGATTCCATCCCTACGCTAGCTTCTCACAGTGTTACGAGTTGAGAGTCCCGTGTTTGCACTGGTAGTCCAATGTGTATAGCAAGTTAAAATGCTCGAACTTGGCTGAGTTTAGAAGTTTCCCTTTTGCTCAGGGCATCATCTACCACGCTAGCCTTTCCTGAATGATGACTAGGGCTAGTTTTGTCTGACTCCTAGTCCCACTTCGAAAGCACCAATAGTGTTTATATATAGGGTGTACCGCAGCTAACCCACCACACCTTTGGTGTTCCAGAAGTGTACTAGTCACCTACCAGAACCATCCTCCCTCTTTTTGGTACTAGGCTAGTTTGGAGATATGACGAAGGCTCGTGATAGTAGTTACACAATAGAGTCCCATCCCATATCGCATTATGCTTTCCTAAATATTCTAATCTAGGTAGGAGATGTGCTTGGTACCATGCAAGGAATGCCTCCAAACGTTCGATGTGAACGCCATTGCCCCCAATCCTAAGTCATGGGTGGTGAAGTTCTGCTCATGTATCTTCAACTGACGTGTGGCCTAGGTGATGGCCTTCTCACATTGTATCAACACACAACCGAGACCATGCTTGGAGGCACCACAATATGTTATGAAGTCTTCGGTTCACTAGGATAACATTGAATCAGTTTGTGGCGACGCTCTTGCTTCAGCAGTTGGAAAGTCGCTTCATGATCAGCACCTCAATGTATGTAGTATCTTTTCTGGTCCATGGGGGGGGGGGGGTGTTTCTTCATGTTTTTCATAGGTCTTTGGGTGATGAGAATATCGTTAATAACTCGATGTCAAATTAATCGAGGTAGGGTTCATACGCACGGTTCCCGAGATTTCTGAGCATTGCAGGTGCGTTGGTCAACCACCGGCTATGGCTAAAACTCGCAATGGCCATACTGGTTTTCTAAACGTTGTTTTCCGTGACTTCCTCCTCCCGCATTCTTAGATGATGGTATGTAGATTCTCCGGTAACAGTTGGAACTGTAGTTAGATCCCTAAAGTTGATTGAATAAATCGTAAGCTCAAGGTAGCGTTAATGGTGTTGGAAGGTAACCTTGTTCCACTCATGAAAATCGATGCACGTACACGATTTCCCACATATATATATTTTTGGACAACGAATTGGGGCTACCCACAACGATAAGCTTGTCCTGATATATCCTTTATCTAACTACTCATGAAGCTGGGTGTACGACTATGTAGTTTGTCTGGTGCGAATTGGTATGGTGCTCGGGCAATTAACGCTGCCCCAGGTGCAAGGTCAATCCGAGGTTCGACTTGACAATGAGGTGGAAGACCGAGTAGGTCTTTGGTGAATACCTTTTTAAAGTTATGAATGACGGGAAAATCCTTGATCTTCTTTTCTTACTTGAGCTTCTCATCAATATGAGCTACAGCCCGGTCGGTAAGCCCACATGATCTTCCTCAAGAAGATGTACTTTAAGCTACAGCCCGGTCGGTAAGCCCACATGCTAATTGAGTTTCTTGTTGAATGGTAATGGGGTTTCAAGAAGTTACCATGCTCTGAGTCTGATGGCCAACCTAGCCACCTGAAGTTTTATTTTCCTGCAACCCGGTTTCATTGTGCGAGGACGCAAAAGAGTCAATTCATTTGATATAGTTATATGAGCTTCATTTTCATAATTCTTTGTCCTGAGATTTCATGGCTTGCTCCCTAGTTTCTAAACAACATTTCTGAACCTCTACTCCTCTCTCGGTGAATGTAGTGAATTTCCTTGCAAGGTAGTGGATTTGTTGTGTTTAGACCCAACGTTTATACCTGGGTATTCCACCAGGTAAGTGCGGGTCCCTTGAATATTCCTATCACTTGTTTGATTTAGTTAACTAAGGGAAATCACACATCCCTAATGTCGATTTAATTGTCTTCTTAATATATCTGAGTGAACTAGCCGCCCCGTCAGCTCCGTTGAATGTGTGAGACTCACACACTGGCGTAGCCGACCCCCCAAAATTTTAAGGGGCGGGGAGGGGCGGCCGACCCCCCGAAAGTTTTTTTTTTTTTTGCGATGTAAGGGTATATAATTTTCGTGTTGAAAATTTCGATATACTCCGGTTTCAACCCCCCAATTGGCGTTAGGAAAAAAAAATTAGATCCCGACCCCCCACTTGATATCTTCAAGCTTCGCCACTGGACTCACAACCCTTAAAGTTGCTAAAAGTCCAGGTTCCTTGACCTCCTTGCCCCTACTCTTGGGAATGAATTGTTAATGTTGTCATTAGATACTAACTGTTTGATGTTTTCCATTGGATTAAAGTCATGTTAGTGTCACCACGAGCTTTTCCCTCGGCGTGAAGTGCTTAGGTTATCGCATACACGATAACCATGATTCGTGTCTCGACTGTCGCTACCCGTGTCACTCGCCTTCATGTTCTAATTCTTGTTGTAGCCGCTCGCGTCTTAGCGTCCCCAAATTCTAGTTCTATGTGCAAACAATTGCTTCTCCAGCTCTATGTGAGAATGAGTGTGGTTCATGTCAATTGCGTCGATGTTGCATCAAAAATTGCTCGTAAGGACTCGAAGATCCTTCTCGATCTCCAGTAAGCTCCTGATCGTTCATGTTCTATTACGCACATCCCGCAGCTCGCGGTCCACCCGAACCGAACGTGTTGTGAGAATCTGTTATGTGACTTTTTCTCGTTAATGAACACGATAACAAATTTATCCAGATAAGGTTTGCATACGCGGTTCATTAGATCCATGAACACAGCCGGTGCGTTTGTCAAACCAAATGGCATTACGAGGAACTCATAACGGCCATAGCGTGTTCTAAACGCTGTCTTCGAAACATCTTCATCTCTAACTCTGATTTGACGGTATCCTGACCTCAGATCGATCTTGGAGTAGAAGCTCGATCCTTGAAGTTGATCAAACAGGTCGTCAATCCTAGGAAGCGGGTAACGGTTCTTCACGGTCAGCTTGTTAAGCATTTGCCGACATAGGTGGCTATCACGGCTTTCATGTTTCGCCACCAGAATTGTTTCTTCAGACCGTGATACATCTTGTCTGATCCCGGATGAATGGAATATCTTGACTTGTGAGCTTCATCGAAAATTAATTGCCTTAACCCTCCATAGACAGGTACCCATAGCCTACCGATGAAGTTCTTGGTTCCATCAGGCTTCTCTTCCAGTTGCTTCTCCATTCCACGTAATCCTTCTCCAGTTAGGTTTTCCGGTTTGAGGGCTTCAATCTGAGCGTCACGCACTTGTGAAACGAGATTCGAGTGTATGGTCATACTCAAGGCTCGAACACGAAGTGGCTTGGCATGCTCTTTCCTGCTCACGGCGTCGGCTACGACGTTAGCCTTGCCCGGATGATAACGAATCTCGCATTCGTAATCATTTAGGAGTTCCACCCATCGGCGTTGTCTCATATTCAATTCCTTCTGATTGAAAATGTGCTGGAGGCTTTTGTGATCAGTGAATATGGTGCACTGAGTACCATAGAGATAGTGCCTCCAGATCTTGAGAGCAAAGACAATAGCTCCGAGTTCCAGATCATGGGTCGTATAATTCTTCTCGTGAATCTTCAGTTGTCGTGATGCGTAGGCGATGACTTTCTCTCGTTGCATCAATACACAACCTAGACCTTGATGCGAAGCATCGCAGTAAACAACGAAGTCTTCGATCCCATCGGGTAGTGATAGAATCGGGGCATCACAAAGCTTTTGCTTCAGTATCTGAAATGATGCTTTAGTCTTGGCATCCCATATGAACTTCTTATCCTTTTGGGTCAGAGCGGTCAGTGGCTGGGCTATCTTTGAGAAGTTCTCGATAAATCGACGATAATAGCCAGCGAGACCCAAGAATTGTCGGATCTCGGTTGGAGTCGTATGCGTACTCCAATCCTTGATTGCCTCGATTTTTGTGGGATTCACGTGGATACCTCGATCGTTGATCACATGACCCAAAAAGTGTACCTCGCGAATCCAAAAGTCGCATTTGGAGAATTTCGCGTAGAGTTCTTCCTTCTTCAACAATTCCAGGATAAGCCTCAGATGTTGTTCGTGTTCTTCCTTACTACGGGAGTAGATAAGAATAACGTCAATGAACACTATAACAAATTTATCCAGATAAAGTTTGCATACGCGGTTCATTAGATCCATGAACACAGCCGGTGCGTTTGTCAAACCAAATGGCATTACGAGGAACTCATAATGGCCATAGCGTGTTCTAAACGCTGTCTTCGAAACATCTTCATCTCTAACTCTGAGTTGACGGTATCCTGACCTCAGATCGATCTTGGAGTAGAAGCTCGATCCTTGAAGTTGATCAAACAGGTCGTCAATCCTAGGAAGCGGGTAACGGTTCTTCACAGTCAGCTTGTTAAGCATTTGCCGACATAGGTGGCTTTCTCGGCTTTCATGTTTGGCCACCAGAATTATTTCTTTAGACCGTGATACATCTTGTCTACTCCGGGATGAATGGAATATCTTGACTTGTGAGCTTCATCGAAAATTAATTGCCTTAACCCTCCATAGACAGGTACCCATAGCCTACCCATGAAGTTCTTGGTTCCATCAGGCTTCTCTTCCAGTTGCTTCTCCATTCCACGTAATCCTTCTCCAGTTAGGTTTTCCGGTTTGAGGGCTTCAATCTGAGCGTCACGCACTTGTGAAACGAGATTCGAGTGTATGGTCATACTCAAGGCTCGAACACGAAGTGGCTTGGCACGCTCTTTCCTGCTCAGGGCGTCGGCTAAGACGTTAGCCTTGCCCGGATGATAACGAATCTCGCATTCCTAATCATTTAGGAGTTCCACCCATCGGCGTTGTCTCATATTCAATTCCTTCTGATTGAAAATGTGCTGGAGGCTTTTGTGATCAGTGAATATGGTGCACTGAGTACCATAGAGATAGTGCCTCCAGATCTTGAGAGCAAAGACAACGGCTCCGAGTTCCAGATCATGGGTCGTATAATTCTTCTCGTGAATCTTCAGTTGTCGTGATGCGTAGGCGATGACTTTCTCTCGTTGCATCAATACACAACCTAGACCTTGATGCGAAGCATCGCAGTAAACAACGAAGTCTTCGATCCCATCGGGTAGTGATAGAATCGGGGCATCACAAAGCTTTTGCTTCAGTATCTAAAATGTTGCTTTAGTCTTGGCATCCCATATGAACTTCTTATCCTTTTGGGTCAGAGCGGTCAGTGGCTGGGCTATCTTTGAGAAGTTCTCGATAAATCGACGATAATAGCCAGCGAGACCCAAGAATTGTCGAATCTCGGTTGGAGTCGTAGGCGTACTCCAATCCTTGATTGCCTCGATTTTTGTGGGATCCACGTGGATACCTCGATCGTTGATCACATGACCCAAAAAGTGTACCTCGCGAATCCAAAAGTCGCATTTGGAGAATTTCGCGTAGAGTTCTTCCTTCTTCAACAATTCCAGGATAAGCCTCAGATGTTGTTCGTGTTCTTCCTAACTACGGGAGTAGATAAGAATATCGTCAATGAACACAATAACAAATTTATCCAGATAAGGTTTGCATACGCGGTTCATTAGATCCATGAACACAGACGGTGCGTTTGTCAAACCAAATGGCATTACGAGGAACTCATAATGGCCATAGCGTGTTCTAAACGCTGTCTTCGAAACATCTTCATCTCTAACTCTGAGTTGACGGTATCCTGACCTCAGATCGATCTTGGAGTAGAAGCTCGATCCTTGAAGTTGATCAAACAGGTCGTCAATCCTAGGAAGCGGGTAACGGTTCTTCACGGTCAGCTTGTTAAGCATTTGCCGACATAGGTGGCTATCTCGGCTTTCATGTTTGTCCACCAGAATTGTTTCTTTAGACCGTGATACATCTTGTCTGATCCGGGATGAATGGAATATCTTGACTTGTGAGCTTCATCGAAAATTAATAGCCTTAACCCTCCATAGACAGGTACCCATAGCCTACCCATGAAGTTCTGGGTTCCATCAGACTTCTCTTCCAGTTGCTTCTCCATTCCATGTAATCCTTCTCCAGTTAGGTTTTCCGGTTTGAGGGCTTCAATCTGAGCGTCACGCACTTGTGAAACGAGATTCGAGTGTATGGTCATACTCAAGGCTCGAACACGAAGTGGCTTGGCACGCTCTTTCCTGCTCAGGGCGTCGGCTACGACGTTAGCCTTGCCCGGATGATAACGAATCTCGCATTCGTAATCATTTAGCAGTTCCACCCATCGGCGTTGTCTCATATTCAATTCCTTCTGATTGAAAATGTGCTGGAGGCTTTTGTGATCAGTGAATATGGTGCACTGAGTACCATAGAGCTAGTGCCTCCAGATCTTGAGAGCAAAGACAACGGCTCCGAGTTCCAGATAATGGGTCGTATTATTCTTCTGGTGAATCTTCAGTTGTCGTGATGCGTAGGCGATGACTTTCTCTCGTTGCATCAATACACAACCTAGACCTTGATGCGAAGCATCGCAGTAAACAACGAAGTCTTCGATCCCATCGGGTAGTGATAGAATCGGGGCATCACAAAGCTTTTGCTTCAGTAACTGAAATGCTGCTTCAGTCTTGGCATCCCATATGAACTTCTTATCCTTTTGGGTCAGAGCGGTCAGTGGCTGGGCTATCTTTGAGAAGTTCTCGATAAAACGACGATAAAAGCCAGCGAGACCCAAAAATTGTCGGATCTTAGTTGGAGTCGTAGGCCTACTCCAATCCTTGACTGCCTCGATTTTTGTGGGATCCACGTGGATACCTCGATCGTTGATCACATGACCCAAAAACTGTACCTCGCGAATCCAAAACTCGCATTTGGAGAATTTCGCGTAGAGTTCTTCCTTCTTCAACAATTCCAGGATAAGCCTTAGATGTTGTTCGTGTTCTTCCTTACTACGGGAGTAGATAAGAATATCGTCAATGAACACGATAACAAATTTATCCAGATAAGGTTTGCATACGCGGTTTATTAGATCCATGAACACAGCCGGTGCGTTTGTCAAACCAAATGGCATTACGAGGAACTCATAATGGCCATAGCGTGTTCTAAACGCTGTCTTAGAAACATCTTCATCTCTAACTCTGAGTTGACGGTATCCTGACCTCAGATCGACCTTGGAGTAGAAGCTCGATCCTTGAAGTTGATCAAACAGGTCATCAATCCTAGGAAGCGGGTAACAGTTCTTCACGGTCAGCTTGTTAAGCATTTGCCGACATAGGTGGCTATCTCGGTTTTCATGTTTGGCCACCAGAATTGTTTCTTCAGACTGTGATACATCTTGTCTGATCCGGGATGAATGGAATATCTTGACTTGTGAGCTTCATCGAAAATTAATTGCCTTAACCCTCCATAGACAGGTACCCATAGCCTACCCATGATGTTCTTGGTTCCATCAGGCTTCTCTTCCAGTTGCTTCTCCATTCCACGTAATCCTTCTCAAGTTAGGTTTTCCGGTTTGAGCGCTTCAATCTGTGCGTCACGCACTTGTCAAACGAGATTCGAGTGTTTGGTCATACTCAAGGCTCGAACACGAAGTGACTTGGCACGCTCTTTCCTGCTCAGGGCGTCGGCTACGACGTTAGCCTTGCCCGGATGATAACAAATCTCGCATTCGTAATCATTTAGCAGTTCCATCCATCGGCGTTGTCTCATATTCAATTACTTCTGATTGAAAATGTGCTGGAGGCTTTTGTGATCAGTGAATATGGTGAACTGAGTACCATAGAGATAGTGCCTCTAGATCTTGAGAGGAAAGACAACGGCTCCGAGTTCCAGATCATGGGTCGTATAATTCTTCTCGTGAATCTTCAGTTGTCGTGATGCGTAGGCGATGACTTTCTCTCGTTGCATCAATACACAACCTAGACCTTGATGCGAAGCACCGCAGTAAACAACGAAGTCTTCGATCCCATCGGGTAGTGATAGAATCGGGGCATCACAAAGCTTTTGCTTCAGTAACTGAAATGCTGCTTCAATCTTGGCATCCCATATGAACTTCTTATCCTTTTGGGTCAGAGCGGTCAGTGGCTGGGCTATCTTTGAGAAGTTCTCGATAAATCGACGATAATAGCCAGCGAGACCCAAGAACTGTCGGATCTCGGTTGGAGTCGTTGGCGTACTCCAATCCTTGATTGCCTTGATTTTTGTGGGATCCACGTGGATACTTCGATCGTTGATCACATGACCCAAAAAGTGTACCTCACGAATCCAAAAGTCGCATTTGGAGAATTTCGCGTAGAGTTCTTCCTTCTTCAACAATTCCAGGATAAGCCTCAGATGTTGTTCGTGTTCTTCCTTACTACGGTAGTAGATAAGAATATCGTCAATGAACACGATAACAAATTTATCCAGATAAGGTTTGCATACGCGGTTCATTAGATCCATGAACACAGACGGTGCGTTTGTCAAACCAAATGGCATTACGAGGAACTCATAATGGCCATAGCGTGTTCTAAACGTTGTCTTCGAAACATCTTCATCTCTAACTCTGAGTTGACGGTATCCTGACCTCAGATCGATCTTGGAGTAGAAGCTCGATCCTTGAAGTTGATCAAACAGGTCGTCAATCCTAGGAAGCGGGTAACGGTTCTTCACGGCCAGCTTGTTAAGCATTTGCCGACATAGGTGGCTATCTCGGCTTTCATGTTTGGCCACCAGAATTGTTTCTTCAGACCGTGATACATCTGGTCTGATCTGGGATTAATGGAATATCTTGACTTGTGAGCTTCATCGAACATATTAATTGCCTTAACCCTCCATAGACAGTTACCCATAGCCTACCCATGAAGTTCTTGGTTCCATCAGGCTTCTCTTCCAGTTGCTTCTCCATTCCACGTAATCCTTCTCAAATTAGGTTTTCCGGTTTGAGCGCTTCAATCTGAGCGTCACGCACTTGTGAAACGAGATTCGAGTGTATGGTCATACTCAAGGCTCGAACACGAAGTGGCTTGGCACTCTCTTTCCTGCTCAGGGCGTCGGCTACGATGTTAGCCTTGCCCGGATGATAACAAATCTAGCATTCGTAATCATTTAGCAGTTCCATCCATCAGCGTTGTCTCATATTCAATTCCTTCTGATTGAAAATGTGATGGAGGCTTTTGTGATCAGTGAATATGGTGAACTGAGTACCATAGAGATAGTGCCTCCAGATCTTGAGAGCAAAGACAACGGCTCCGAGTTCCAGATCATGGGTCGTATAATTCTTCTCGTGAATCTTCAGTTGTCGTGATGCGTAGGCGATGACTTTCTCTCGTTGCATAAATACACAGCCTAGACCTTGATGTGAAGCATCACAGTAAACAACGAAGTCTTCGATCCCATCGGGTAGTGATAGAATCGAGGCATCACAAAGCTTTTGCTTCAGTAACTGAAATGCTGCTTCAGTCTTGGCATCCCATATGAACTTCTTATCCTTTTGGGTCAGAGCGGTCAGTGGCTGGGCTATCTTTGAGAAGTTCTCGATAAATCGACGATAATAGCCAGCGAGACCCAAGAATTGTCGGATCTCGGTTGGAGTCATAGGCGTACTCCAATCCTTGATTGCCTCGATTTTTGTGTGATCCACGTGGATACCTCGATCGTTGATCACATGACCCAAAAAGTGTACCTCGCGAATCCAAAAGTCGCATTTGGAGAATTTTGCGTAGAGTTCTTCCTTCTTCAACAATTCCAGGATAAGCCTCAGATGTTGTTCGTGTTCTTCCTTACTACGGGAGTAGATAAGAATATCGTCAATGAACACGATAACAAATTTATCCAGATAAGGTTTGCATACACGATTCATTAGATCCATGAACACAGCCAGTGCGTTTGTCAAACCAAATAGTGATTCATTTTAGTTTTAAAAGATGTTTTAAATATTATAAACAAGTCTCTGAAAAATTTATATTTAAATATTGTAAGCAATTTTCAAAAAATACATGTTTAATTCTCACAAAATGTCATAAAATAGTGTAAACGATTATTACAAAAACAATATAGAAATATGGTGAATAAGTGTCATATAAATATTATAAACAAGTGTTGGGTATAACTCGTGTGTGTATTGGACCTAAACCCGACACCCGAGGCCCAAATGTTAAGTTTGTGGGCCTATCCAAAAACCCCAAGCCCATTGTTTTGGATTCTGGGCCAATTTGGCGGACCAAGGGCCCAACTTGGGTCCATTCAGTGGGCCAAACCCAACCGATCATCAAACTGGATTGCTTCACTAGCTTAAACGGTTTTTGGTGGGCTTGAGCCCACTATTTCTGATCCTAATTGTTCACTGTTGGGCCGATAAACGATAGACTGGTTCTTTAGATTTTGTAACCGTCCCATTCATGGTCCTGACCTGACTCATAGCTACCCGGTTTGGGTTTTCGGTTCGGTCTAGTGAGTTCGTTGGCCCAACTCCGGTTGGATGTTCTCGTTGTATCAATTTCATGCATGCATGCTTGACTTGCATGTGACCCGGCCATAACCACTATGAACTAGTGGTGCGACCCATGCCTTTGCATGTTTTAGATCTGATGAACCATAGAATCCCACCGCATGCAGATAAGACTCCATGATTCAACATGATTAAAGCAATAATGAAGATCGAATGCATAAAACAAGTAGGATCAAATAGAGATTTTATTGATTGGATGTGAGATTACACGTGAGAGAGAGAGTTACAAGTGATCTAGAGGAAACACATAGTTAAAGGTGTAAAATCTGGGATCCCCTATTATGAGCCTATAAATGCCTATTTATAGTCTCTTAGCTGTAACTGCCTTTTGACACTTGCGCTTGCGTTCTCGGAATTGTAACACTTGCACTTTCATATGGGCTTCGCTCATCAGCATCTGCTGATCCTTCATGTGCACTTCCGAGTCCAAGTGCATCTGATATTGACCCATCCTCATCAAGTCCCCCTAGTCCATTAATTATTTTCACAATGATGATGGACTAGAAATAAAGGATGTGTCACATTTCCGGCTGCCATGAAGGTTTGTTAGCCAACCTTTTAGATCCACATGCGTTTTTGATTTTGTTGCCTCATTAAAAACCTTGTCCGGAAAAACCCCCCGTGGGAAAAAAAAACCAGGACCAAGGGAAAAAGAGTGCAACACGCATCGTGTTTCAATATGGAGAAAAAATTCTTCAAAATTATTTGACATGTAATTTATCGATCTTCAATGACTTTGCAGAACCGGTCATCAAGTCCCCCTAGTCCTTATGTTATTTTGAAAAAATGACTAAGGACTAAGTCATAAAGATCACAGGAGGGAACGCTTGTGAAACAAGAGCTAATAGATCATAAGACTTTATTTGTCTTTTTTTAAAAATAGATCATTTCTGCAACTGCAGTCGTCATATCCGCATTGGAATATTAAAATATCGGTTGTGATCCTTTTGTCATTTTGTGACAATCGCATGTGCAAGTGTAGTGAGTAACTACCTTGTCAGGACTAGATCATAAATATCAGAGAGAAAAATGCATGTGTAAGAGGCTTCATTAGCCTAGTATGGATCCCATCTGCAAATGCAGTTAAAATAATGCGTGTCAGAAAATTTTATGCATATGCGACGACTTTTGTCGGCTTTGCAAAATCGCATCTGTAAGTGTAGGTCCAAGAGTCATTGCGACAACAAAAAGGTCTTTTAATCACAAAAATTCTCCTCGCCTTTACTAGGTCTTTTCATTGCAGATAATAATCCTTTTAATTTCACTGACAACTTCCATTGCGCATGTGCGCTATTCGGAAGTGTGCTGATATGCTTCTTATTTTGAGATCTTTCTGGATATTTAACACTTCCAATATTTACACTCATATTTCGGAAGTACGTATGCGTGTCTCTTGGGATGAAAATAGAGAGACATTGAAGATGTTGTTGATGACTCAATTCCGGAGACTCAATGAAAATGATCTCGTAAAATCATTGAATCATTAGATCATCATGGAGATCAAATATAACAAATCATCATACCGATAATCGGTCATTTATCAAGGATTTTCAGTATCGAAAATCATCTTTCACGATCAGAATTTTTTTATTTTTATTAAGTCAATGTTTCCAAAACAATTTATTTCAAGCGAGCACCGGGTAGAGTATTTTGACCAATTCGGGAACTTCCTGAGGGTTTTCGGGCATAGTATTTTGATCAATGTCGTTTCTTCGGCAAACTGCCTAGTCCTTTTTGGATTATCGCCCAGGAGGAGCTGCTAATGATCAAGGGGGGTCGCAAGTGGAGACTTGTAATCAAGAAGATACTGTTATCGGAAGTGTAGGTGAAAAGCCAGAAGTGAAAGTGGTAACTGGTGGCACTACCGATGGTGCCAATGTGGTTCAAGGATCTTTCTTGACATTTCCGGTGTTTGCATGAGCAGAAGTAGAACTTCATGCCTCCAAGGAGTGCTTTTTCTTCAGAACAATCTCTTTTGAAATTTCATAGGTCACTTCCGACACTTCGGAAGTGAAATGTATGCCTCTAACGAGGGGTTTTTTTTTTCTTTTAAAAACAGTATCTCTTGAGTTCTCATTTATCACTTCCGACACTTCGGAAGTGAAATGCATGCCTCTAATGAAGGCTTTTTCTTCAAAACAATATCTCTTGAGATCTCATTTATCACTTCCGACACTTCGGAAGTGAAATGCATGCCTCTAATGAGAGCTTTTTCATTATTGATTCTAACTCACCCTCAACACAGTCTCCCTAGTTTGGTAATAATTTGTAAAATGGTATCGGACTAACACTTCTGTTTTCACAAATGCACAGTTGGAAGTGTGACTACCTCTTCTGGTAAGTAAAATTCATTGGTTGATGTCGTGAAGATCTGTGTAACAATGCCGAAAGAGGTTTGACTTGTGTTCTTTATTTTATTCTTTCATTTGCATTTCCGAAGTGCCATGTCATTTGCGTTTCCGATGTTTCAGAAACCGAAGTTGTAGAATCAGAAATGAAGAAGAAGTTGGAGGAGATCGTGAAGGGCTATGACTGAGGAACATTAACAGACATAAGCTGATAATGATCTTTTAAATGAAAAGCTGAGCTTGATACGATTGATCAAGTAGCAAAAACTGAGCTTGCTTGATACGGACCAAATGAAAGAGATGCTAAAGCCAATCTCACTTCCGAAGGCAGCAGCTCCGACTCAAAAGGCGTATGCTCCTTCTACTTCTGGAACAGATGCTCCTGATTAAGCCAGTAAGTAATTTCCTCAAAGTCCACTTATGTTGTGGCATTAAACAATTTACTTTTGTTTATGACTGATGATACTTTAACTTTGACTTTGTTGGAGCTGCATATGTTGCAGTCTTGAATATATGAATGCTTATGTATGCTTATGGATGTTTGCTTGAACTTCTTCTTTCTTTGCCATGTTTTGATATTATTTTCCTCATGGTTCACATAAGATGAGTCATATCGATATGCCCAAGGTAGATCACTCGCAGTCGAAGTGCACTGTTTTTACACTTGCAGTTGCGAAGCGGTTATACACTACCTTTGCCATGTAGGGCTTTTTATGTTGTGGCTATTGACATTGATCTTTGCTTAACTCTTGCAAATATTCTTTAGAATTTCTGAGAAACTTCATGAGTTCTCCTTCACAAGTACTTTTGATAAGATCCTTAATAAAATTAGCAAAACTTTAAAGAAAGCTGACACATGCGTTTCCCCCCTATCAGATGCGTCCACCTTCAAAGGGTTTTAGCTACATGATGTCCATACCACTTTAAGAGTCAAGTTATTTTATTTTGAATTCAAATCTTTTCCTTGTGGTATAAAAAGTCCTTACATCTTTTGGTAAGGCTCAGTTGATCCATTTTCTTGAATGATCAACTCACAAGACCACTTCATAACATTAGCTATTCAGTAGCACTTGCGACCCTTAGAGAGCTTAAGTTGGATCTTTTATTAATAATCATAACATGCCTTTGTCCACTTAAGTTTGGCCATCTCTCTTTTGGGCTTCTGTTAGCAACCATTGTACTAACAAGGTGTCCGGCCTGATCACCTCTTCCCAACATGCACTCTTTAGTTACCAATGAGACAGTTGAGGACAAGAAAAGCTTTTGCTTTATCTTGGGTTACCCTTTATGAATAAAGAAATAACAGCGATACTGCATCAAGGAATCGGCATGTGTTCCTTTTTCGATGCACCCGCTAGTGACTCATGAACCATGCTGTAGGAAGCGAAATGTTTCGCATGTGAGTTCCTTTAGAAAGGAATTTTTTTTTTGTTCGGCATAGATGCTCCCTTAGAAAAGGAGTCTTATCGTTTTTCGTTGCATGTGCATGTGTACACGTGTGTACATAGCTTATTCAAATAAACATTTCTATTCAACTTTCTCATGGAAAGAAGATAAGCACTTGCATTGATCTTAATAGGCAAAGGGAACAAATGCACTTGTTCTTTCATAGAACTTATTATTGATCATGTATATACATATAAGATCACAACGTTTCATTTTCTATCTCTCCTTGCAATCTTCATTTACGACGTCACATGTAGCACTTGCAGAAATGCACCAGGATTTGGTTAGCTTGCTCAAGTTGTCTATTGGCTTGTAGATGTACTACTGAAGTAAGAATTCAGTTGGCATATGTTTTTTTTTAGGAGGGTTTTACTTTGTTGTCCCCGCATGTGCAAATGCTTGCACATGCGGTCTTTCTGACATATGTGAATGTTCACATTTTTTAATACATCATCCACCAAGCGCATGATATTTTCTATAATTGTTGTAACAGCAATGGTGTTTATTGCTTCCGACTTTAGCAGAAGCACTTGTGTTTTATCAAATTTTCCTCGTAGCATCATAAGTGCATAATTATAACTTCCAACATTTGATTCTACAAAATTGTATCTTTTGTTCCACATGCAATGCTGAATGGAGATCTTCATTAGGCTTTGTTATAATTATTTTGCTGGGAAGTGCATGCGCACACCTCTTCTGAGGGCTTTTTTGATTTAAACAGTCGTTTGTAAGATTTTATCTTGGCATTGCTGTCATTTGCATTTGCATATTAGAGATGCACGTGAATGTCTCTTTTGGTGCTGTTGGTTTATCAACCAACGCAATTTGTGTATCCGCATCCGTCTTGACAATTGCTATTCCCCTTGGGAGTTGGAAATTAGACCAGACCATGTGCTGTTAAGATAATGGCACCTAGAACCTTAAGTCCTGGTCTTCCAATGATTATATTATGAGGAGATAGAGTTGCAATTACGATGAATGTTATTATTTCTTCTCGGAAGAATTTGTCGTCTCCGAGGATCACCGGGAGGATGATTTCTCCAATTGGCTATACTATTTCACCGGAAAAGCCTATAAGTGTGTGAATGTGAGGCTTTAATCGTTGCTGCACTTTCGATCCCATTTTTCTGAAACAAGACTCGTACATAATTTTGGGTGTACTTTCGGTATCTAAGCATGTTTGCTTGATCACTTGCGAGACGAATGCATGTGTACTTTGTTTGTGTACATACTTTGCCTCTTTGAACTTCAACAGATGCATGAGCACATGCAAGTGCTCATATTCTTTTCATATGTGAGGCAAATGTATATGCCAACGGTTATAATCACACGGTCTTTTCTTGATACTTTTTCAGTTAGGTTTGGAAAGGTTATTTCTTTCTTTTTTCATAGTTCTTCTTCCACCTTTGTTTTCGCACTTCAATACCAGGTATTAGAACCCCTTTTTATCATGTCAATAACATTCTTTAGACCGCTAGTGGATAGCCTTCTTTGATGTTCTTCACTAGTTGAGGCAATTTGCCTGATTTTATGGCTTTCTCGATTTTTCCTTCGCAAGTGTCCGCAATCATCAGTGTCACGACTCTTATCTTTGTAGAAGTCACAATATTTGTTTGTGTTAAGGCTTGTTGCTAAACGTGGCGTTTGAAGCTTTGCAAATTACACATTTTTAGTGACCGAGATTTCACTTGGGGTTTTGGTGAGTGATGTGTATTATTCTGTTCTTGGCTCCTAAGTCTTTTTGTAGCCTCCAAATTTTTCGTCCCTTCTTCGATCATAGGGTTAAGATCTGAACCTTCCTCAAGATTGACTCCTGGAGGGAGCGGGATGGACACTTGCATTTGCGTTTCTTGAGTTGGCACCTCCATGAGGCGGCTTCTGGGTGTTAACACCTTGGACATTTTCAAATGCGCTTTTCACTTTGACATACACTCTTACACGGTCCATGAGCACTTTCATGGTTTTCGATAGATCTTTATATAATTTTTCAACAAGGTGTGTATTTGAACACCATGGCAGAATCTAGATATTCGCAGCTGGTCTTGAGCTCCAGCTATCTTCATAGTCTCGTTATTAAAGCGTATCACGAAATTTTCAAGGCTTTCATCACATCTTCTTCGGATGTTGTACACTTCCGTCATTTCCTTGGTACACTTCCGTTGTTGGCTGAACCATCTCAGGAACTTGGTTCTTAGATCCTCAAAGCTGATGATTTGTGTGTTCGGAAGTGAACCGTACCAGTCTCTGGTAGGTCCGGTAAAATTTTGCACTAGCATGTGGCATCAAGTTTTTTCAGACCATCGGTCCAATCTTGCAGCTTTGAAGATGTGAATATCAGGATCTGATAATCCACAATATTTCTTTACATATGCTGGTATCTTCAACTTTTTCAGAAATGTGGCAGTTGCGATCCATATGAAATCTCACTTCCGCTTTGTATTGTCCTTGAATTAGGATCAGAAAGTAAGTCACAAACTCGTCCGGTGTTTTTGAAAACACGAGGACCACTTGTTAGAATGAGACTTTCTATGCCTTTCCAAGAAAGGGCTTTAACATAATTCGTGTAAGGCACAGGAATTCGTTGTCATGCCTCTAATTAAGAGGGCTTTTTCAAAAGCCTTAGATTTCTCTTCAATCTTTCATCATAGCACTTCCGATGCACATGTACATTACTCGGAAGTGCATATACTAACCTCTCATGAGGGCTTTAGTAAGTGCATGTGAAGATTTTTTAAATAGATGCATGTGCAGATGTACATGCGCATACTCGTTTCTCTTCGTCAACAGATGTATGAGCATATGCATATGCTCATACTCTCTCTTTTTTTTTTTTTTTTTTTTTAGCTATGCACTTGAGAATGCTAGTTCATCCTTTATAAGGATTCTTCCTTGATTAGTGATTTAATTTGATAAGCTTTAAATGCTTTTGCATTGATATTGCGAAATAAGGCATAACTACTTCCGAAATACTTGCAGTAGCAAAGGTTCTTCTTGTCACAATGAATTTGCATGTCTTTTAAGGACTTTTTGTTCACAAGTAATGTCTCATTAAGATCTTAGGCTTGAATTATCACTTCCGGCATTCATTTCCGCCCTTTGGAAGTTGAACTTTTATGCCTCTTTTCGAGGGATTTTTATTCATAAGCAATGTCTCATTGAGACTTGCTGACCACTTCTGGCGTTTGTATCCATTTCTTGGAAGTGAATCATCATACCTCTTGCGAGGGCTTTTTTCTATAGTAGTAAAAATCCAAAATGGATATGTTGCTTGCACAGGGCAAAGTAATTCATGATCATATGCCTCTTATCAAGAGGGCTTTTTGAAGATTATACTTCATCTAGATCTTTTATCATAGCACTTCCGATGCAAATGCACATTATTCGAAAATGCATATGCGAGGCCTCTTATGTAGGCTTTGGTCGAAGCACTTCCGGGTCAAATGTATGATACTCGGAAGTGCATATGCATAGGAAGATGTGATCATTTTTAGCTTGGCCAGTAGTTTAGCATTTGCGATCCAGTCTTCAAATTTGGAGTGTTCTCACATGGAGGCAGGAAAGTAGAGCACAAGTGCGTCTGGTGTTCTTGAAAACACGAGGACCATAGATCAAAATGAGATCACCAATGCCTTTCCTGAAGAAAGGTCTTAGATCAAAATGAGATCACCAATGCCTTTCTGAAGAAAGGTTTTCGATCAAAATGAGATCACCAATGCCTTTCTGAAGAAAGGTCTTAAATCAAAATGATATCACCAATGCCTTTCCTGAAGAAAGGTCTTAGATCAAAATTAGATCACCAATGCCTTTTCTGAAGAAAGGTCTTAATATTGTATTACAGCCGCAACAAGCATAGCTTACTCGGAAACGATCATATCAGCCTCTTATTTGAGGTATTTATAATGATACTTCCGACGCAAGTGCAACTTGCTCGGAAGTCTTCAACTAGTATCTCTTTTGATAGATCTTGTTGTAATACTCTCGATGCGAGTATAACTCATTCGAAAACCTTCGATCAGTATCATCTTTTAAAGATCTCATAATGACACTTCCAACGCAAGTGTTAACTTACTCGGAAGTCTTCGTCTAGTATGCTTTCTTGAGAGGTCTTATCATGGCATTTCCGATGCAAGTGTAACTTACTCGGAAGTGTGCATACGTATCTTTCCTTTAAAACGATCATATGCATAAGCACATCTGAGTGCTGAAACGATCATATGCATGAGCACAGGTAGGTGCTCATATATTTTATTTATTAAGTATATATATATATATTTTTATCAAACACTCAGCATGTGAGTGAGCCATTGATACTGGCTTGGTGCGAGAATATTTTAAAAAGATCACTTTCCCGCTCCAATTTGATACTGGGAATTTCTCTAGATTTAGAAGACAAAAACTCATAAGAGTTTCTTTGAATCTTCAGGTATTCATCCAATGCATTGTTAAAGGATCTCCAATTATATCTTCATCCGTCAAACTCCGAATAACATTGTTAACAATCTCATTCGACATTTCGTTTACCACTTCCGACACTTCGGAAGTGGGTCTTCGGGCCTCTTAGGAGGGCTTCGGTAGATGCATGTGAAAGCTTCTTTAAACAAATGCATATCCACTGCCCTCTTTGAGTCAATATTGGCACCCACTGCTCTTGCTAACATCCAAAATTCCACATGCTAACATCCAAAGATCCACATACAGTGCTCTCTTTGAGTTAATGTTGGCACCAACTGCAATTCTTTATAATTCATTTTTTCCTGATACATCTTTCAAAAAATTTCCACCATAAAAACTAAAGATAACATTAGTGGTAAGGTGAAATATGCAACGCATTTAACTATACCATCATTGCAACCTCTTTTCAAGCGAAAGTAATGAATAAAATTTTCGTGTGAACCACCATTATCCATATATATATATATATATATATATATATATATATATATATATATATATATATATTATGTTAAGAAATCCATTTGTTTTTATTATTATTTACCTTCCGAATAGCAAGCATACTTAACTTGCTTGTGTGATAGATGCCTTACATTCTCGCCATGTATTGTATACTTATGGATGAAGCTCCGTCTTTTTGTAACCATGCATAAATGCCACAAAAGGCACATCCAAATCTCAAAATTGATCACTCTATTCCATGTATTAACTGTTTCTCAAGAGCAACTTGATGTCAGAATCTGACCACCGTCATCTGCTTTAATTATAAATCCACCATTAATTGCATAAAAACCTGGTGTAACCCCTTCGGTATCTGATGGGTATTCCGCCAGAATACTGATTTCTATTAAGTTTTAATGAAGAGGTCCTTCCAAGATTGCAAGCCAAATTGTCACCTAATCATCTTGACAACCAGCCCAAGAAATTGCAAGCTTAAGTTCTCTTGCTTAAGAACCGAGAGTCTAAAGTTGTCAATCTAAAACTCCGAACGAAATTATACCACTGTTTTGCACCAATACTCCCTACTGATCGCCGAAATAAACACCGGTTTTGAACTTTTTCGTAGGACCGGAATATTTGATATGAAACGAAGAAATCATTGATTTTGAAAATGCTTCTTAACTTACCAGATTCTCAAATTCGATTGGAATGAATCTGAACCTTTACCTTTGGTCTTTGGACATAAACACCAGAACACACCACATAAGTTCGATGATTTTCACCAAAACTTGTCAATAATTGTTCCTCTGATTGTCTCGAAATGCAACCTGATTTTGTTCTAACATCTTACGATGAACATATAACTCATCCCGAGCCACATCGGAATGCGATTACGGCCACAATTGTGCATTCACTTTACACCAATTCTTCAGATTTCGTAATGCGTTGGCCGTTACTTCGCTCGTTTGTGCCAATTCACGCCAGATCTGATTTTCTATGCACAGAGATTTCACTTTATCTTCCAACGCCCAATTTAACTTCGTCATTTTCACAATTTCCCTTTCCTTCGTTCTCAGTCTCCACGTGATACCTTCCTCAATCGACGCCATTAATTTTATTGAATTTCTCCTTCATCTCTCTTCGACCTCGCTTCTCACTTTCTCCGTATGACGAGCAACGAATTGATCGATCTCGAACTGTTGTTGCTGGATCGGAAAAAGTATAGACGGAAGAAAAATCTCTAGATTGCTTTCTGGAAACCGGGACAGTACTGTAGGTGAATTCAGTGTCTGCCTTGGCCAGATCTAGATTCGTGAAACCGGAGGAATACATCGAAAGGAGTGTGTCGACGGTGGTGGTGCCGGAGAGAGGATACGTCGTACTTTATATTATATATACACCTCTAAACGAATACTAAATTCTGAGATTACGGTAACTTGTACTGGATTCCTCTTTTGTTGACTTGAGAGTCAAAATTAAACAACTCAAACATGAATCAGTATATATGTGTACCAGATCATATCAAATTGTGAAATGAAGAAAATATTTCTTATCTTAAATCAATATTTTCAAATCTGAAAAATATGAAGATTTGATCTTCCCGAAACATTTAAGCACACTTGAGTGCTCCTCGAAAAGAGCAAACACTAATTTAACTACTTTACTCTTTTTTTTACAAAACTAATCGCAGTTTTTTATTTTTGTTTTTCTTTTTACGCCAAATCATAGGGAAACACAAATTAGACATTGAATATGCCTAAATTAAATTTCACAATTAACAAAACTGATGATGAAGGCTATGATTCAGATAAGGAATTCGAAAATATTTATAGATCCGAATGTTAATTTCTCTCACACATAGTGATACAATCACTGTGTATTTCAAAGAAACTTCATGATTTCTCAAAATTTCTAAGAATTAGATTTCATACCTGAAAGCTATAAGTCATGATTTCATCATACCTGGAATTCATATACAAAGGCTCAAGGATTATAGATCTGGAGGTTACCAATCACCAATAAAAACTTGAATCAAGCCATTAGCCTTCAAACTCAAATTGATGTTTTCTGGACTTCGAAAGCATCATAACGCCATTTCTCATGTTCTCTCGAGTTGATTCTTTCTCCATTTTTGCAGAAATCAAAGAATACGGATGGCGCCAATTGATGAACCATAGAATCCCACCGCATGCAGATAAGACTCCATGATTCAACATGATTAAAGCAATAATGAAGATCGAATGCATAAAACAAGTAGGATCAAATAGAGATTTTATTGATTGGATGTGAGATTACACGTGAGAGAGAGAGTTACAAGTGATCTAGAGGAAACACATAGTTAAAGGTGTAAAATCTGGGATCCCCTATTATGAGCCTATAAATGCCTATTTATAGTCTCTTAGCTGTAACTGCCTTTTGACACTTGCGCTTGCGTTCTCGGAATTGTAACACTTGCACTTTCATATGGGCTTCGCTCATCAGCATCTGCTGATCCTTCATGTGCACTTCCGAGTCCAAGTGCATCTGATATTGACCCATCCTCATCAAGATCCAACATCGGGGGTTCCCTTGGGTTGACTTGGTTGTGAGTGTGGTCCGACTCGGTTCTTTTTTTTTATCGGAATGGTTGCATGTGTTTACTTGTCCGATTTTTTTAAGTGTGAATATATATAAAGGATCATTTTAAACCTTAAGGGTAATTTGTAGGCAATCATTTGGTTTAGTGACAATTTTTATTATAAAGATAAGTGTTTGGTTTGTGTCTACATCGAATAAAATTGCATGCATGTTCATTTGTATCATTTTAATGTGTGACATCCGAGAATTTCAAGGTTAACTTCCGTTAGACAATCTCCGTTAGTTACGTTATAAGTGTTAACTTAGTAACTAATGCTTAACTAGGCCGAATACGTCCACGACCTTTGGTTGATCACCGAACCCGCCCATATGTGTTATGTGTTCATTTATTTATAGTTATTATGTGCAATGTGATTTAAATACATGATTTAGTATTATGAATAGCATGACAATTCATGAACCGTGCTTATCTTGCTTAAAAATGTAAATTGGTCACTTTTGGCTTCCAGCGAAACTACCGGGCGAAACTATAGTGTCGCCCGGCTAGCTTAACCTTTGACTTACAGAGCCAGTTTCGCTTGGCCAGCGAAACTGCCAGCGAAACTAGGCCCTGATATATAATATCTTATATAAACCCTAGTTTCTCCCATTTGCCTCTTTTACACAAAACACACACACTCTCCATCTTTTCTCCTGGAAATCTGGTCAGCCGAGAATCACACCGAGCCATCGAGATCTCAGCCCCGAACCATCATCCATTGAGCTTGGAGATCGAACCGTGAGTTCCAAAAACCATTTCTATGCCTTATTCTATGTGTTTTCTTAAAAAGCATGCTTAGATCTTCATAGAATCACTTGATCTTCTGATATGATGCTTAGGGATGCTAGATCTATCATAAAGTCAGTAACTTTACGTGTGAAATCAAACCATAATGAAGATTTATGCTAGATTAGGTCATTTTAGGTTTAAAATGCATTTTTGGTGATTTGATGATAAAAATCCATGTTTAAGGTGTTAAAACTTGTTGTTTGATGTTGGTAAATGATTATGCATGCTAGATATTGAATTACATGAAATATGGAAGCTGCTAGATTGATTTTTAGGCTGATTTGTGAGTTTTTCGCGACCAGCGACACTGCGTGTTCTCTGGGCGAAATTATGTAGCGAAATTATGTATATCTTCATCCAGCGACACTATGTAGCGAAACTGTAGTGTCGCCGGGTAAACCAACCAGACCTGTCCGAACGAAACTACCGAGCGAAATTCCCTGAACGAAAGTTCAAACCAGTTTCGGGCGAAACTAGGCTAGCGAAACTGTGCCAACAGTTTCGAGCGAAACTAGCCTAGCGAAACTGTGTCATCGGGTATTGCCTAGCGAAAGTGCTGCCCGTGCACACAGCGAAACTGCCTAGCGAATCTATACTAGCGAAACTATGATCTGACCTAAACCCACACTTGTGCAACTTACTTGAATGCTATGCCATGACTTACATGATTATACAATAATGAAACATGCTTTGATTTCTGTGTTATGTGAACCCTTGTATAAGATCAACCATCGGTGCCGTGTGTCGGTATGTCGTGTCGTAGTTCCAACGTGCTATTTTATGGGCCATAGTGACGTTAAGTTAAACATTAGACACCAAAACTAATACTTAAGACCTAAACGTGTTCTTAGGTCTTCGATAAGCAAACAATACTTGGATTACTTAGCAAGTGTAGCAGTGCAACCAAAGGTGAGTGTCACTAACCCATTTACCGTGAACCCGGTTGGGTCACACTGAATAACTTAATGGAAAACAATGCTGACAACCTTAAAAGTGCTATGCACCTCTCTGATGAGCTTGAAACCTTAGGAGTGCCCGGCACCCACTTGATGAACTTGAAGTGTTTTATGGGAGACACTTGTGAAATACTTAAACAACTATTTCTAAAACGAAACTGAAAATGTTTTCGGGATTCATGAGAACCCAAAGGAAAACCGTTTTAATATGGCTAGTATAGGTTAAAGTCTAAACCACATGATATCACATGATTTCTAAGGATTGCCTTATAACTGAAAAAGTCCTCAACTAAATTGTACCATTAATTGTAAAGCGAGGGGATGTTGGGTAGATCTACTGGAGTTTGACAAACTCCGCCCCGTGGCACGGGGAGTGCACGGAGGTACAATATCAGCCTATCTGACCGTGATCCCGAGAGGACACGGGGGAGGCAAATCCGCGATGACGTAGGTCCGCAAAACATGATGGCACTGCCACTACAATATGAGTCAGCTTTGGTACAAACTTCCTTAGTGCATGGAACAACGGATTAGCTACCCGCGATATCGGTTGAGCACTTTAACTATACAAAACTAGTTCATACCCGATAACGTATGTTACGGACATTAATATTTCTAAACCACGTTACTATGATTTTGGACATTACAGAGTATTGCTTTTCACAAATAAATATTACATAAGTACATGTTGACACAATTATGATTATGAGACCGGGCCACTGCGTGACAAGCCCACTGTGAACTCACCAACCGTTAGGTTGACACTTGCGTGGTTTAAACTTTTGCAGATCGCTGAGGAGTATCCGGAGTGGGTTGGCATGGCACACGAAGACTTTATTTTTTTGGTTAAACTTAATTGGGAATTTAAAAAACTGATTTGTGAAGCACGTGGTTAGTGCTAAGACGATATATTTTCCGCTGCGTATTTTGAGACTTCATTTTATGATAAATATTTGGACTTACTCTGATTCGTTTAGTATTTGTAACTAATGGTTGTGGTCCTGGTTTGCTCGCACCCCTTAACGGTATAAACTCCGTTAGTGGTTATTTGGGGGTGTGACATAATGTCTTAGAGTTTTAGTGTTTTAGTCTAGATCTCACCTGATTGGGATGCATAACCAATGAGTTCTATAATAGTGAAATGAGGGAATAACACGAACAACTAGATTCATACCTTTGGAGATCATTTCACGAAGATTACACGTGGGTTGTTGGCGATTTGAGTTGTCTTTGTGAGAGGCAAAGAGAGAACCGATCCCTTCTTGATGAACCGATCCCTTCTTGGTCATTGCATGCATGGTATCTATGGGGGAAGATGGTTCACGAGGTATTAGATGGTTGCATGGTGGCACGACGTGGTGTGGGAGAATGGATTGAGTTGAGGGTCGATGTGAGTGTAGATTGATGGCGAGTTTGAGGTGGTAGTTGATGATGAGGTGGTCATAGGAGGTCCGATGGTGGTAGTTTGGTAGTGGTTATCTAAGTTAGTAGTAGTTGGGGTTGCATGGTTGTTAATTGTAGTGTTGCTCCGGTTAGATTGAGAGTATGAGGGTGTTTGAAAGAGAGGGTGTTTGAGAGAGAGTGAGTTGAGAGGATCTTGGGAGTTAGAGAGAGAAAGATGATGGTAAAGTGGGGATCGGTTAGTGTGGTTGGAGGTTATATAACAAGCTATAGAGAGCCGCTGGAGAGAGAGAGAGAGAGAGAGAGAGAGAGAGAGGGGAGAGAAAACTTGTGGCTAATAGAGGGAGGAGTCACTACATGGCTCATTGTTGGGTGGTGGAGGATTTGGTATGATTTACAAGTAATCGCTATGATTGGCTCATTCTCATGCAAGGGTTCACATTGGTTATTCAAGTTTCACACTAGCCCCTTGAGTTTCATATTTGGTTAAATCCGGCCTATGGGTTCTAAAGGATTATTAGGCTATATCGGGTTCCAAAACGGGTGTCTAATACCCGGTCCATAAACTTAATCCTATCGGGCCACTATGGCCCAACTGATTCCTTTAACTTAGGCTCGGCTAACATTAGCTATGGTCCAACCGATTTAGCTAATTATGCTTGATTGATCGCCCATAGCTACGACCCAAATTGGCTAGTCTAATCAATTCGGTTACTGGCTCACGGGTCAAATCTAGGCTTAATGGGCTTGGGGTGATCCGTAGGCTCTTAATGGGCTTGTTGGGCTTGCCAAATGTTTAATAGGCCTGCTAAATACTTAATGGGATTACTAGATACCTAATGGGCTTACTAGGTGCTTATTGGCTGGAACATATTGCAACGCTGTGAAAGACGGACTTTACGAGACGATTCTAGTAACGCTAGGTATTGGTATTAAAATTGGAGTTGGAGTTGGAATGATTGAGATACTAGACGGGTTATCGTATGTTTGTGTATATATATATATATATATATATATATATAGGGTGAGGTTCATTGTAGACACCCCCATACGTGTAGACAGGTAGACACCCTATTTCACATGTGAAATTACTTTATTTCACATGTGTTTTCACATGTGAAATTTTCTGAACAATGAGAAAAAGAAAATAAAAGAAAAAATAAATTATTCATAACCATTAGATCAAGAGATCTAATGGTGAAAAAAGGTGTCTACATGTCTACACTTATGAAGGTGTCTACAATGAACTTTTCACTATATATATATATATATATATATATATATATATATATATATATATATAGGGAGAGGATCATTTGAGAACCAATTGGGTTTGAGAACTAAAAAGAACTAATTTGAGCCACAAGTTTATTTACATGTATCCCCCCTCCCATGAATTGTAGTGGTCCCCCCCCTGAAATTTGTGGTTGAGATTTAGTTCTCAAAAGTTCTCAAAACAAAAAGTTCTCATTTGAACCTAACCCTATATATATATATATATATATATACATACAGGGAGAGGATCATTTGAGAACCAATTTGATTTGAGAACTAAAAAGAACTAATTTGAGCCACATGTTAATTACATGTATCCCCCCTCCCATGAATTGTAGTGCCCCCCCCCCCCTGAAATTTGTGGTTGAGATTTAGTTCTCAAAAGTTCTCAAAATAAAAAGTTCTCATTTGAACCTAGCCCTATATATATATATATATATATATATATATATATAGGGTGAGGTTCATTGTAGACACTTTCGCATGTGAAATAGCACACTTTCACATGTGAAAGTTTGTGAATAATGAGAAAAAAGAAAAAAATGGAAAAAGAAATTAATCACAACCATTAGATCAAGAGATCTAATGGTGAAAAAGGGTGTCTACCTGTCTACACTTATGGGGGTGTCTACAATGAACTTTTCACTATATATATATATATATATATATATATATATATATATATAGGGCTAGGTTCAAATGAGAACTTTTTATTTTGAGAACTTTTGAGAACTAAATCTCAACCACAAATTTCAGGGGGGGGGGGGGGGCACTACAATTCATGGGAGGGGGGATACAAATGTAACCATATGAGAGAGAAGTGATATATATCCAAATGTAAATGACATGGGCATCCTTTATATGTTTATGATATGTGCTTTATATGTTTATAGTAATTCTAGACTTTTTAAAATAGGTACTAATTACGTTTACCCTACCTCATGACTTGTCTTATCATAGCATCGATTATCATAGCATCGATGTAGTCTATCTATGTAATGAACTTTACCGTTCTCAGCTAAATAATAACGAATACACAAATATTGCGTAACTGGTCACACTCATAGTCTTTTAAAGTAACACATTCGAATATGACTACATTCAAATTAACTTTGTTCATATCAAAAGAATTAATCACTATAGCAAGCAACAGAGACCTTTTTACACAACTTACAATGACATTGTAGTTGTCATGCTAAACCGAAATAAGGATAGGATCCAATGTCAAACATTGAAACAAAACCAACCTACACTTAGGCTGAACGTAATGGGCGTTGAGGGGGGGGGGGTTGGGATTGTGCTTGATTGCAACCCATAGCGCCCGGGTCACCACCTCCCGGGGCGCTATGGGTGTTTTTGTCACACCCTCAAAAACATGCGGGGTTTATACCGCGAGGCGTGTGACAAACCAGGATCCGAGTCATTAGTCATACTAAACCATGCAAAAACAGTTTTAAAGGAAAGTGGAAGCGTAAGTAAAAGTAATAACAGTGTTACGCAAAACACGCGCTTAACCCAAATAAAATAAAAAAATAAACCAACAAGGTTTTAAAAGTGTTTTGTATATCCAATGCGAAGCATGCGTCCTAATCGTGCTCTAGACCTAGATACCTGTGAAAGACATGCTATGTTGGTCAGCGCAAAGGCTGGTGAGTTCATAAAGACATAATATAGGAATCAATGTTTGTACCAATGTTTGAAAATGTAATCATAATTGTATTTGTAGCTAGCTAGGGCAAAATCGCTATACTATGTGGTTCGCAACCGAAGCGTGACTGTTTGTGTTTGTAATGCCTTTCACCATTGCCTAACACGGACGTTGGTGATACTGTCTAAGCTAATATTACACCCGTTCGACATCCAGTCGAGTTAGAGCTACCAACGCGGGTGGGGTTTGTCAAACCCAGTAGTACTACCAAAGATTACCTCGCTTTCTCATAAACTAACGGTTCAAAATGTAAGGACTTGTAATTCGTGTTATATGTTCGCACATACGTGATCAGCTATACAATTATGTTACAAGAACTGTTTGTAGCATGCTCTTTTCTCTAAATGTAATACTCAAAGAAAAATGTTCGAGAACTCACCTTAGGGAGCTCGGCAAGAAAGTTCAAGCGTCAAGCTCGTAAATCTTACAAATCACCTAATGAGCATATAGTTGTAAGTGTGTGTCTAAGATACTAACGACACAACCTAGACGACGGTGATTTACCAATTGTGTTATTGACTCGAAGTGGGTGCCAATTTCCAAAACCGACAAATGACACGACGATTAAACCGGTTAATCGTCAAAATTGTTTATTCTGAATAATAAATATCCAAATGATTAGAAAACCATTTAGCACACGTTGATATTCTCCCAAAACTATGCACGATTAAATATGCAATATATATATATATATATAGGGTTAGGTTCAAATGAGAACTTTTTCTTTTGAGAACTTTTGAGAACCATTCTGAGCCACTAATTTTCAGGGGGGAAGCATTCAAATTCATGGGGGGGGATTTCCTTATATATAACTTGTGGCTAAAAATGGTTCTCAAAAGTTCTCAAACCCAATTGGTTCTCAAATGATCCTCTCCCTATATATATATATATATATATATATATAGGAAGAGGATCATTTGAGAACCAATTGGGTTTGAGAACTAAAAAGAACTAATTTGAGCCACAAGTTTATTTACATGTATACCCCCTCCCATGAATTGTAGTGGTCCCCCCCCCCCCCCCCTGAAATTTGTGGTTGAGATTTAGTTCTCAAAAGTTCTCAAAACAAAAAGTTCTCATTTGAACCTAACCCTATATATATATATATATATATATATATATATATATATATATATATATATATATATAGTGAAAAGTTCATTGTAGACACCTTCATAAGTGTAGACAGGTAGACACCTTTTTTCACCATTAGATCTCTTGATCTAATGGTTATGATTAATTTCTTTTTTCTTTTATTTTCTTTTTCTCATTGTTCAGAAAATTTCACATGTGAAAACACATGTGAAATAAAGTAATTTAACATGTGAAATAGGGTGTCTATCTGTCTACACTTATGGGGGTGTCTACAATGAACCTCACCCTATATATATATAAACGAGTTTTTTTAATGACTTTTAACGAATGGATAAATGGATTAATATTGTGCTTAACCCTTAACAATTTACCAATATTGAGTTTTGGTCAAATCTAAAATGCCAAACGTTCAAGAGGTTTTAAAATACGTTTAGGATCGTTTAGAGTCAACAACATGACAAATAGGATGTAAGGATTATGAACAGAAAAATAGTTAAAAAGAAACAAAGGTTGCAAGGATTGAAGAAGCGACCTTCCGGTCATGTAGCAAAGTCCAGACCACTGGGCAAGAAGTGATTCTGTTTAAGAAATCACTTTGTGAACTCTTTAATGCAAACCAGATTGACATAGAGAAGATATCCAGTATTTAGTAACAAAAAAAAACGAACAGACGCTGGGTCTTGAACCCGCGACCTCCGCGAACACAACCCAGCCAGCAGACCACCCGGGCATTTGGATCTTTGTGTTTTAACCTTCAAACAAGGTATATAATCTATAAAATTCGGGTGTCATCTTCCCCACTAAATACCCTAATGACACGTCCGCCATAACTATTAAACAGAAGCTTACGACCACGAATATAAGCTTAAGAAATCGACTGGAAACATAACCATTACCTCCTGTCGTCGATTTGGATCCAAGCCTTGTGATTAAACTCGTCATTCTTCAAAGAAAAGGTGTGTGAGTCATCGGAACCCAGACTGGAAGTGCGGTGGCGGCGTTGCTTGAGCGCGGGTCTTCCTTTAGTGATTCTTCTGGTGGCAGATGATGGTCGAACATAAAGGTTAGATGGTGGTTCAATAGTGGTGAACCAAGGATCACGGGATCGATGGTGAAGTGAGTCTCGGGTTTTCTTATGGCGGTTCTTATGGTGACAGAGAACTCACGAGAGGTGTTGGTGGTGGTTACGGAGTGAGAATGAGTATTCATGGATTAAGACTACCCATCGAATGAGGCTACAATTAGGGATAAGGATGATAGTCAATCAAGTTCTCGCAACCGATTCGGGGATTATCGAAATAAAGACGGGACGTCGGTTGTGGAATCCGAATTCAATGCCTTTCAAATAAACTTCGGTTATTTGACCAAATATAACCCTCAAGTTATGAAATGTTGAACTTACCCCCTCTACTTAGGTTAGACTCATATTAGACCCTAAATTTAACATTTAGGATACAAACTTTATAAAATACCATTTACCTCTACACGTATTCATAAAATGACGTTTTGTTTTCTTTTTTTCAAATACCATCTTTGTAATAAGTTAATAACACGAGTTGATTCACGAAATAATTAATTAGAATCACGTAACGTGTGATTTCACATAAAATCACGTACGCAAAGTTCGCATAAAATAATAAAACCTAAAATCATTCATGTTGATCATGTTCGTTTATTTAACAGGTAAATTAAATAATGTCACACCCCCAAATTAACCACTAATGGAGTTTATACCGTTAAGGGGTGCGACTAGACCAGGACCACAACCATTAGTTACAAATGCTAAACGAATCAGAGTAAAGTCCAAATGTTCATAACCAAAAACAGTTTTCAAAAGTACGCAGCGGAAAATAAACATAAGTATCTTAGCACTAACCACGTGCTTTAAATTACAAAACACGAATTGTTATTAAATTCCCAAGTTTAAGTTTAAAATAAGAAATCTTCAAGTGCCATGCCAACCTCCAGCGGATACTCCTTAGCGATCTGCAAAAGTTTAAACCACGCAAGTGTCAACCTAACGGTTGGTGAGTTCACAGTGGGCTTGTCATGCATTGGCCCGGTCTCAAAATCATAATCGAGTCAACATATACTTATGAAGTAGTCATTTGTGAAAAACAATGCTTTGTGATATCCAAAATCAGATTATTATGGTTTAGTAAAAGTATCGTCCGTAACCTACGTTATCGGGTATGTACTAGTTTTGTATAGTTAAAGTGCTCAACCGATATCGCGGGTAGCTAATCCGTTGTTCCATGCACTAAGGAAGTTTGTACCAAAGCTGACCATAAATTATTGTAGTGGCCGTGCCATCAGTTCTGCGGACCTACGTCATCGCGGTTTTGCCTCCCCCGTGTCCTCTCGGGACCACGGTCAGATAGGCTGATATTGTACCTCCGTGCACTCCCCGTGCCACGAGGCGGAGTTTGTCAAACTCCAGTAGATCTACCCAACATCCCCTCGCTTTACAATTAATGGTACAATTTAGTTGAGGACTTTTAAGTTTCAAGGCATCCTTAGAAATCATGTGATATCATGTGGTTTAGACTTTAACCTACACTAGCCATATTAAAAAGGTTTACTAGACTCTCATGAATCTCAAAAGTGTTTTCGGTTTCGTTTTAGAAATCGTTGTTTTGGTAATTTGCAAGTGCTTCCCATAAAGCACTTCAAATTCATCAAGTGGGTGCCGAGCACTCCAAGTATTCAAGTTCATCAGGGAGGTGCCTAGCACTCTCGCGTTTGTCAGCATTGTTTTACTTTTAGTTATTCGGTGTGACCCAAACGGGTTCACGGTAGTCGGGTTAGTGACACTCACCTTTGGTTGCACTGCTACACTTGCTAATAATCCAAGTATTGCTTATCGAAGACCTATGAACACGTTTAGGTCTTAAGTATTAGTTTTGTGTCTAATCTTTACTTAACGTCACTATGGCCCATAACATAGCACGTTGGAACTATGACTCGACATACAGACACACGACACCGATGGTTGATCATAAACAAGGGTTCACATAAATCAGAAATCAAAGCATGTATCATCATGGCATAACATTCAAGCAATTTGCACAAGTTTGGATTCTGGTCTCAGTTTCGCTAGCAATTTCGCTAGTCAGTTTCGCTGTGTGCACGGGCAGCACTTTCGCTAGGCAATACCCGATGACACAGTTTCGCTAGGCTAGTTTCGCTCGAAACTGTTGGCACAGTTTCGCTAGCCTAGTTTCGCCCGAAACTGGTTTGAACTTTCGTTCAGGGAATTTCGCTCGGTAGATTCGCTCGAGCTGGTCTGGTCAGTTTCGCGGGCGACACTACAGTTTCGCCAGCACAGTTTCGCGGGCGACACTACACTGCAGCGAAACTGCAGTGTCGCCGGGTAAACCAACCAGACCAGCTCGAGCGAATCTACCGAGCGAAATTCCCTAAACGAAAGTTCAAACCAGTTTCGGGCGAAACTAGGCTAGCGAAAATGTGCCAACAGTTTCGAGCGAAACTAGCCTAGCGAAACTGTGTCATCGGGTATTGCCTAGCGAAAGTGCTGCCCGTGCACACAGCGAAACTGACTAGCGAAACTGCTAGCGAAACTGAGACCAGAATCCAAACTTGTGCAATTTGCTTAAATGTTATGCCATGACTTACATGATTATGCCATGATGATACATGCTTTGACTTCTGATGTATATGAACCCTTGTTTATGATCAACCATCGGTGTCGTGTGTCTGTATGCCGAGTCATAGTTCCAACGTGCTATGTTATGGGCCATAGTGACGTTAAGTAAAGATTAGACACAAAACTAATACTTAAGACCTAAACGTGTTCATAGGTCTTCGTTAAGCAAACTTGGATATTTAAGCAAGTGTAGCAGTGCAACCAAAGGTGAGTGTCACTAACCCAATTACCGTGAACCCGTTTGGGTCACACCGAATAACTAAAAGTAAAACAATGCTGACAAACTCGAGAGTGCTAGGCACCTCCCTGATGAACGTGAAAACTTGGAGCGCTCGGCACCCACTTGATGAACTTGAAGTGCTTTATGGGAAGCACTTGTGAATTACTTAAACAACTATTTCTGAAACAAAACTGAAAACACTTTTGAGATTCATGAGAATCCAGTAAACCTTTTTATATGGCTAGTGTAGGATAAAGTCTAAACCACATGATATCACATGATTTCTAAGGATGCCTTGAAAACTTAAAAGTCCTAAACTAAATTGTACCATTAATTGTAAAGCGAGGGGATGTTGGGTAGATCTACTGGAGTTTGACAAACTCCGCCCCGTGGCACGGGGTGTGCACGGAGGTACAATATCAGCCTATCTGACCGTGATCCCGAGAGGACACGGGGGAGGCAAAACCGCGATGACGTAGGTCCGCAGAACTGATGGCACGGCCACTACAATAATTTATGGTCAGCTTTGGTACAAACTTCCTTAGTGCATGGAACAACGGATTAGCTACCCGCAATATCGGTTGAGCACTTTAACTATACAAGACTAGTACATACCCGATAACGTAGGTTACGGACAATACTTTTACTAAACCACGATACTATGATTTTGGTTATCACAAGCATTGCTTTTCACAAACAAATTTTACATAAGAATACGTTTACACGATCATGATTTATGAGACCGGGCCACTGCATGACAAGCCCACTGTGAACTCACCAACCGTTAGGTTGACACTTGCGTGGTTTAAACTTTTGCAGATCGCTGAAGAGTATCCGGAGCAGGTTGACACGGCACATGAAGACTTTTATTTTAGTTAAAACTTAATTGGGAATTTAAAACAATGATTATGTAAAGCACGTGGTTAGTGCTAAAGATAATGTTTTCCGTTGCGTACTGTTAAACTGTTTTATTTATTAATGTTTGGACTTTACTCTGATTCGTTTAGTATTTGTAACTAATGGTTGTGGTCCTGGTCTGGTCGCACCCCTTAACGGTATAAACTCCGTTAGAGGTTAATTTGGGGGTGTGACAAAACTTGTGTGTGAACGCTCGTGCGATGATGGTCATATAATAACCCTATTTATGTGTGGCGTGCAATACATGCACGTATGTATTGCACGTATGTTTGTTTGGAATCATGTATGTTGTGCTAATGTATGTTTCTGTTTTGTAATAAACAGTGTACGTTGTGTTAAACAAAAATAACCTGGAAATGCCGGATGTCACAGTTTTTTGGCTCGAAGGCGTTGCCCACAAGACGCCGAAGGGGGAGAAAATTTCGAAAAGGGACCATTGGAGAATGCCGTTGAATGGCTATTTTCTTTAAAAAAATTTAATCCCTTAATATTACACATCCTTTTTTCTCTACACTACACAATCAAACTCAATATTTTTTTAGCCATGTTCCCCAACTCTCTACCATTTGGAGCACCCCGCACCGCTGACGACTCCCCACCAACACCGACCAACGAAAGTTTATTTCGTTACATTGCAAATATGAGCTCATCTTCAATGCAACCACCATTTCCGTTCAACCCCGCTTTCGGGTTTCACGGGTTTAGCCAACAACAATTTCAAGGGTTTCAAAATCTCTAAAATGCTCAACTGTTCCATCTACAACAATGACAACAACAAAGTCAACAACAACAAACTCAAGATCAATGGGATGACGTCGAGGTCATGGCCGAAACACAACAACCGGGAACCTCAAAAACTAAGCCTAAAAGGTCTCACAGGAAGAAGACGACCGAGACAAGAGAGAAGAGAGTCCTGCAACATTGGACCGATGAGGAGTTGCAAATATTTGTCGTTATTTTCTATTTTTTTAAATGATTTTGTTAGTATATTTTCTAATTTTACGCTTATAAATTTTACAAATTTGTGGTTGTGTTTGTTTTATAATTTTTAAGGTTTTATTTGTTTTTAAATGTAGCTAATAATCAAGACCGGGTCGAGTTTTGGGCGACCAAATGAGTGTTCAAATGTTAAGTGCAAGACAATTTCATGTACTGATCATGTGGCAATTGGACGTGAGTTTATTCAAGACATCCTATGAGAGTAAATGAATGTAATTATAAAATAATCATGTAACACGCAAATCATACCAATAGTGTCGTGGGTACTTGACAATAATCGTTTTTAAGATACATGGGTGAAAATCAACCAAAATTTCTATTTTTGTCGGAGGCTTTATTTGAGAAATGCCTGCAACTCTACAAGTACTCATGGTTACTAAGCTAAAACATCAATTTGGCTTTTAAAAAAAACCAAGACTGTAGTCAAAATTTACACACACCTTGAAGCATTTTATTTTCTCGACCAGTAAATAACAAAAAAAAAAAACACAAAGTATTCGATTACTGTAAAATATGTAAAATAAGAAATAAAAATACCTGGCATTACAGATAAATAAATAAAAGTTTAGTATAATCGTCAAATACAATTCACACTAATTTTTTGTTTTAAAGTAATTATTTGTTAGTTTAGATCATAACTATAAAAGTAATGTTTATTTTATTGCCCTAGACGCTAAGTATGTGGTAGAGCTAGCTAATGGTAAACTTCATGATACGACTCAGATAGTTAAGGACTGTAAGTTAGAACTAGCTGGCCATACATTAGGAATTGATCTTATGCCTTTCCCGATTGGTAGTTTTGACGTTATAGTAGGAATGGATTGGTTATCTGAGAATCGAGCTGAAATTTTATGTCAAGAAAAAGTGGTTCGTATTCCACTCAAGGACGGTGAAGTGCTAACAGTTCAAGGTGAAAAAGGTGGAACAGTAACCGGTATAATTTCGTTTCTCAAAGCTCAAAAGTTCCTTCGTAAAGGTCACTTCGCGATTCTTGCCCACGTCAGCGATTCGACACTTCTCGAACGTAGAATCGACGACTACCCGATAGTCCGCGACTTCCAAGATGTATTTCCTGAAGATCTGCCTGGTTTGCCTCCATTTCGACAAGTAGAGTTTGGAATCGACTTAGTTCCTGGAGCGTCTCCGATTGCACGCGCACCGTACCGTTTGGCAGTAAGTGAACTCAACGAACTCTCCGCGCAACTTCAAGAGTTACTCGATAAAGGGTTTATTCGTCCGAGTTCGTCTCCATGGGGAGCACCGGTCTTGTTTGTTAAGAAGAAAGATGGAACGTTCCGAATGTGTATTGACTACCGAGAGCTTAACAAGGTTACGATCAAGAATCGATATCCACTTCCTCGAATCGACGATCTCTTCGACCAACTGCAAGGTTCGAGCTACTTTTCAAAGATTGATCTACGGTCTGGATATCACCAGCTTCGCGTTCGAGATGAGGATGTCCCCAAGACTGCTTTCAGAACTCGGTATGGTCACTACGAATTCCTGGTTATGCCGTTTGGGCTAACCAATGCACCTGCCGTATTTATGGATCTGATGAATCGAGTGTGCAAGCCGTACCTCGATAAGTTTGTGATAGTTTTCATCGATGATATTTTGATCTACTCCAAGACAAAGGAAGAACACGAGGAGCACCTACGTCTTATCTTGGAATTGCTCCGCAAGGAACAGCTTTACGCCAAGTTTTCAAAGTGCGATTTTTGGATTCGCGAAGTCCAGTTTCTTGGACACATTGTTGATCAGAATGGAATCCACGTCGACCCAGCTAAGGTGGAAGCTATCAAGAATTGGTCTACTCCAAGAGCGCCGACCGAAATCCGACAATTTTTGGGACTTGCCGGATATTACCGAAGATTCATTAAGGGTTTCTCGCAATTGTCCCAACCCTTAACGGCTTTAACGCACAAAGGAGTGCAATATAGATGGGGTGAAAAGGAAGAACACGCGTTTCAAACTCTCAAGGATATGTTATGTTCAGCTCCAATTCTTGCGTTACCTGATGGAGTTGACGACTTTGTAGTCTACTGTGATGCATCCATTCAGGGACTCGGTTGTGTGTTGATGCAACGAGACAAAGTGATTGCCTATGGGTCCAGGAAACTGAAGGATACTGAAAAGAATTACACGACTCATGATTTGGAATTAGGAGCCGTTGTTCATGCACTCAAGATTTGGAGACATTACCTCTACGGAACAAAGTGCACAATATTTACTGACCACAAGAGCCTACAACACATCTTTGAACAGAAGGATCTCAATATGCGACAACGACGGTGGGTCGAACTATTGAACGATTATGACTTAGCAATTAAGTATCATCCGGGAAAAGCCAACGTTGTGGCTGATGCCTTAAGTCGGAAGGAGTATGAAAAGCCTCGACGGGTACGAGCGCTGCAACTTACCATCCACACGGGATTGCCGGATCGGATCCGTGATGCCCAACAAGAAGCATTGAAAGAAGAAAACTTCACAGCTGAAGCACTGCGAGGGGTAGATGGTAACTCTGAAATTAAGTCCGACGGACTCAGGTATTACAATGACAGAATTTGGGTTCCTTTACTTGGAAATCTCCGTGAGCTCATGATGGACGAGGCTCACAAGTCAAGGTATTCGGTACACCCTGGATCGAATAAAATGTACCAAGATTTGAAGAATTTGTATTGGTGGCCGAATATGAAAGCCGACATTGCTCGATATGTGGCTAAGTGCTTAACGTGCTCAAGGGTTAAGATTGAGTACCAAACGCCTTCAGGGCTATTGCAGCAACCAAAGATCCCAGAATGGAAATGGGAGGATATTTCCATGGACTTCGTAACGGGATTACCTCATCGATCGAATCGACCAGATGCGATTTGGGTTATCATTGATCATTTAACCAAGTCCGCATATTTTATCCCGATGAGAGAAAGTGACAATATGGATAAGCTAACTAAGCTGTACATTGACCGAATTGTGGCACGTCATGGAGTGCCTAAGACTATTATCTCCGACAGAGATCCTCGATTTACTTCCCGGTTATGGCAATCTATGCAGGAAGCATTGGGAACCAGATTGGATATGAGTACAGCCTATCACCCGCAGACCGATGGTCAGACGGAAAGAACTATTCAGACTTTAGAAGACATGCTCCGAGCTTGCGTTCTCGACTTTGGTAAAGACTGGGAGGCTCATCTTCCGTTGGTGGAGTTCTCCTACAACAAC
>JBCNJP010000177.1:630763-654763 GCA_039602395.1 Deinandra increscens subsp. villosa
TTATGAATGACAAACCACCTAATCGAATGATCAACTCCAACTTTTAGAAGCATGTGTTAAGAAGTAGATCGACTTTCATTTAAGGGACACTGCTTTTGGGTCGATTGCCCTGTTTTTATGAACTCTTTGGCATTCACTGAGGTGATAGGCCCGATCCTTTTCTATGGAACACCCGATTTGATCTTTTGACTCGCGGTAAACTTGCACTGAACCCTAGCAAAAATGCACATAACCCAAGCCAAAGCCACTTTTGAACATCCCGATGCTTCGTGTTTCGCAGACACCTTTTTTTTTTACACTTTTGTACCCTATCTTACTTTTGAAGACCATTTGAACCGATGTTTTGACAAGAAAGGAATTATGACGCATGAAGCGCAAGGACATCAAGCAGATTAAGCATGTCGATGAACTTAAACAACGAAGATTTCCCTAATGAGATGTTTACTCTATCAGATTGTATAGCTTTTTACACATTAATTTCGATAATCATTTACACGAATTCCTTGCCAAATCCTATCAAGCACGCTATATATTTTCTCTGAATTCTATACTATCCATTACGTTATTTGCATCCTGCCTGCTGGTATCTTCACTAGTGCCAGCTTAAACTCACATGCCATTCTTGGAATGTGTAGTTGCGACTATCATAAGCTTGTTATCCCATCGCTTACTCAAATTCACGAACTAATCCGTTGGCGCTTTTCCTTTATTTTCTATTCCCGTGCTTGATGCCATGCGTATTCCTGCAGAGCACTTTTCGATATTCGATACCTCATAGTTTACCCTTTTGTTTTGTTGGATCTTCACTATAAATTTTTGGATTCTTTAGTAAGGTAATATGCATGATGATATGTTGTACTGAACTCCAACTTAAATTTAAACCTAATTGTCTATGTTATTTCTTGAATAATCCTTATCAGAATTGAGAATTTTTTTCTAAAACAAACTGCTACGTGTTATCTTTTAACTGGCCATGAGCTCTTGATTGGATTTCTCTTTAGACCTCAGTCCTTTTGTAACAAAATGAGTGTGTTACCATTTATATTTTAGTATGTGAGCAACTGTTAAACCATCTAAACCATGATAAATAGTTTGGTGCTTTTAACCTTCCCATGAGAAATGTTTACAAAACATATGTATGTATGCATGCTAAATTTGAGAATCTAATCCTATGTTTAGGGTATAGAAACTGATTAATTATTGAAGTGCTAGTTTAAACAAAAGTTGCGTAGAATTGCATGATTAGTTATGTGTATGAAATGTGTTAGGAACCAGAAAATGACATGTTGTGAATGCATTGACTTGATTGAGTATGAAAACCATACAACATACAAGGTCCTAAGTCTCCTAGCTCGGTGGGAATGACAAGACTGTGTGAAGTTGCTTCGTCAACCTTGCACCGTATGGATTGTGTTGGTCAGTTTCTGAACTTATATGCTAGAGACATGCCATTTAGGGTTGTATGCTAGTACATAAGGTGTTGGGACAATTGTATACGTGGTATGGTAGAACCACCATGATATATTACATGCTTTGATCACATCAACCTTTAAAAGAAACCTTCGTAGAGACTTGTATGCTATTTGAACCGTTATTGCATGAAATGTGAATTTTGATGTTATTACGAATCATGTTAACTTAATTGGTCATAGTTTTATTAAGAACAATATCAACCATCGAGCCCCCATGTTAACTTGATCATTCTTGTGTAATTCTGTGCTATTTGCTAGTTGGTAGGCGAATTCAGACGTTCACATTTTCGTTAGCCAACGAGTCTATTAAACACACACCGATTGACTTGATGCACACACAATTTTCTCAAACTCAAATTTCTTCCTCTTTAATTCACTTGGCTTATTGGTGAATGAGAGTGCCTTAAACAAAAACAAGAATCGGAATCTCACTCCTAGCATTGGGTACGATAGCTGGAGGTTACTTGAACATATCATGGTCCCTTTTTCGCATTGGAATTTTGATTTTAAAGACTTATGTTACCATCTCGTTTTGTTCGGCCTTGCCACTCGACACGATTCCCGTAATACACTCGTTCGACCTTTCTCATAGAAATGCTTGATCAAAGAAAACCACTTTCTATACTTCAAATTTGAAGTCCTTTTAAAATTCTTCAAACAATTGACATCTCCTCAACATGTTGTATACATTCCTGAACATAACGTCCATCACTCCTCTTGGAGTAGAGAATTCAGATTCTTTCAATAAGTTACTTTCGAGATTAATTCCTGAAACAGTTGACGCTAATTTAAATTTCGGGGCGAAATTTCCTTCAACAAGGGGATGATGTGACGACCTATAGAAAATTTTTCCTATTCTTTTTTCCCTCCCCTTTGACCAACTCACTATCTACGTTGTGCAATTTTCGGGACGAAAATTCTTCAACAAGGGGATACTGTGACAATCCGTCTTCTCAGGTTCTTTCCCGAATTAACCTAAGCTTAAACTGTTATAAATGTTGTGTAAACATTTATGGGATTGACTTATGTTGATCCTGTTATCTAGGGTTTGTGTAACCATCACTATGCAAGCATGCACTTAAGTCTGAACGTTTCATATTTTATGATTTTTTTGTAAATCGTGTTCCATGATTTTATGTGAACACTTGTCATTTTATGTGAGAAGATACCTACGATTTTATGTGATATATGTATATATATGAACACATTATATCCTATTATTTTTATGTGACGAGACGTCACGTAATTAATCATAACGTTTTCATGATTTCATACATGGTTGCTATGATTTTATGCCCATCGGTTTATGTGAACTCAAAATATATATTTATGGATTTATATTCATTATTTAATGTGACGGAGCAAGGTTTATGTTTTTATAAACGTTATACGTTAAATATGTTTTAACATACCCGTGTATTTTTCAACGTTAAAATAATATCCGCTAACCCTGTTAGAGTTTGTTAACACCTTTTAAACTTCGAGGGACCATTCTTGTCTTTATCTAAACCTCATTCCTATCTTGTAAAGTTGTGAGGGACCATTTATGGTATTTCAGTAAAGTCAATTTGAAAACTTTATAAAAGAACAGAAACCGTCGACCGTTCTCATTCAACTTCCGGCAACCGATCGTAGCCTCAAATTTATTGTTGGTATAGCCTCATTTCAATGAGCAATTCGATCATTACAGGTTTTAAATCTTCACCAACTCAACCCTTTATCTCTTGTGAACCCCCTCCAACAACATCACTGTGTCTCTCCGGCGAACCACAGCAAGGAACCCGTACACCACCCTCGATCTTTGTTGTATCCGTTTCAATCAGCGCTATCTGCTTTTCAACCACCACAAATCACCACATAGATGCCGATTAGTCGTAAACAAGAAGACCGGAGTATCACCGACGATCAGTGGGTGTCGCATCGGTCGGGTTCGATACATCATCGTTCGAGTTTATTGTCGTCGCTTTCTGTCAGATCTCATTTCTCACAAGAGGTATTCTTAAAACCCATCTTATATTCGAATATAAACGTTCCTAGCCGTTGCTAGAAACTGCTATAAATTTCTTGTGCTCGTCAATGGAGGTCGGGACTAATAGGGTTTCGGTGGGGAAGAAGATACCCGAACCGTAGTGTATATATACTATATGTAGCGGGTTAAAAAGCAAACGAGTCGGGTAGCCCGGTGATCTGTACGCTGCTTGTTAACATTGTGGTCACGTGTTCAAGACCCACCAACTCCGTTTTTTTCCTTTTATTCGCTGAATTTTGAGTTGCTTCAATCTTATAGAATAAAACTATTTCAAACTGGTTCTAAAACAATAACTCTCCTCCAGCCCAGCGGCTATGTCCTTGGGTTCTAACACTCAGGTCTTGGGTTCGAACCCAGCACCCCTCTAACCTTTTTAATATATTTTTCTAGTTGTCATTTTTATTTCCCATTATCATATTTTCGATCCCAGATCCATTTCGGACGTGTTCCTGGCCCCATAACCGTCAAATATGTCTTTCTTGGACTAAACCTTGTATCATGGTTTTTTTTTTCTTTTTAAAACTGAATGTAATGTTTTAGTCAATTTACTCGTACGTTAAAAGCCGTTTACAAACTCGTTTTATGTATATATATTTGTGACTATATATATAGGTATTGTTTTGACCCGATGTTTAATTGACAGTATCCACTCTTTTCGGTGAAATAACTCATTGATATTTTGTAACACTGTGACTATGATATATAAATTATATATGTATATGTTCTAGGATGTGCAAAATGCATATTTATTCTATACTCTCCTCCGTGCGTATTTTCGAAATTTACCAATGTATAATAAAACGATTTTTCCGATAATTCGAACGTAACTGAGATAAACAATACTGATGGTTAATTTGGGTTAATCGCCACACACACATCGAGACATGGGCATAATGGCTAAACACCATCGTCTAGGTTGTGTTGTTAGTATTCTAGACACACACTTACGTATGTATACTCGATAGGTGTTTGGTAGAGAACACAAGACCTACCGGTTGCTACTTGCTATGTTGTTTATTTGGATTTGTTGTGCACCCAAAGGTGAGTTTCACGGCCCCATTTTACTGTTTTAATCCTGTTGGGGGAGATTAACATGCATCAACTATACAACTAAGATAATTAGACTTTTATATATCACTTGAAGTACTTGTAGCACACTGATACAACAAAGTCCTTCTTATGGTACCGTTAGTATTAATGACGATAGCGGGAGATATATTGTAGTACTACTGGGTCTGACAAACCCCACCCGGGTCAGTCGCGCTGACTCGATTAGATATCGAACGGGTGTTATATTCGTCCTAAACACAACAAGGCAAACTGCGCAAACTGTAAACAACTGTTAGCTTCGGTGACCATTAACGTGCGAAGTTTCATGTATATAGCGTAGCTAGCTATTTTATATATATTAGTGATTATGATCTTACAAACTTGACTGTTGTTGAACAGTCAATCTTAAACTCAACTTGACCGTTGTTGAATGGTCAATCTTAAACACAACTTGAACTGTTTTGAACAGTGGCACTACTTTCAACATTAACTGTTTTTGAACTGATAAACCTGTGAACTCACCAACCTTTGTGTTGACACTTTTTAGCATGTTATTTCTCAGGTTGCGGATGTTCGAGTATCACGAGTACGCATGCATGAGTCTTGAAACGCTTTTAATGTCTTTGAACAAGCCACGTCACTTTGGGTGACAAAGATTTTAAATAAGTACTTCTATTGTATTTACGCTTCCGCATTTGTAAAACTCTAATTTTATATTTTAATGAAATATGAAACGTTTTTATTAATTATTTGTCGTTTGGTGTAACTAATGGACGGCGATCCTGGTTTGTCACGCTCCCTACGGCGCGTTATAGCGCGTGGGATTTTTGGGGGTGTGACACATTGGGAATGGACATCTTGTCCTAACGCATGGCGTGGCCAATTTCACCGTGGTGACCATGCAAGGCCAACCATTATGCTCGAGGCCGTTGCATCTCAAGACTTGTGGTTTTGGCATGCTTATTTTGGAGTCGCCGGCTCCAACAACGATTTAAATGTCCTTCAACAATCAACCTTGTTGAACCGCCAACTTAATGGCGAGGACCCCGAGTGTTCATTTGAAGTCAATGGCACCGAATACGAACACGGATATTATCTTGCGGATGGCATATATCCAGAATATTCCGTGTTTGTAAAAACTCTAACGGCTCCAACAACAGAAAAACGTAGAAGATATGCTAACGCACAAGAAGGGGCACGAAAAGATGTTGAAAGAGCGTTCGCATGTTTGAAGAAGAAATGGAAGATCATCGAAAACCCGGCGAGGTCGAGACACAAAAGTAAGATCAGTAACATCATATATGCTTGTATGATCTTGCATAATATGATAAGGGAGGATGAAGGGAAGGCCATTTGCCCGTACGAGCCGGATCATATTCAACCATCAAACGAGCCAAAACCACAACATATTATCGACGACAACTTTTTGAAGATTCATAACCGGGATATGCATCATAGTTTACGATCCGATTTGATCGAGCACATCGATCGTATTTGGGAAGCCATTCCACCCCACGAAGATGATTCATCCGACGAAGACGACGAAAGTGATCCCGAAAATTTCTGAATTTTTTTTTTAATAATGTTTTTTAATTTATGTTATGCATTGTAATTTTTTTTTTTAAATTTATGTCATGCATTGTAATCTTTTTTTATTTATTTTAATGAAGCATGTTTTATTTTAGTTTTTATTTAGTTTTTATTTAAATTGTTATAATTAAAAATTAATAAAAAAGTGATTGGGGAAATGGGGAAACCATTACCCACAAAATGGGGAAAAATGGGAAGGGGTGGTGAATGATGAGGTGGCACCAAAAATGGAGTGGGGAAATGGGGAAATGGGGAGGGTATTACTATTAACCTAACGTGTGTAATATTTTGGGGGCTTTCAGGTATGATTTGGTATGAAAAGAATCGAATATGTTTTTTTTGCTTTGCTATTTGGGCTTCCAAATTTCATGAAAAGAATCAATATATCGAATTTGTGTACGAAACTTTCAATCTAATGTCTGTCTGTTTTTTTTTGAACCAAATCCATATGGCTATGTTTAAGTTCTATTATTTTTTGTCCCTTTTTTGGAACCAAATTCACAATTTGAAGGTTATACATTGGGCTTTGGCTTTTATTTGAGTTTAAAATCTGGCAGAATGTAGTTGAATGATATGAAGGAAAGCATGGAGATGAAGCTTAAGGTGATTATGCAAATGCCATTGCGAGTTAGGCACTGCTTTGTTTGTAAGTCTTCATTTACAACTTTTTAGTATGTCTTCATTTCGTTGAGTTTTAATTTGTGTCTTAGAATGTTAGTCTAAACAATTTTTAGTATATCTTCATTCGCTTCTTTACAAGGAAGCTATGCGTGTTCCATGAAAACAAATGTTGAAGCAGTCATTACAACCCATGTCTGTGTGTATGAAAAATGGCCGTTGAAAAAAGCCACGTTGAACCCCATCTTCCCTTACCTGCCTTTATCACCTGCTCACAATCAAGCTTACATGCTTCTAATTTGCGATTAGTAGATGTTTCCTTCCATGCCTGATCACTGTGGATTGTTGCCACTTTCCAGAGATTGCGCTACATATAGGGTCTTCATCTTCCATTTATTCCAGTTCTCGGCGTTTTTATTGCTGGTTTTCGCAAGTTTGTTCTCCAATTTTTCGTTCTATTTCCACGTTTTTTGTTGTTTTCTGTGTTTCACTTACCTTCGTTTTCTGGTTCTTACCTATTTTTGGTGTTCAATGTTAGTGTGATACGGCCCCGTTTCTGGTTTTTGATTTGGAATTACCCAGATTGCGTCTATCAACCATTTGTGAAAATATGTCCTCTCTGTATGTGTAGTGATTATTATTATGGCTCTTATGGCTTTGTCGTCGCACCTATTTAACCTTTATGTAATTTTTCATAATGTTTAGGTGGTTATATGTCAGTGTATTGGTTTTACAGCCATTTTTAGGGTATATTTTTTTTATACTTTAGATGCTTTTGGGTGTTTTGAGTTGGCTGCATGTTAAGATATTATTTCTTTACAAACCTAGGTTTGGCTGTTACATGTAATGAGAATGATTGTTATGGTATTTGATCTCTCTATGTCATAATTTTGTTCATTAATATAGATTATGGTGACATGTTAATTAAGAACGATTATTAAGTTGTATCATCAGTATATGTTAGAGTGTTTTGTATGTTATAATATTGGTGATTAAACTGAGTTTTTTAGTATGCGTAAAGCCTCATTTTAGTGATGTTTAACTGTTACATGTACCTTGAAATAAAATTAATGATCTTGGCTTCTTTTAGTATGTTTTTGTTTTTCAATGCTTGAATATCCCAAATAGTATGCCATTAGGCATTGGTTATTTATTCTAATTATGTCTTTTGCCATGATTATCATGCATAACATCGAATCCTGCTCTGAAAAGGTTGGGAAATCTGCTTTTTGTCTCAGTTGTAAAGGATTTTATACTTGGCTTTCATCTTATTTCTGTTTGGTGTTAGAATGTTAATCTTGGTTGCTTTGATAGAAGTAGCTTCAAGTCACAACAAGCATGTGGATTTAGCTACTGGTTATGTAAAAGAACAGCAGAGGTATGACCCTGACATGACAGGAAGAAAAAACAAGCAATACTAATTGTGTTTCTTTTAGAGTATATATGTGTGTTTAGGTTTAAGAAGTGCCACTGATGTTTGCTTTTCTTTGTGTTTGCCATCGTTTCAGGTTACTTGAGGCCGCTCTTTAAGGGATTGCCTTTGTGAGTTTGTTTTTTATATCTTATTATGGTTGTGTTAGAATTCTTTTACCCTTAAAATCTAAACTTTTTGTATCTGTTATAATATATCCACGTTGGCCTTAAGATGTCATAGAAAGTGAACTTCACATGGGTACTTTTATTGACATGAAGATAATTTTTATTATATTGTTGTTCTGTTGGTAAAACATAGAAAATAAATAAATAACTCCAAATTTTAATAGTTGAAGCTGTGACATGGATTTTTTTTGTTTTAGTCCAAGAAGCTTATTAAATTTCATTATTTGATCTTTCACCATCAACCTCAAATGGTATCCCTTATAGAATTATTGATTTTATTCCTCGAGTTTCTACCAAACGTTTAGAATGTGAGTGTGTGTTTTAGTTCTTTTTGGTTTGTTGCATTTGTTTTGTTTCTAAAGTTGTGATTTTTGTATTTGTTTTTTACACCGCTTCGCGCAACGCGCGAATCCCGCTAACTAGTTCGAATACAAAATCTAATGTTGAAAGGCAATTCCAAACAATCTAAGAATTAGGGTGAAATAAAAGAAATCCCAATTTTTTTAGGATGAAACTTTGTAGGCTCACATTAAAAACCATCATAGCTCAATTAATCAACTAAGCCATCATAGCCTTAGATCATTACTCATCATGTAAATAAGAGAAATTTCAAAATTTTTAGGATGAAACTTTGTAGGCTCAAATAGAAAATCATCATAGCCCCAAGTAATCAACTAAGCCATCACAGCCATAAACCATCCATAAAGAACTTCATAAATCAGATATGAATTGTATATAAACACAGATCATTGCTCATCATGTAAATAAGAGAAATCTCAAACTTTTTAGGATGAAACTTTGTAGGCTCATATTGAAAATCATCATAGTCCCAAGTAATCAAATAAGCCATCAGGGCATGTGGTATGCCCCATGTGATGTTAAAGTTTAACACTGTCACGTCAGCGATGACTAGACTTTAACATCACATAACACACATGGGGTATACTCCATGTTATGTGGTGTGGTGTTGAACCTTATTTTATTATTATTATTATTTTAAATAGGCCCAACATTCACTTTTAACGGTAAAAAATTTGACCGTTCTTCATTCCACGCAAAATTAACAAGCGCCAAAGATATGTCGCAGGTCTTCCACGTCGCCACATCACGCCACAGGGGGGCGGTGTTAGCGCCCTATGGCGCCGTTAAAGTGCCCTATGACGCCTGATGGCGCCGGTACACCACATGCCCCCATGGTCGTAAACCATCCATAAACCATAGAGTGCTTCATAAATCAAAAATTACGGCACAACAAATCAGGGATTAGGGTTTCCATCGAGACCAACGACAACAGCAAAAATCACAGCACAACAGAGATAGTTGCTCGAAAAACACCGCCCTAAGCCAAAAACATAGCAATAGCGCAAGCACCATAAAAATGCAGATCTAAAAGACCATATTTCTTTCAAATCTAAATCAGAATGAAACAGTAACTCAACGGTCGTGGCGTCAACATCACCGCCACATCTTCAACGGAGTAGCGCCGCAAACAACGACGATTGGACAGAGCAACACCTTAATGGAAGCCACTTCAACGTCACATACGTCGGAGCAGCGCTAAAACACTCTTTGATGAGCAACGCCTCACGACATCGGCTACAACGTCAAGTCCCGGGAGAGGCACCGACGATGAAGCTCCGACGGCGAGGACAAGCACACCGTCGAGTAGAGAGAGAGGGGTTCTCTGATCTGGAATTCCCAAAACGAAGCCAAAAGCCGCAGAGGTGGCTATACACGTCGTTATCTCAACGGAAACGGAGCAACTACATCGTCGCTTCCACGTGACCGAAGCATTGACGCCGATTTCAGAGACGGAGCAACAAGCTTTTCCAGTGGCGCAACTTTTAAGGGGCGGGAGGGGGCGTCCGACCCCCCGAATTTTTTTTTGCGATGTAGGTGGTATATAATTTTCGTGTAGAAAATTTTGATATACTCCGGTTTCGACCCCCCATTTACCAAAAAATTGACGTTAGAAAAATAAAATTTAGATCCCGACCCCCCACTTGATATTTTCAAGCTTCGCCACTGAGCTTTTCTACGGGGGAGGGCTTCGGCGGACGGAGAAGGGTGAGAGATGGAGTTCTCTCCTGAGTAATAAGATAGAGAGACATAAATATTCGTTTGATTGAAGAGATAGAGATAGAGAGTATTAAAGAGCAGTGAAGAGAGGTGAAACGTCACCACCGCCCAAATGAGCAAATCGGAAAAATCCAACCGAAGGTTAACAGTACACTTTCAGTGTACAGGTAGACACCACAAATGATATATATATATATATATATATATATATATTGAAGAATAGTATATATTCTGATAATGGAATGTTGTACAATTGAGTGTCAGAGAATAATCCCCCTTGGGAATTGTACTTGCCTATTTATAGTACAAGAGTTCTAACAACCCTAACAACCTCACGGGCCGGGTTTCCTCTCCTTATTGGGCTTCAACCTTTGTCCTTTATCCTTATGTCAGGTGGCGCTTATCCGCACATCTCTTTAGTAAGAGAAGTGCGGTCATGTGACTGAGAAAGGCTTCAGCCCTAGGGCCGGTCATTGGGCTTTTCATTATATGGCCAAGTCTGTTGGGCCATGAATTGGGATAATGGACCATAGAACTTGATGGGCCTCTTCATGTCCCCCTAGTCCGCTCTACACGCGCCCTTGGGAACGTGGGGTGTGGGCTAGACATAGGTCTTATAGCGTGGCTGACGTGACGTGGTGTCGTGCCGCGTGTTTTTTGGACGGGACGTTTCCGCTGCTCGAGGATGACGCATGCTTCCCACTTAGACCTTCTTTCGGCCGCTTGGGTTTTCCATATTTTCCCTATAAATATCTCCCTCTTGTTTATCCGTTCTTCATCCATTCCTCTGTGAATTCGGCTTTATCATATTTTCCTTCCCCGTCCCTTACCGTTATTTCACTTTAAGCCATGGCTTCTTCTTCTGATGAGGCCGATTGGGGAAGAATTCCCTGCACATTATCCGTGAATGCTTACGCTAACCTTGTGGCGGAGCATAAACTTGTGCGATGGAATCCTATCCATCCTTCCCCTGGCCAGACCGCTGCTAACCCCCCTTCTGGCATGATAGCCATGTATGCGGAATGGTTTACCCATTGCAACTTCCGAGTTCCGGTGACGATGTTTTTAGTGAAGATCCTGAGGTTTTACGGATTCCACTTGTCGCAGGTTCATGCGAACGGTATGCAAAGGGTCATCTTTTTTGAGTTCTGCAGCCGTGCTCTTGACTTGGAGCCCTCCGTAAGTCTGTTCAATACCCTTTTTCGACCGGTGATTCAGGATTCTTGGTATTCCTTCAACCAGTGCCGGGGTGGAGGTGTTCATGCTATTAATCCCTCAAAGAGTATGCGGGGGTGGAAAGGTCGTTTCTTCTTCCTTTCCGCGCGGATCATTCCTTCCGACCTGGCTATGCGATCCGTGCGAAATCCCCTGGTTGATTCCCCTCCGACCGTGTTGGTCCCTACTGGCGATCCAAACTATAATCTATTGACGGAGACTCCGGTATCCTACCAGGTTCTCAAGGAACATACCCTGCTGAGCGTGGGAATGAGCCGCAACTGGGAAGACCCCCTGCGGATCCCGGCCTATGTTCTGAATGGTCAAAGTAAGCTCTTTCTTTCTTCTTGCAGTGTTTCCTGACTGGTGTTGCCTTACCCTAACCTCTTTACTTCTTATGCCTTTGCAGGGGTGAGTCCGTATAACGCTGTGCTGTCTCCTCCTCCTCCGGGCCTTAAAGCTGTTTGCATGGTTTCTGTGCCTGGGAACCCAAGTTTTCATCTTCGCTATCAGGAAAACTTTTACCTTCCCCCTCCTCCAACCAGGGCCTCTACCAGTGCGCCCGTCGCTAGTTCAATGCTAACAGGTGGTGCTATCTCCTCCTTTCTTCTCTCTCCGGATACTACCGGTTCGGTTATACTGAGTGACTCTGATTCAGGGGATGCTGCCGCGCTTCTCCATCGACGGCGGACTGCGTCTAGTCTTCCTGTAAATCCTTCTTCTGGTTCCGGTTCTTTTGGTTCCATCGCAGCTACTACCGCGGTTGGTTTTGCCAGTGCATCTTCAGCTGGGCCTGTTCTTCAGGGTGCGACTGGACCCTTAGGAGTCACCCCGCCCCCCCTACCTTTTTCCGCATCAAGCCAAGGGTCAGAAGTGCAACCTGTCACCCCTTTGACACTGCTTAATCTTGCTGGAGGTGGAGATAGTAGTGGTCCTGGTTCAGAGGGTCCACTATTAACTTCTCCGCGCGGGGGAAAAAGGAAAAGTACCGCCGAGCGGTATGAACTTGTCAAGAGGCGGGTTATTGCTGGTGGCTCAGGAGGGCGTATTTCAGGTATGTAGCTCGTAATTTCTTTGGGCATTGCCGTGCTTGAGGTTTGTTTGATTTCTATTTTTTTTTCTTTTGTTTGTTGTTGCAGTGCCCGTGGGAATTGGTCGGGGAACGGGGCGCGGAGGCTCTGGGCCACACCCTACTACCGATGCGGATCGTCCGGCTTTTACACCGGAGCTCCAGGTGACCCATTCTGAGGAACGACCCTCTCCTCCGCACACATCACCCGCTCATTCGTTCCCCTCACCTCAAGCATCGTTGAATTCTCCGGTCGCAGGGGACGAAGACGAAGGAGACAACATGAAGCTCCCATCCCCTGACCCTGTGAAGCAAAGTAAAGCTGAAGGGAAGAAAGTGATTGATGACGCAGCTTCTACTGTAAAGATGCCTACTCGGCCGGCGTCAGAGGCCCGTGGTTCTTTTAGCCAATCCAATCGGTTTATTCCAGATTGGGCCATCAATATGGATTCCAAACTCTGGGACCCAGCAACTTGCCGGAATTTCTTGGCCAACTGTCTTCCTCCTTCTGAGAGAGAGGATCGTATGCGGGCCGGTAAGGTATCTCTTAGTGACGAGATGGCTGTTCACCTGGCAGGGCTTCTTAGCGTTTCAGTGGAGATTGCCCGCCAATGGACTGAGAGAGAAGACCAGCTAGCCGCGGGTAAAGACATCCGCTCTGAGGTAAAAGAGTTGAGAGCAGAGTGCGTTCGTTTGGGTCGGTTGAACAAGGAGCAAACCGACCTTCATCCGAGGCTGTGCAGAAAAAGGGAAGAGGGATGCCGTCGGGTCAACGAGTCTTTACGGTTGGAAACTCAAGCTGTGGTTAACTTAAAAGCCAAACTGGCTCAGGTTGAGCAGACGAAGGAGAAGGAATTGGAGACTCTTCGGGGAGAGTTGTCAAAAGCTCGGGAAGAGGCAGTAGCGCAAGCTGATGCGGCCAAAAGGCGCGCGGATGAACTTGCTGAAGCTCAGTCTCGCTTGTCCGGTTTGGAGAAAGAGAAATCCCATCTTGAAGGCCGGGTGAGTCTTGCGGAGTCCGGAGCAGGGATGTGGAAAGAGCAATATTCTTGGGTTATAAAAGATGGGCTACCATTAGCTTTCGAAGCCATCCGTTCAAGTGACGAATTCATGGATAATATCCTTGCCCTAAACGCTCTGGCGGATATCTCTGGAAAGAACGAAGGCATTGCCCTGGGCTATGCGGCTGCGGAACTGGGAACCCCTCTGAACCAATGTGAGGGTATCGATATTTTGGCCCCCGCGCGGCTAAGGGATGCGCAGGATGCTTTCGCAGTAATGAGGTTCCCTATCCTTGATACCCTGGCGTCTATGTCTCATCCGGATGGATTTTCTGAGCTGAAGGAGTGTCTTTTGAGTTATGCTGAAGAGAAGGATGAGGATGATGGTCATGCGGAAATAGAGCATCATGCGAACCCAGCCGGGAACTAGCCTTCTGATCATGATGAGCCTAGGGACGATGCCCTTCCCTGAAGATATTTGCAAAATTTTGAAGCTTTTGATGTAACCCCTGTAGTTTCTGTTGTCTAGTTTCTTTGATGTATTTGTAGTTCCATGGGTCCTTGTCGGTGTTGCCTTTCTGACTTTGCTATCTTTTTTGATGTTTTGATGTACCGATGTACGGATGGTTCTGCGGAACCCTATTAATGGGACTATGAAATCTTGTTTTAAGGTTCGTTTATTTTCCAATTATTTTTTGGTCGTGCAAGTTATTTTAGGCTTAAAAGTAACGCGACATCCATCGCGGTGGTCAGGTCGTCACCTAACAGTTTGTGTTACTTAGCCAACTCGTCTTACTGTTGCCACGTCACTTAACGATTACTTTGATTGTGTAAAATCTATTAAGTGTATGGTGGTCTTCTTTCAAAGCACAACTGCTTTGATCAAGTGCGCTATTCCGCGTCTTACGATTTTTAAAAGAAAGCAATATATAAAGTAAAATCATTTCATTCATAATAATTTGCTGTAGGTTCTTACAAATGACCTATTTCTGGGCTATACTTGTTAGCGCATGTTTGCCTTACTCTGTCAAATGTAGCATTTGCGCAACTGTGCGGCATTCCAAGTTCGCGGCACATCTGTGCCATCCAGCCTTTGTAATGCATAGACTCCTTTCCCCCTTACCTCTTTAATGATATACGGACCCTCCCATTTTGAGGCGAGCTTACCGGTGGGCCTGGAGTGGCTTGCATCATTGTCCCGGAGCACGTAGTCACCTGGGGAGAAGGTGCAAGGCTGTACCCTCTTGTTGTAGTACTTTGAAAGCTTTTGTTTGTACCGTGCCTCCTTGACTGCTGCTAAGGTGCGTCTTTCTTCCAACATATCCAAGTTTTCTAGCAGTAGTTCCTCATTGTTGGTGGGAGGAGCGCGGACCCTATCTGTCGGTAGAATTGCCTCTGCGGGTATCACCGCCTCATGTCCATATGTTAATGCAAAAGGTGTCTCTTCGTGGCTTGTCTTAGGCATAGTTCGGTGTGCCCATAGGACATGCGGAAGAGCTTCCACCCATGAGACCGCGCCACTGGTCACTCGTTTTTTGATACCCTCTACGATACTACGATTGATCCTTTCCACTTGGCCATTTCCTTGTGGGTGTGCTACGGATGCGAATACCGTCTTTTATGACCAATCCTCCGCACCACTCCTGAATAGTTTTATCCGCAAATTGCGTACCGTTGTCTGTGATGAGGTATAGTGGGAGACCAAAACGGCACACTATGTTTTCCCACAGAAATCGCTTCACTTGTGTCGCGGTGATTGATGCTACTGGTTTGGCTTCCACCCACTTGGTGAAATAGTCCACCGCCACAATTAGGAACTTGATTCGCCCGGGAGATTCTGGAAACAGACCCACTATATCAATTCCCCATTTCTGGAAAGGCCACGCGGCTGTAACGGGTACCAACTCATTCTTTGGTCTTAGAGTCTTAGGCGCGTGCTGCTGACAACTTACGCATTTTTTAATGGTCTCTGCAGCCATTGGGTACATCCCAGGCCAGTAGACCCCGAGACTTCTGAGCTTGGAAACGACCAGGTTTGGTCCCGCGTGAATACCGTATGTCCCTTCGTGTACCTCCTCAACGAGGTGTGCGGCCTCGCTAAGGGTTACACACCGTAAGAGTGGCCCTGCGAACGTTCGGTGGTATAAATGGTTATCTTCGAGGGTATATTGCAAGGCCTGCAGCTGAACCTTCCGGGCTTCTCCGGCATCTTCCGGCAGTTCACCTTTACTTAGATAATTATGGATCGGAGTCATCCATGTATACCCGGCTTCCGAAATTTCATTGACCTCTGTCTCATATACAGATGGTGCGGATAAAGTTTCTATCCGCACATCTTTAGCTAGGTGGCTGAATTGTACAGATGCGAGGCGACTGAGTGCGTCCGCTTTCTTGTTGCGGCTGCGGGGAATGTGTTCGATCGTGTAGTGATCGAATCTGGTGAGCAACTTGGTAGCCAATGACAAATACTGACTCATGTTGGTGCCCTTTTCTTCGTAGGTGTTGTTTATCTGATTCACCACCAGAAGTGAGTCAACGTGAATGCGGATTTTCTTAGCCCCCATCTCATGAGCTAGCCGCAGCCCTGCCAAAAGGGCCTCATATTCTGCTTCGTTATTAGTGCTTGCAAAGTCTAGCCGTATGGCGTAGGTGATTTCGACCCCTGATGGATCCGTGAGGATCAGGCCCGCACCACTTCCGCCATCATTCGACGCTCCGTCAGTATATAATATCCAGTGCTCTTGATTACACCGCGCTGCCCGTTCTATGGACAGACCGGCCCGCACTTCCTGTTCCCTTCCCTTCGGTACTTCGGCTATAAAATCGGCGATGACCTGCCCCTTGACTGAGGTCCTGGGTTTGAAAGTGATATCATAGGTGCTGAGCTCGATGGCCCATTTTACTAGCCGCCCTGGTAATTCTGGCCTGCGGAGCAATTGTTGGAGCGGAAACGTACTCAGTACTTCTACCTCATGGTCATGAAAGAAGCGTGTTACTCTACGGGTGGTGTGCACCAGAGCTAATACCAGTTTTTCCAACGTGCTGTAACGATTTTCTACCGAAGTAAGCACCCTTCTGACATAGTGGAGAGGGGTTTGTACTCCCGTTCTTTCGACGAGTAAGACGGAGCTTATAGCCCAATCAGATGCGGCTAGGTAAAGGTAAAGCTTCTCCCCGCGCTCTGGCGCGGTGAGCGTTGGCAGCCGCGCCAAATGTTTCTTCATCTCTTGAAAGGCCTTCTCTGCTTCGCTTGTCCATACGAATTTGTCTTTAGTGGGACAATTCTTCAGAGTCTGGATGAAAGGGAGTGCCCGTTCGGCATGCTTTGCCAAAAACCTGTTGATTGCCACCAATCGGCCATTCAAGACCTGCACTTACTTCAAATTGGTGGGAGACTGCATCTGTATTATTGCACGGACCTTCTCTGGGCTAACACGAAAACCTCCCTTGGATATTACGACCCCCAAAAAATGTCCTTCCTCCATCCCAAATGAACATTTGGCCGGGTTCAACTTTATGTTGGCCGATTTGAGACTCAATATTGTTTCTTGAATGTCTGCGAGCATTACTGCTTCCGCACGGCTTTTTATTACCAGGTCGTCAACATATACTTCGACATTTCTGCCTATCTGCCCCTCGAACACCTTGTCCATCAGACGCTGATACGTGGCACTGGCGTTTTTTAAGCCAAAGGGCATCTTTGTGTAGCAGAAAATTCCTTCCCTGGTGTAGAAGGCAGTTTTGGCCTCGTCTCCAATGGCCATTTGTACCTGGTGATATCCCTTATATGCGTCCAGGAAACATTTGAGCTTGTACGGGGCCAAGGAATCAATCTTTACGTCAATATCCGGAAGAGGGTACGGGTCCTTCGGACATGCTTTGTTGAGGTGCGTGTAATCGACACACATTCTCCATGTGCCATTCCCCTTTTTTACCAACACTGGATTTGCTAACCAAAGTGGGTAACGTTCAGGTCGAAGTATGCCCGCCGTAACTAGGGCCTGCACCTGTTCCTTGATCGTTCGGCGCTTGTCGTCTCCCATATGTCTTCGTGGTTGGGTATATGGACGTGCGGAGTCTCTTACATTTAGGGAGTGTTCTGCCAGCTCCCGTGGAACCCCTGTCATATCCGAAGGAGTCCAGGCAAAAACATCTTTGTGCTCAAATAGGAGCTCTTTGAGGCGCGTTCTTACCCTGTCAGATAAGCCGGGACCAATGGTTATTGGCTGGTCCGGGTAACGCGGATCTAATATCCATTGTTCGTTCATCATCTGGGTACTGGCGCTTGTTCTTCAGGTGACAATGACGGCAGCGATAATGGGCCGTCAGCCCCTATCGCAGCTAGGTTGCAGCATTCTTCACTTGTATAGACCAAAGCTGGGCCCCTCGACGTTGGAAACGCAATTGCCCCGTGGGCCGTGGATACGGCGGCCCCGAAAGACGCTAGGCCGGGCCGCCCGAGAATTAGATTGTGCCGTGAATTTTCCGCGACCACGATGAACCGCACGACCGCGGTTCGGATGCGCTCCCCTTGCGACAATGTTACGGGCATCCAGAGTTGTCCCTGTGGGCGCGAAGCTTCTCCCGAAAAACCCATTAGGACGATGTTAGTTGGTTCCAACTGCGCTTGGTCCTCTGATTCTAGTTGCCTGAACCAACCTTCATACATAATATCTGATCCTGCTCCGCTGTCAACCAGGATGCGCCGTATGTCATACACTCCTACCATCGCCTGGATTATCACCGGGGACTCCCGTGCATTCCTATTGAGCGGTGGGAAAGAAACCGGCCTGCACATCCATGGTTCTAGCCGAGGCCCCCTGCGCTTCACTCCAAAAGACTGGACCTGTATCATATTTACCACCTTGACTTGCTTTTTTGCTGCGGGCATGGGTGCCGCAGTGCCCTGGAGGTCCCTAAGCAGGTGAGACAATTTTCCCGTTTGCAGAGCTTTATCGATCTGTTGCTGCAGCTGCCAACAATCATCTGTATGATGTCCTATATCTTTGTGATAATCGCAGAATTTATCTGGGTCTTTGCACAGGCGTGAACGTAGCGGAGGTGGTGGATCTAGATTTAGTTTCTCCGAAGCAAGCACCTCGCTAGGAGTTTTGGTGAGTTTATTCACCCAGACTGGGCGAGGAGGACGCTCCTTATGCCGCGGGTGGTCCCCTCGCAACGACGAACCTTGTCCTTCGGCTGCCGTTGCCGCCGATATGGCTGGTATTACTGTCACCCCTGGCTTATCTTTCTGCCACCGATTGCCCCTGTGCTTCTTTCCACCGGCAGGTGGCTGTGGATCGCGCTCATGCTTATTTTCTCTTTTTTCGAAATCTCTGTGAATGCGAACAGATTTTTCTGCCTGCACGAACGCTTTGGCGGCCGTCATCAGCGCGGTCATAGTCTGCGGTGGCCCCTCCGTGTCGTGTATCCTGCGGATCAGGTCTTCACACCGTACCCCGTTTATAAAACCAGCCACCCGCAAGTCCTCTCCCGCACCAGCTATTTGTAAGCTTTCTAAATTGTACCTCGTAATGAAATCTTCCACAGACTCATGGTCCCGCCGTCTGATGTGCAGTATTTCGTTACGATCCTTGATATGACGTCGCTGCTGACTGAAGTGCAGCAGGAACTTAGATTGTAAATCCTCAAAACCAGTTATCTGGCCGGTTGGTAAGCTTTCATACCACAAGCGCGCGGGACCGACCAATGTTTGTACGAACATGTGACACCAGACGGGAATGGACCAGAGTTCCATTCCCCCCGCACTGGTGAAAACCTTTACATGGTCATCCGGATCTGTTGTGCCGTCGTACTTAGAGACTATTGATGGCATTTTCAGCTTCTGCGGAAAACTCGCAGAGGCTATGGCCGGGATGAATTTGGATTGCTCCACCAAAACAGTCGGTCGGTACGGAGCCGTTAGGTCCGGAAGATCTCTCCTACCGTGGTTTGGTGGTATCGCTTGTGACGCGGGGGTGGTGACAGGAGGCTGAGAACCGCCTCCCTTGGTAAGTGAAGGTTGGTGCTGGACCCATCTGGGCGCGCAGCTCTACGATTCTTGCATTCCGCACAAATTGGTCATACTCCCGCATACTCCTCTGCTTCTCCACCCACCACTCGTTTCCGCATATCGCTGGGGTAGGCTGCGGGAAAGGAGGCATACCTGTATGCCCGGTATAGGGGTGTGTTTGTGGCATGAGAAACGTTCCATACGGGGGAGGAAAAACGTTCTGGTACGAAGGTTGTGCACTAGGTCCCCAATGTACTATCGGGAGAGACACCACTGGGGGAGCCGTGGTTGCTACTGGAGCCTGTGACGTGACTGGTTCAGTAGCATCAGAAAACACTGGTTGTCGGCCAGCGGCCACGGATCGGCCAGTACGTGCGGTGGCTTGATTCACAGACAGTGGTGCTGCTGTTGTTGGTTGAGTGCCGAGGGTGGTCTCGGTAAGCAACGAAGGTATCAACCCTGATGGTCGATGGACAGGAGTATGCTCATTGTTTAGAGCATTCGTTTCATCGTGTCGTCCTCTTGTCAGCTGGGATCCATAAGTGGTTATAGCTGGCAACGAGGATATAAATCCCTCAAGCTGAGCTTCCTCGAGTATACCCTGGAGGAGATTCGGCATGCTGATCGTCCTCCTCTGGGTCTGTAAAGTGCCCATCTTCCTGATGATCTGACGACGTCATCAGGTGATTCTGAATGGTATGATTGGTCGAGCGTAAACGGTGGGCGCCAATGAAGAATAGTATATATTCTGATAATGGAATGTTGTACAATTGAGTGTCAGAGAATAATCCCCCTTGGGAATTGTACTTGCCTATTTATAGTACAAGAGTTCTAACAACCCTAACGGCCTACGGGTCGGGTTTCCTCTCCTTATTGGGCTTCAACCTTTGTCCTCTATCCTTATGCCAGGTGGCGCTTATCCGCACATCTCTTTAGTAAGAGAAGTGCGGTCATGTGACTGAGAAAGGCTTCAGCCCTAGGGCCGGTCATTGGGCTTTTCATTATATGGCCAAGTATGTTGGGCCATGAATTGGGATAATGGATCATATTTTTTAAAAAAATATGATCGTATGAAAAAGTTATGAATGTTTTAGTATTAGTTTTTAGGTTTTCGCAAAAAGATGTGGTTTTTACATGATCCTTACCCATATATATATATATATATATATATATATATATATATATATATATATATAGGGGAAAGATCTATAGAAAACCAATAATTATCCAGAAAACCAAAAAACCAACCTTTTTTTCTCTATAACTTCTTCATATATTAATATTTTTTAAAAATAATTTCACCAAAAATTCTATAATTTTATTAGCTTTATTTATGGAAAAAAAAGTTTTAAAAATAAAAAGTTTAGTGATTTTTTATTATTGCATCATGCAATAGTACCAATAGTATTGCATAATGCATTATAATTAAAACTACTTAAAAACAAGAGACTTAACTTAAATATGAATGTGGTTTATGCGAATATTGTAAAAAACAAAGAATTGACATTCATAAACCAATTTTATATTATTGTTGCATAGTGCAATATTAATTTCAAGCTAAAATTCGAATTTTATTTTATTTTTAAAAAAAACTCGAAAACGTTTTTAAAGTTTTTTCTTTTTCCAATATTCTTAAAATAATGAAAGAAACATATAAAAAAAGTTTAAAAAAAAATAATTTTTTTCCTTGGTTTTTTGGTTTTTTATAAAATATTGGTTTTCTATAGAACTCAACCCTATATATATATATATATATATATAGAGTTCGGATCAAATGCGACACTTGGTTTTCCCTAAGTCCAGTGCGGCACATTCTAGGCCTTTAGATCAAGTGGATGGATGGATAAGATTGAAGGAGATGAGAGAGAAGGAGTGGAGGGAATCTTAAAGCTGGAAGGGTAAATGTGGAAAAACATATTTTATTCAAGTTCCCCCAATTTTTAAACGACCATAACTTTTTCATACGACATTATTTTCGAAAACGAATTTCACCATAATTCTAGTCGTGATTTTATCTTTAATTTGAGACTAGGTTTGTTCGATTTGGAGAAAAAAAAATCACGTTTTTTACGACGTTTTTTAGAACGTTTTTTTTTTTTTTTTTTTTTTTTTTTTGAATCTCCTAGTAGCGATTTATGACCCTGCAAATTTTCAGACCTTAATTCGAAGTGTAGGCATTTTTTTTTAATTTTTTAGTTCTTTTTTTGCACACTGTGCTGGCCTATGCTGGTCAGTGCTGGGTCAGTGCTGTGCTGGTCATGCTGGTCTGTGCTGGCTGTGCTGGTGGAATTGTGCTCTTGTGCTGGTCTGTGCTGGCTGTGCTGGTGGATTTGTGCTGTTGTGCTGGTCTATGCTGGTGTACACTGTCAATGTTTTTAAAAAAAATTTAAAAAAAAGATATCTACGCTTCGAATTAAAATCTGAAAATTTTTAGGGGCCTAAATCGCACCTAGTACTACTCAAAAAAAAAAAAAAAAAAACCTGGAAAAAACCCGGAAAAACGTCAAAAAAAAAGTTTCTTCAAATCGAGCAAACCTAGTCTCAAATTAAAGATAAAATCACGACTAGAATTATGGTGAAATTCGTTTTTGAAAATAATGTCGTATAAAAAAGTTATGGTCGTTTAAAATTTGTGAGGGAAATGAAATAATTACTAAACATACAAATGGGGAGGAATCTGGATATTTACTCTACTCTACCCCCTGCCGCACCGGACTTAGGGAAAACACATTGCCGCACAGGAACCGCCCTCTTATTTCTAAATTTTTTCTATAAAGCAGTTTCTTAGTTTTAGTTTTAAACCATTCACTTTTTTTTTTAATTTCTGAAAATATAATGAAATATCGGGAGTTATATAAAACAGACACGCATACTAACGTGCACGCCATAACATCTATTATATTAACAAAATTGAACTTACTATGAATAGTAATCTTTTCGCCGGAGGGAACCTGGTCGTTGGAACCCTAGCTAGGGGGAGGCCGATGATTCTTTCTTTCTTTTTTTATATATTTATAGAAATTTAAAAAATAAAGTATTCGATATTACAAACCAGTCCCTATATTATGATAATTGTTAAAAAAACACACATTGAGTGTCACGTCAGCAAACCACTAACGGCGTTAGTTAAAAACTAACGACATTTCATTATAAGCACCTACCTTATTAATTGGTATTATTATAAGCAAATTTTGAAACTCGTATTATTATGTGCCAACAAGACAAAACTTATATTATTAGAATCCAATTTTTTTAAATTGATTATTAAATTGTTTTCTAGTAATTTGTTTCATTATTGGCGGATCACGTGACATGTTATGTGTAGTATGCTCCATTCATGGGTTGCCATTAGACACATTATGATTAATTTTTTGTTTATTTCATTTCCTAAATAGTGTTCTTTTTAAATTGTTTTTAAGCTCTTTTTTTAAAAGCATTCTTTTTAGTTTTTATTTCACACCGTTCATTTCTTTTGATATTTACACAAGTGTAATAAAACATCATAAATTATACAAAACGGAACATCTAGTTACTGAACAAATTTGATAAAACAACTTATTGACAAAAGACTGGTAACATGTTACTTACGCTTATCCATCCTTCAATTACACAAAACTGAACTTGTTAACAATTCGTTCTATTTTACAAAGACGCTTTGTATCACCCAGGCGAAAGAGTGATATTAGTCTTCTATAAAACTAAACCTAGTTTGTTCATCTGTGCTCAACAAGATATTTCTACAAGCCCAACCTAATTCAACCATCTTTTCATTCAGCAATTCCATATCTTCTCTTGCAGATTGTTTGCAATCGTTTGCTAGTTTAAACCAGTCCTGATTTGACCCGTCACAGTCTTTTAAAATCTTGGTCTTGCATGGTAGCCGCTCACGGATATAGCATGCCTGTAGCATAAGTATAATTCAACGGCCTTAAGCATTAATGCAGAATATATAAATACCACACATATGTTCCATGCTGTCTGGAGGAGGTGTTTGTATTCAGACACAAAAATGACAGTTTTTGTCATTTTATCCTGTTAGTTATTTAAATGATGCAGAAACACTTCAAGTAGCAGAAGTACATTAGATTAAAGTTTTTATAAAATAATACGAATAAAAGACGATTATATAAAAAAGTTTACCAAAAGACGAAATAAAAATTACTTCTTGGGTGTTTTTTTACCAACATAGAGGACAAATCTGGTACACAATGTAGCAACCTTAACGTTGCTCCGAGGTACGCATGCATTTGGCCAATTGGTTGTTT
>JBCNJP010000177.1:655263-684263 GCA_039602395.1 Deinandra increscens subsp. villosa
ATTAAAAAAGTATATATATGTATTACTAAAGGGTAATTAGTTTAGGATACGAATTAGTGAATTACTAATTTGCACTCGGGAGTCTAACCTAGAAATCACATAGACATGGATGTGTAAACATTTAATCAACCCAACCAAATTATTATCACGCATGTACTAAGAAAAGTCCTAGAGCTATGCTATTAAAGGTGGTCCGGGAGCGGAGTACACGTACAATGATAAAAGCAATTCGATTAAATCAAACAGACACTTTGAGATTAACAGATTGTCACGGATCAAAATCTCATCTAATAATTAGAAATCTTAATTCAATTTAGAAAAATACTAATCGTTTACCCAAGTAATCACGAAGGGATTTAGCCAACAATCATAATAAACAAAACAAGTATTGTCACTACTGCGTTATTCATCAAGATTAATTAAATAGAATACTAAATGGTTCTACAACTAACTTATAAAAAGAAAAAATAAATAAATAAATAAGCAAACCTAATGAATTAAGTAAAATGCCTATTGGCTGTTGAATTTGGTTGTTGGTTACAAAATTAACGATCAACTAATTCAAACTAAATTAACTAACTTGGACTTGATTGATTAAAAAAAAATATGTAGTACTAAAGGGTAATAAGTTTAGGATTCGGATTAGTGAATTACTGATTTGCACTAGGGAGTCTAACCTAGAAATCACATAGACATGGATGTGTTAACGTTTAACCAACCCAACCAACTTATTATCACGCATGTATTAAGAGAAGTCCTAGAGCTATACTATTAAAGGTGGTCCGGGAGCGGAGTACACGTACAATGATAAAAACAATTCGATTAAATCAAACAGACAGTTTGAGATTAACAGATTGTTACGGATCAAAATCTTATCTAATAATTAGAAATCCTAATTCAATTTAGAAAAACACTAATCATTTACCAAAGTAATCACGAAGGGATTTAGCCAACAATCCTAATAAAAGAAACAAGTAATGTCCCAATGGCTCTACAACTAACTTATAAAAAGAAAAAATAAATAATTAAATAAACAAACGAACATATATGTCGCAAGCAACAAGAAAGAAATTGCTCTTCTCGTTTTCCGTGCTAAAACACACGCAGCCAAAAGGCTGCTGCCTTCCTTCTTGCGCCCTCCGTTTCTCCTCTATCGAACATGGAATCTTCTCCGAAGCCTTTGCGTCCCTTTTATAATTTTTGCTGTTCACCCAAAAAGCCCATGTTCTATTTAATTTAGTTAAAGTCTTATTTTATTTATTAGCCCACGTGCAGCTCCACTAAAAAGGTCAACCGAATTTTGTGTTGACTTTAACATTTACAAACCCAACATACTTCATTTTAGTACTTTCCTTAACTCACGTGACTTCCAATTTGGATGCACTCATTCAGTGGTGGAGCTTGACTCTTTTTTCTTGATTGATCGAAAGTTACATGATCTAAAAATAAATTATTATATTGTGAAGTCTATGTTTGGATCGGCGGTCTGCTTCGAGACGGGTCAAACAAAAAAATAAAAAAATAACAAATACGGGTCGGGTCAATCAATAAAAACTAAAAATATCGAATTCGGGTTGAGTCAGTTCAAAAAATAAAAACTGTAAATGATGAGTACCTTAAAGAAGAATTGTGGATGCCTTTGGCTTTCTTCTTGATCGATTTGATTCTTGTTGTGGGCTTCAGAATTTGATTGTGATGGATTTATATGCGCTTGTGGCTCACTTATTGAAGTCTTGTGACGTTTACTATTTTGTTGCTCATCCGTTTTTTTCTGAAAAAAAATCCAAAGTTTTTGTGTTACCCATACCTAATAAACAAAATGGTTATTTTTTTTAACACCAAGTGTGGTATACATGGTGTGATGGTGTGGTGTGATAGTGAGTTATTTTTAATTTACTTTGAAAAAAAAATAAAAAATAAATAAATAAATGGTGTAATGTGATTGGACAATGCCCCAAACCCCCCATCCCTTCACGTGAAATGATCACGCGGACCCATCACGCCAACAAGGGGCAGTGTTTCACGCCACCCATAATGCGGGTATACCACATGCCCTTAGAAGGGAGATAAGATACCTAATTACTTATTTATTTATTTTTATTAATTTTATGTTTTAAAAAGATATTTATCAAAACTACCCCACACTTTAACATTTTACCTTAAGATCAATTTCTTGATTTTCTTTTTAGTAAATTACATAATTTTATATATAATTTTAGAATGGGGATCGACTAAATACATTAAAAAAAATATGGTGACCGAATCAATATATATAAAAGAAAGTTTAATGGTGACCGACCTAATTTATTAATTATACAATAAAATTTTGAATGATGAATAGTATACTTTTAATATTTCACACTTTGATCACCACATTTTATATGTGTTATCATTTTGGTAGGAGACTTTTTATTTTTCATAGTTTGGTCATTAAATTTTGAGGTTTTGACAGTTTATACCCTTTAAACTTTTAAACATTTTTTTAACGAAATAGTAAACTTTTGGTTTTTATGGTTTAGTCACATATATTTCATACTCTTACGTTTTGTACCCTTTAACTTTTAACTTTTATACTTTTCTACTTTCGCTTTTAGTATATTTTTAACTTTTCTACTTTCGCTTTTAGTATATTTTTATAGTTTTATACATTCACTACAAGACTTTTAGACTTTTATGTTTTATACCCCTTAACTTTTTAACCCTCTAACTTTTAAAGTTTTTTTTTTGTTTTAAGTTTTGTTGTCTTCTACTTTGGCCACTAAACTTTTAACTTTTCTACTTTCGTTTTTAGCATATTTTTATAGTTTTATACTTTCATCACGAGAGTTTTAGACTTTTACGTTTTATACCCTTAACTTAGTATATTTTTATAGTTGTATACTTTCACCACGAGACTTTTACGTATTTTACTTCGTATCTTTTTAACTCTCTAACTTTTAAAGTTTTTATTTTTGTTTGAAGTTTTTTTATCTTCTACTTTTGCCACGAAACTTTTAACTTTTCTACTTTCGCTTTTAGTATATTTCTATAGTTTTATACTTTCACCACGAGATTTTTAAACTTTTACGTTTTATACCACTTAACTTTTTGACTTTCTTTCAGTATACAAATTGAATCCCGCAGCAACGCGCGGGGTGGTAAACAACTCGTATATATATATATATATATATATATATATATATATATATATAAATTTATCGTAAAACACGTATAATCGATACCCTTAATCGAAAAATCCGCAGTGACCGAGGTCACTGCGGGCACAATGTATAATCCGCCCTGCATCCATTTATTTCATAAGTCTTGTGACTTCTTTTTCTTCTACAAACCTGCACGTAACATAATTCAGAAAATGTCATAATGTTCTTGTTTGTTTTATTATTTCTTCCTTTTTCAGTTATTAAAAATAAGTTTATAAAACTGAAAGATAATAAAAGATAATTATGACACCCGGCTCATTAACATCACATATCTCGGACTCAACTTAATCATACTATTTAAGCTTATTTTTATCAACACATTATTATCGAAACCAAGCAAAAGAATATATTTTATACATATTTTGGTGTGTATAGAGAGTGATTAATATAAAATAAAATACACTTTTTAATCGCTCACATCTCCACACTTATTTTTTTTCGTCTCGGAAAAACTGCCATTGAATCATAATCGAAAAATACTCCCAAAACATTCTCAATTATTGTAATCACACGCCAATTGCAACTGCTGATTTTCTACCAGACTAAACCCAACCGCCAGCTATTCAGCCTCCAAAGTGTTTAGTATTTATATTCATTTTTATTCATTTATGACTTCAATCAACATGTGGATCCCACGCCTAGAAAGTTACAGCTTAACCTACTCGCATCTCAAAGTTTGTCAAGGAAAATGGTTCAACCATATAGATTGTCCTACCACCGCAACCTACATACTCGTATATCTTAGAAATAATGGAAGATGAATGATGGATAATGAAATTTTGAGCTTCATTTATTTATTCCTAACTACATATATATATATATATATATATATATATATAGGGTGAGGTTCATTGTAGACACTTTCGCATGTGAAATAGCTCTTTTTCACATGTGAAAGTGTCTAATTAATGAGAAAAAAGAAAAAAAGAAAAAAGAAAATTAATCACAACCATTAGATCAAGAGATCTAATGGTGAAAAAGGGTGTCTACCTGTCTACACTTATGGGGGTGTCTACAATGAACTTTTCACTATATATATATATATATATATATATATATATATATATATATAGGGGATGGATATAATGAAAACCACTTTGAGTTGGAAAAACCGTGGAAACTACCACAAAACGATTTTTTTTTCTTCAAAATTTTTGTAGTGATTATATGCATTAATACAAGCTCTATGGTGAAAAAAAATCAAAAAAACGCCTGGTAGTTTTTTTTTTAAAAAATTTCCGAAATCTGACGTTACGTCATGTTACATATGTAACATTTGTCTGTTACATATGTAAAATGCCTTGTTACATATGTAACAAAATCTGTAAATAATTTTTTAAAAAAAAATCTCTAGGCGCTTTTTTATTTTTTTTTTCACCAAAACCATCAAAAATGAATGTAGAATCTATAAAAAAATACATCTAAAAAAAATAACAAATTTTGAACGTCTTTTTTGGCCGGTTAACTTCTTTTTGCAAAAAAATCGGTTCTTAAATATTTTTTTAAAAAACATTTACTCGGCGTTTTTTTTATTTTTTTCATAAAGGGTGTTTTTTTAACTTAGAGAGTCACCATAAAAAAATTCGGAACAAAAAACGAATTTTTTAGCTTAGTTTTCACGGTTTTTCCAACTCGGAGAGGTTTTCATTTAATCCTTCTCCTATATATATATATATATATATATATATATATATATATATATATATATATATATATACTAGCCGTGTGCCCGCGCGTTGCGGCGGCGACAGTGTACAGCGTGTTATTTGTCTTCTGTTCGTACGTTCCATGTCAACGACACTTTACAACGCAATATTTGTTTATGTTAGCACAATGCGGCAGGCCGACAATTTATAATGCAGGATATCACTACTATTGTGATGTATGTATTGTACGTTTGTTAGTTTTCTTGTTCTTAACACTGATTTAATTTAGCCAACATTGATGATCTCAAATAAATATAAACATACACCTGAATAAAAATACATATTAACAAACGTCTTTTTAAACACAATACTAATGGTTTGTACATTTCGAATCATCAATTGAATCATAATGATACCCACCGAATAAAATTGAAGCTCCGCCAAATTACATACATGCATGAAAAGAATAAATTCTTAGGAAGTAAATACTCATGAAGGTTTAAAATTAGAGCTGAACAATTCCATCACAGAGGATGTGATAATCTTACACCCTTTTGGAATTGGCAAAGCAAATAAGATCAACATTTGTTTACCTTCGTTTTTGGTCCAATCTTAACCATTCGAGTCGAGGTGTCACACACTAAATACTAAACTCTAAAGCTAAACCCTAAAAATAATGACGGACAGAAATTACACAAATACAAGCAAGAATACACAATATGTAAGAAAACGTAAATTCTATAACTTAAAAGCTACACCCTAAATCCTAACCACTAAAGTTAAATCCTTAAAAACAATAACAAGCAGAAAAGACACAATGACCTGGATAACGTAAAATCTAAACCCTAAAAGCGAAGATCGTAGAGTTCAAGTGTTGGTTTCAATACCACTGAAATGAGTTGAATCGAAATTCGTTTTGAAGACAAATACGATGTACATTTTCTTAAGCTATGAACTTAAGAAAAATATGTTAGTTTACTTAGTATTAGTATTCATTTGTTCGTCCGAGTAAAGAATAAACACAAAAACCACATCTTTTGCGAAAACCTAAAAACTAATACTAAAACCTTCATAACTTTTTCATACAGTCATATTTTTTTAAAAAATTTGCACAAAAAACCTTAGAATTATGAGTTCTTTAATTCTGGAAAAGATTTAAAAAAAACTTTAACGTCTCGTCGTTTTTTTATTAGTGCACAAGTGCACTAATAATAAAACTCATACATATAGTATGCGTTAATGTTTTTTTTTTTAGAGAAATCGCATCAAATACGTTATAATTTTGTTAGTTTTTCGTGGTTTTTTATTAGTGCACATGTGCACTAATAATAAAGCACTTTATACGTGTCGTATACATTAATATTTTAAAAGAGAAATTGCACCATAAATCTTATAATTGTGTTATCTTTAACTCTGAAAATATATTTAACGTTTTAAAATTTTTTAAATTTTATGCTACACATGTGCACTATAACTAATAGTTATAGTGCATATGCAGAATTATCATTAGTTCTATGAATATTTTAGTTTTTTTAAATGTTTTTAACCTAAACAATATGTTTTCGCATGACAATTCTCATTTTTGTAGTACTAATGAAAATGGTGCACATGTGCACTAATAATACACATGTGCACTAATTATTTTTTTTTCGAAATATCAATTTCTTTTCCAGAATAAAAGACAATAGAATTTTAAGATTTTTGGTGCAAGTTTCATAGAAAAATATTAACGTATGTAAAAGTTATGAATGTTTTAGTGTTAGTTTTTAGGTTTTCGCAAAAAAAAAATAGTTTTCGCAGGATCTTTACCCTATATATATATATATATATATATATATATATATATATATATAGTATATATATATATATACTAGCATGGTGCCCGCGCGTTGCGGCGACGACAGTTTATAGCGTGTTATTCGTCATTTTTTGACGCGATATGATGGCACGACAATTTACAACATGATATTCGTTACTGTTAGCACGATGCGGCGGCGACAACAATCAACGCATTACTTGTTTCTTGTTATTTATCAATCCTCTCGTGATAAATTCGTAATATAGATTAGTAACTTCCAAGTTTTATTATTTATAAAACTTATAGTAATTAAATAAACTTAAACTGGTTACTAAACCATGAATAGATCGGTCTGACCTAATCGAGAATGTTAAGGTTAATGACAAGTAATACGCACTTGTTGACATTGTAACCTAAACTTTATTTTATTTTATTTTATTATTTTTTTTTTGGTGATAGAGATAACTAATTGATTAAAGAAATTCTTAATTGCTTAACGACATTAAGTTGAGGAAAATATTGATTTTAACTTTCAAGTCATGTTGGCATGGTGCAATGGTGTCCGCATGATAGGTTAGAGCTCGGGCAACTCCCATTGGGGAGACTCGGGTTCGAATCTTGATGGGGGAGTTTTACACCTAATGGTGAACCGCTTCGGCAGAAAGTTTCTCCGAAAACGGTTTCTGGAGGTGGTGTCCTAGCCAACGGAGGCACGGTTAAGACACTCGGTTCACGTTGTGTTCAACTGAAAGAGTTGTTAAAAAATATCATGTTGGTAGCAAATATGTTGTTAAAAGAAGAGGGTCTATTTACATCTTTTTTAGGTTAATATAATCGTTTACTACAGTGGCTTAATCTAATTCCTTTGGGTGGCTAGAGATGAGTTGGTCATAGACGGAAACGGCGTCACTAACATGCCCCGTCTGATTAGAGAAGCGTTTTTATAAAACTTAACCAAGGTTTTGTTACAAAAATTACATATAAAGCATTTAACAGTTGTAAACAAAAATGGCTATAGCATTCAAGCTAGTTACAAAATATCAGCTTCCATGGTGACGTGGATTTCTTATATATCATCGCCCTTTTACCATTTCTTGCGGTGGCCAAAAACTGGTATGCAGTTTTCCAAAATGGCTTCTTGTTAACTGCTACGTACTGTGCCCTAGTCAGATGGGCCAACTGCAATGTTTATACAAACCATTTAGTTTTTTTTTGTTCCATCCGAATATTTTCTATTTTGTTCAAACTTACCTCTTTGAAGAGCTCTTTCACTGGTGGCTGATGCAAAGGCTCAATGGCTGCTGAATTTTATATGTTGAGGTTGCTACTGGCTGCAGATTCAGGTGTGTGACCGGGTGTTTTATCCACTGCAGTTGCTACTCTTTTGGACACTGGTTCAGGAGTGCTTGATGATGGGTCAACCTGCATTTTGTTACTACTCTCCTGCATGAAAATGAACATCAACAAATTGGCAGCAGAATGTCAAGGATCTAGCATATGATTTGATGAAATAAAAATGGGTAAAATGGGTCGGAAATTTAATGAAACGGGTCAATGGGGTCAGAAATTTGATGAAAACGGGTCAACACAAAAGCCCCTTTTTCATGACAAAATTACCTGCTTGCAAACCTGATAATTGGAAAAACAGATGATTATACCAAAGAAATAAAAGCATACAAAACACCTGGTAGCAGATTGAAGATAATATGTGAAGTTCACCTATTATTATCGTCATTGTTCACTCAAAAGAACTTAAGTCGTGAACTTGAGGATAGCTGGTAGAATAAACCTGGAAATTGAGTTTTCGAAATGAGGCTTTCACTGTTGGTGCCTCGTGTTTCTGTTTCAAATAACAGTTAATATTTCAGCAAATTTAAAAACTAAAAGTTGCATATAAAAAGATTCACTTTCATTTAAAAAAAACGAACATCAGTTTATAATCTGTGAGATATTTGAACTCTATTAAAACCAAGCTGTTCTTGAGCTATAAAACCAAGCTGTTCTATTAAAACCAAGCTGTCTCATATACAGATGGATGGTTAATCCCTTTCTCTATATGCTTCACCTGTGAGAAAAGAAACATAAGTTAATATTTTTGTATCAAATAAGAAAATTTATGAAAAAAAAAATACACAGAAGGAAAACTACTTACAATTTCACTATGTAATCATTAATAATTTAATCAAATCAATGATTTACCCATTTTCATATAAAAATTGGTTAAACTCAGTTGGGAGGGAAGTTGAGAAATAACCACATGAAACTAATCATTACATGGCTCTAAACATTAAGCAGGATCATTAGTTACTTAACAACTAACACATGAGTGTTGACTAACTAATGGTCAACAACCAACATATAAGAAGCATTTGAGCAAAAAGAATTAATAATGGTCAACAACCAACATATAAGACCTGGAGGAAGACCCAAGTAGATATTTTGGTGAGCATTTGGGTATTAGCTAGCAATCATAAAGCTTTACAAATACCACCTGCAAAACCTAGAAAACAAGCAAGAAAATATAGAATTAAGAAAACTAAACAAATACCCAAACAATGGCTTCTTTATCATTAATTAGTTTTATTATAATACATGTATGAAATATAGAACAAGTATAGATATTGATGTTAATTGTAATCACATCATTAAATAGCAACTGAAAGAGTAATTACACATGTGTTTCCTAGTCTCCTATCTAGAAATAGATTGCATGTCATGCTTATAAAATTTAACTGCTACAAACTCCCAACATATTATGACAACATCACCAACGAAAAATACTAAAAAACCTACCTGCATGAACGCCAAAGGAGCAATGACAGCTACGCTTCAGCAAAGGGAACAGTAAGGATAGCGAGAAAATCAGTAAAAAAATGGAACAGATTCTTACAATGGAAGTATGCATTTGTGTCCACCTGTTAGCACCAGAATACTTAAAATGGTGCAACCAAACATAAATATATTTAAGGCTGACCTTTGCTAAATTGAAGACAGGATCGAAAAAGATGAGACAAATCTGAAACAACCAAATAAAATCATGATACTGAAATCAGCTTCAAAACAACAAATGAGTTAACAATCTTCCAAAAATAAAAGTTAGTGATTTGGACCTAATTTTTTTTTTGTCAAAAACAAACCCAACCGAACCATAAACCCCCTATCTTGATCGAGAGATACAAGTTTTGATTTTTTCCAAAATAAAGAAGGATCTACATTTACAGTTTGTGTAGAGATGAAAACTAAAATGGTATTCATATTTAGCATTATCTTGAGGGTTTAATGGCAGTTAACTTCATAGAAATCATCACTTGATAGGGAACTGATATGGATAGTTGTTCTTGAAGCTTGCAGAATATTATTTGTTTTAAGTAGATAAGTCCAAAATAAACCATCTAGCATAAACAAGCACTATAAGGCCACCCACATCGGTGGGATTTCGTCGAGTACGTACGTACGTACGGCGTACGTAACGTACGTAACCGATGTGGGTTACGTACGTACGCGCGTACGTACGTATATACAAACCTTCACGTACGAGACAATTGCGGGACCCACATGCATTATTCTCTTTTTTCTTTTTTCTTTAACGGCTCTTTTTTTTTAAAAATTCAAAGATTTTTGTTTTATTTTAACATTTAATAATTCAAATAAAATATAAATAAATTTGAAAAAAATCTGAAAAAATTTCTAAAATTCATAATTAAATAAAACATTAAATTTAATAATTTTTTTTTAAAAAAACGGCTAGTTTTTTTTTGTCTTATTATAACGGCTAGTTTTCTCAAAAATTCTATAAATACCACTTCATTTCTTCATTTCATTCACACATCAAACCTCTCATTTCTCTCTCAAATTTCTGCAAACTTCTCATTTCTCTCTCAAATTTCTGCAAATTCAAACTTCCAAATGGATCACAACAACTCAAACTCAAACTCAACCCCAAACAGAAACTCAAACCGAAACCCACCATCATTCATGTCTATGTTTCCAGACTATGATGCTACAAACATGAACCAGATTCTTCACCAATCTTCACCTCCTTCACAAATGTATCCACCACCTTCACAAATGTATCCACCACCTTCACAAATGTATCCACCACCTTCACAAATGGATCCACAAACATACTTTCAGATGCAACAAATGTAGATGTTCCAACAACAACAAATGGCGGGGATGCAACATCAACAGCAACAACAACAATCCCAAACTCAACAACCCCCACAAGCAACTCAATCACAACCACAACAGTCCGAGGATGGCCCCTCACAGGGAAGGGTTAGGGGGAGAGGCAAAGGCAAAACTACTACCACTACGGCTTCTCGTACTAAATGGCCACATTCAGATGAAGTCTTGATGGCAGAGGCCATATATGAGTGTTCGGAGGACAATGTTATTGCCACCAACCAAAATACTCATGATTTTTGGTTCAGAGTGCAGCAACACTATTCTAGTTCAAACCCCAAAGTGCCTAGAGATCAAAACAACCTGAAAGCTCATTGGCACATGGTCAAATCAAAGGTGGCCAGATTCAATGAATTATACTTGAGTGTGAAGAGTTCTTACTCAAGTGGGTGGTCTGATGACATGGTGTTGCTTGAAGCAAGGCACCGCTTTAATGCTGATCAAGTTACAGTTTTCAAATATGAACATATTTGGAATAAAGTCAAAGACAAGTTGAAGTACAACAGTGCTGAAGCTTGTGCGGCCAACCAAGGCCCCAAAAGAAACAAATCCAACACAGGTGGATACACTAGTTCTCATTCATCTACAAACTTTGGTGAGAACGAGTTCAATTTCCATCTTGTTGATGATAATGTTGGGGGTATTCCAGAGGAGCAGCAGCCTCCTCGGAATGAGGAGGAGCCTCCTCATTCAACTGTTCCTACACGCCCACCCGGTAGAAAAGCGGCCAAAGCAGCTGCCAAGGAAAAGAAAAATAAAGGTACTGCTGGTTCCTCAAGTACTGAGGAAAGTCGGAACCGCTTTTATTCAAACCTTACTTCAGTAGTCGAAAGCAGGCAGGAATACCTGGATAGGTTGTTAGCTATTGAGGAAAACAAGATGAAGCTTAAGTACTACAAGCTGGCTAACATGGATATCTCTCACTTGAGTAAAAAAAAACAGGAAGCTCATAACCAAACTTGTGCCCGGCTAAAGGTGGAACTGAACATCGAAGATGAGTCTGAGGAGGAAGAAGAAGATGATGAGGCTTAGGGTTTCCATGTTTAATTTCATGTTTTCAATAAGTTAAACTTTTAGGATTTGTTGTGTTGTTTAAATTTGGTTTGTTTTAATAAAAGTAATGTAGGATTTCCATGTTTAAATATTTTTTATTAAATATAAAAAAATTTAAATTTTAAATAAAATAGCCGTTAACATTTAATAATAATTTAATATTAAATTAATTTTTTTAATAAAAATATAGCCGTTATAAATAAATAAAGATTAAATAAAATGGTGATGTGGAAAGTAAAAGGTGGTATGTGGGGAAGTACTTGATGTGGAAAAAAAGTGGGTTTTGTGGTATGTGGGAAGTACATGATGTGGCATGCTGACTGGACCAAAAAGATGGTACTTAGGATGTTATTGATGTGGGTGGTCTAAGAACATTTCATGATTTTCACTTTGACTTACAATTTAGTAGATAAGTCATGATTTTCACTTTTCTCTTCATCTCTTTATTCTCCTTCCTTGACCTAACTACATGAACAAACATACACAGTTGAACATCCAATTCATATGCTAAATGATTGAAGATATACAAATAGTGAAGAATGATCATCACTTCACTTCACATTCTAGATGCTAACTTTTGTCAAAAACAGACTCAACCCAATTTCTCTTGTTTACATAAAAAAAAAAGATACATTAGCAACACCTTGGAATTCAGAAAACAATAGTAGAAGAAAACATGATACAAAGTTAGAACATGTAGGGCAATACCAATGACTCCACCTGTTTCATCAGTTTCACCACAACAGTTTCACTAAATTAAGGATTAGTTAACCAAACAAAGCAAATGCATGATTTGATAATTATATACTTAAAAAGTAACAAAATTTTAGTTTTTGTTAATCATTGTATATATAAACAAATTACCAGTTGGGGTGGATTAAAAGTGAATATTTTATTCTCATCAATAACTAACCATGTAAATAAATACAATATAAATATAAAAACCTTTTATTCTTCATTCATTCTCATCAATAAGTAAAGAAAAAAAGTTGTAAATACTCAAAGAAAACCTTACATTCTAAGGTTTATAGTTTAGAACCAGATTTTGTTAAACTTTTAATCACGGTCTTAGAAACATGAATCAACAACATTTCTTCTTGAATTTCAAAAACAGAAGAAGAAAACATAAAGCCTAAAAGAATAAAACATGCCTGATACCCACAAAATTAGAACATGGAAGCATAATTAATACCGGATAGTAACCAAGAGAAACCGCGAACAACAAAAAATGGCAGAATTCCCTGCACATACACATAAGAAGGGGTTGTAAACACAAAACCAAGAAAACTGAAGGTAATTCCAGCCACAAAATTAGAACATACAAACCTAAACAGCACCCAAAACCAAGAGATCAATGTACCTTTAGGAGTTTGGAAGTTAAAAATTGAAACATAATCATTGATTTACCTTCAACACAATACAACTTTAGTCAAAGAAATAAACACATTTAAAGGTTGTGACCCTAAAATACATACTGACCTTAGCAAATATGAACAACAATTGAAGACCCCAAAGCTTGCGTCTGAATATCTTCAAGCTACAACACGAATATATACACGCAATTTAGGTTATTAGACAATTTCAATTGCAATTTGAATTGACAACAATACAAAGAATCGGAATCTGTACCTCAATGTCCTCAATGTCACAGTGTTTTGATTTGCGATTACAACAGAGAAGTAGAAGGTGTGTTTATAAAGGGATTCTTACACAATTTCAACTGCAATTTGAATTGACCGCCAGGATTACCTAATTCATGTCGTTGCTGCCGATTACCAAAGGAATTCAAGAAGGGGATGTCTGTATTTTGCTCTGAATTGAATCCAGGATCGACGATTACCCAAAGAATCCGATAAAGGGGTGTGTATAATTCATGGTTGCATCAAAGCGGATCTCTGAATCCCTGGATTGCATGGAAAGAAAACTGATATCACCCCTCAAAGGGGAGATTCGCTTTGATACGTCACATCACGCTTCTGCAAAAGTAAAAAGGATCGCTGCGATTTCAATTCAAAAGAGCTGCCTCTCGATTCGTTCATTCAAAGAGAACAAAGGGAACCAGGGTTTGGGAATACCGGAACCGGAAAGAAAAGGGGGAGGAACACGGACCGATGGTGAGAAGCTTGTACAAACAGGAAAGCGTCTTAATTTTAAGACGGTGATAATTACCAAAATACCCTTTTTATCAATATGCTTTATATAATAGTATAGATATATATATATGTATATATATATATATATATATATATATATATATATATATATATATACGGGGTGGTTAGTATGAAAACCCAATCTAGTTGGGAAAACTTTCAAAACTCATCCAAGGGCCTAGAATTAACCACATCATCCAATTCCATTATACCCATAAGGGCTTTTTGGACATTTCATTATCCCTAAAAATAAAGACAATCTAATCCCCTGGCACAACATCAATTCATTAAACTAGATTTGTATTTTAAATATATAATATATTAAAGACATGTCACAATCTATCTCTCTCATCTCTCCTCTATGACACCTTTACTCTTTTTCCTCTCTCATCTCTCTTCCATCATCTTTCTTTTCACATCTATATTCTTTATTTTTTTTATTACTAAACACCTTATTATATTCTTATTAAAATTAATTTCTAATAATCGATTACAGATTAAATATAATTGTTTCCCATTTTATTATCAAATACTAAAATACGTATTTTATAGAAGTAAAAAACCTTTTCATAGAAAAAGGTATTTTTTAAATATAATAAATTCTAATACTAAAACAAATTTTTAAAATAGTTAAATTTTGACTTTTTCTAATAAAATAACTAGTCATTATTTTCTTTAATATAAAACGTTTATGTTAGGTTACATATGTAAAAAAATGTGTTATTGTTATATAATATTCCACTCACAGCATGTTACATATGTAAATATTTCATACGTTCATATACCTAAACGTTATAAAATGTTTCATACATTGTTGAATATTAAAAAAAATAATCAAAAAGTATAAAAACCTAACAAAAAAAATATTACAACACAATATAAAATCTAATTATGTTTCGTTCTTTAAAATCATCTTTATCTTTGACACAAAAATTCCTTCACCTACAAAGGAAATAAGTTCATGAGTTTGTATACGTAAAACGTTACACATGCTATATAGACAAAAATAAGAAACATTTAATTGTGAGTTGCAAAATGAGATGTAACATATTACGTAAGTGCATTAACATATGTAAAGTCATTACGTAAGTAAATTAACATATACTTACATATGCACCATCATTGTTTTTATCATGTTATGTAAGTAAACATAACATTAGACATTACATATGTAGTTTTAAAATAGATAATGATATGTTCATGTATAAAAATTTGATGTTTACATAAGTAACGGTTTTGTGAAAAAAAAATTAACTATAAATAAGCATATCTACTTCGGTTTGAACACACTAATGCCATATTGCCATAGGTAAACATGAAAAAAAAACTACAACCAACATAATAAATATTAATTGTTATTTATTAGGAATATTTAAAAGCATAAGATTTCACATATTAAAATATTTTCTAAGGTTACATATGAATTAATTAAAAGGAACTTCATTCCTACGTATGAAAAATACTTACATATGTATGCAGTAGGACAAAAACTACATGTGAAACTATGAATAAGACTTTCATATGTATGGGCCATATGTATGCAGTAGAGAGAGACTAGATATGATACATTGTATATGTCTATATTTACATATGTAAACCTTTGTTATTACATATGAGAGTTATTACGTATCTAAAAATGATGTTTACATATGTAAGGATTATGAGATATAGCTTATAATAATATTATAGACATGTTACATGTGTACGAATTAAAAAAAAAAACACTCCACTGTTACTTATGAATTATACTTTCATATGTAGTACTCATGTTTACATATGTAAAAAACACTTTACATATGTACCAATTCACAAACCAAAAACTGCTGTTCTAAACTGATAATAATTAGCCAACAAACCTAAAAAAAAAACAAGTTCATCAGTTAATACTCGTAAAAGTTACATAAGTACATTTACATATGTAAATTTAAATAGATAACAAGATGTAGCATGTTACATATGTAATTTCATATGTAAAATTACATATCTAACATCTTTAAAAATTATGTCAAGATCACCATAAGTATATAAATAAATCTATATGTTACCTTAAATAAAATACATATGTAAGATATGTAACGTCGTTACATATATTACGTAGATAAAATACATATGTAACTTCAGAAAATAAAGACTTACAATGAATTAAAATTTTCTAAATATATAGTTTACTTATGTACCATCAGAAAATAAATACTCGTAAATGAATGAAAATGAATGTTATGCCATTACTTAATAAACTTATAAATTTAAAAGGAGGAGAACATAAGTAAATTTACATATGTAACATTAGATATTAAATATAAAAGTTAGAAAATATATTTTTATAATTGAATCAATTAAACCAGTTTTAAACAAAAATAGATTAAAGAAAACTGAAAATCAACGACTAAAACATTTTTTAACATGTTTACATCGTTAAAAATTCTAACAAAATCTTCCATAAATACATAGATTTATTTACATATGAAACATAATGAGATGTAACATGTTACATAGGTAAAATTACATATAAAATATCTTAAATTTACATAGGTAATGAGATGAAACATAACAAGATTCACCATAAGTACATAGGTAAATTTACATATGTAACTTCGTTAGCATGTTACTTATGTTACAGAGGTAAATTTACATATGTTAAACCACCATATCCTCCCCTCAAAATGTTTAATCACATTAGTTCAAGCATTAACATACACAACTTTACATATGGAGGACAAGTTTACATATTTAAATTAAATAGATAAATGAGATTTAACATATTATGTAAGTGAATTAACATATGTAACGTCTTTTTACATATGTAAATTTACACATGTTATAAATGTACATACGTAACATGACTAAAAAAGCATATTAAACTACACAGAGATATTCAAGGGAAAATCTATATCTAAATATACATACATAACATGATTATTGGCAAATTACTTTGAGGACAAAAATTACATTAACATTAACATTAACATGAGATACTTCATCATTTATCTCATTGATAAATACAAAAAATAATACTTTGTCTTAATGACACTAAGTAAAAGATCATAAACCTCTTTTGGGAATAATAAATACAAATTCATATTTTGACTTACTACATACTTTCAATATCAAATCAAGGCAAAACAAAAGAAAACTAAACTTTTAAAAATATATATAAAAAAATATGTTACCATCATGGAGAAATCTAGCCCACTCGACGATTACATAAAACTTACAGATCTGCTCATATCTGAAAAATAGGGGCAAGGGTACCTGAAAATGGATTAATCTAGCTCACTCCACAATAGTGTCTTTATTGATTTCAGTTTAGCAATCATTCTGGTGATGACAATCGAATTTATTCAAATATATATGCTTGCAATCAAAGGGGATGAAACTTCTAAGAAGAACTCATCCATGGAGGAAGCTTAGAATTTTCTGGGGGGTTTGAGATAGGTAAGAAATGAAAGAGAGAGAGAGAGAGAGAGAGAGAGAGAGAGAGAGAGAGAGAGAGAGAGAGTAGGTGGTAGCATAATGGGTAATGATGGTGGCGGAGTTGGTAATGGTGGTGGCAGAAGTGGTAATGGTGGTGGTGGGGGTGGTAATGGTGGAGGTGGAAAGTGATGGTGGAGAGAGGAAAGTGAGGTTTGAAATGGTGGATAGACAGATGGTGGTTGGAAGTAAGGTTGAAGATGAAATGGATGTTCTTGGAAAGAGAATGATATGATGTTATTGGGATGTGAAATTTACTTGTGCCCATAATACCCTTTTCTACTAAAAGACAAAGGCAAATGAGTAATTAAATTAAAAGAAAATTTAGAAAAAAATGATAACCATTAGATGGACATGATCAATGGTCTACAATTGGTTTTTAAAGTTTTCCCAACTCAAGTGAGTTTTCATTCTACCCTTCCTCTCGATCTCTCTCTCTCTCTCTCTCTCTCTTATATATATATATATATATATATATATAGGGTTAGGTTCAAATGAGAACTAATTGCTTTTGAGAACTTTTGAGAATCATTCTGGGCCACTAATTTTCATGGGGGGACCACTCAAATTCATGGGGGGGATTTCCCTATAGATAACTAGTGGCTCAGAATGGTTCTCAAAAGTTCTCAAAACCAATTGGTTCTCAAATGATCCTCTCCCTATATATATATATATATATATATATATATATATAGGTGAAAGTTTAAATACAAAGGGATATTTCCGTGCGAAGTGTGAGAAATGATGTTAGCCTCTGATTTTGATAAATGAGTGGTCTAGATTTGAGAAATCTAATCCAGATGCAAAACAAAAAAATTAAGCGTGCAAATAACCTAGAGGGGTAAAATGGGTATAACTTAAAAAAAGTTTCCCCCATCTTTTTTAAACGTCTATAACTTTTTCATATGACATCGGTTTTTAAAAAAATTACACCATAAAATCGAGCATTTAGTTCTCTTTAATTCGAGTATAGTATTGCTATACTTTTTTTAAGTTCAAAAAACTTTTTTAAGAACTCGACTATGCGTTCAGGTGACATTTGCGTGATTATGAAATAAAGCATGCGTGATTTTTGTATTTGGTGGCAAAATGGTGATAATTGCCTTTTTGACACCATTTTGCTACCAAAACATATTTTGGTGGCAAAATGGTGACAATTGCTTATGAGAATAAAGCTTGTACATTTTTTCACAACATATTGGTGGCAAAACGGTGATAATATGACCTGGACATTTTTTCACAACATATTTGGTTGCAAAATTGTGGCAATTGCTTATGAAATAAACATATTTGGTGGCAAAATGGTGACAATTGCCCTTTTGACACCATTTTTGCTACCAAAACATATTTGGTGGCAATTTTTTTTTAAGTTCGTCTTCGTAAAGCTTGCGTGATTATAATATGGGAAAAGTGAGTATGATGCTGTTATGCATCTAAGCTTAGATGTGAAACCTATCAAAACTACGTAGTTTTGATAAAATTAGAAAACCTAAAAATTGACTCTTTCTAAAATTCACGTCCTTTTCCCCTAGCTCCTTTGCAATCAATCCAACAACTTCGTTTTACTCTCCTAATTCGATCACAGGTCTGACGTTTTCTTATCTCTAATTTTAATGGTCCATCAAGTTTAGCGACAATATTAATTTAGGAACCAAAGGAATAGATGTGATCCGCCAGATTTGTTCTTGAATTAATCGAAAAAATTGGTTACTGTTTATTTCTATGATGCATATTAGGAGCAAACCCTTGATGCAAATACAATTATACATCGAGAAGATTGATCGACAAGATTTATGCGGCTCAACTTACGAAATTTCTAATTATTTAGGTGTATTGATCTTTTTTTTTTAAATTTGGATAATTTATTAAAATGATATAGTTTTGAGAAAATTTTTAACAAAACGACGTAGTTTTGATGGTTTCGCATATAAGGTTAGATGCATAATAGCACCATATTCACTTTCCCCTTATAATATAGCTTGTGTGATTATGATATTTTGGTGGCAAAATGGTGACAATTGCCTTTTTGACACCATTTTGCTACCAAAACATATTTGGTGACAAAATGATGACAATTTCTTATGAAATAAAGCCCTTGCGTGATTATGTATAACTTGCAAGATTATGACCTGTACATTTTTCACAACATATTTGGTGGCAAAATGGTGACAATTGCTTATGAAATAAAGTTTGCGTGATTATGTATAACTTGCGTGATTAGGACCTGGACATGTTTTTACAACATATTTGGTGGCAAAATGGTGACAATTTCCTTTTTGACACCATTCATATTTTGGTGGCAAAATGGTGACAATTGCCCTTTTGACACCATTTTGCTACCAAAAACACGGTGGCAAGATCTTGCGTGATTATCAAACGGAATACATGGGATGACTTTGCACCACAACCGACCACCTTCCGTTTTATAGCGCCAAGCCCATTTAGTGAGCATACAAATGTTGAACAAATGAAACAGGACAAGACCCAGACCACCGACGTCCTTGGGCCTAGACACCACCTCCCTGGAGACCCAGTGAACTTTTTTCTTGTCGCCATCTCCGCCCCACAGAAACCGGCTTCTAAGACTTTCCAGAATGTTGATAACCTCTTTCGGGGCCTGAAAAACCGAGAATAAGTAAGTCGGTAGGCTATCGAGCACCGACTTAATGAGAGTGAGCCTACCCCCCATCGAAAGAGTTTTGGATTTCCATCCCGAAAGTCTCTTCTTGAAAGTGTCCACAACTTTGCTCTAATGCTTTTTCCTTGACATATCAGAACCCACAATCATCCCTAATTAATCTAAAGGGAAATTGCAAACCTTACAACCGAGCACCTCCGCTCTAAGACCCACTTCTTGATTGGAAATGATGAACCACAAAATCACACCGTAGATAGATATGAAATTATAATTCAACTAGGAACAAGCTATGTAATGGAGAATAATAGATGAATTGATTGTTTTATTGGAATTGCTATATTTGAGTACAATTGGGGAAAAACACACAGTGAATGTGTGGTTTTTCCAGAACTGAAAGTTGCACTACTGATGAATAAGTGAGCTATTTATAGAACTGCCAGAGTCGCATCTTCATAAGCTGGTTGGATGCACTTGCGTCTTGCCCATCCGCAACTGCATCACTTCCGGCTTTGTTCTTTATACGACACTTGCCCTTCAGGTCTTTATCATCGGAAATGTATCCGCTAAGTCATTTGCATGTCCAGCCTTGACCTATCCTCATCAAGTCCCCCTAGTCCATTGATTATTCGAGCAATAATTATTAGACTAGAGGTTTAAAAGTATTTTGCACTTCCGATAATTTTGGAAGATTTTATCGATCATCTTCATTAGGTCCCCATGTGTTTTTAAACTTGTTACATCATTAAAAACCTTGCTTAGAAAAACCCTGTGGGAAAAAACCGATGCTAAGGAAAAAAGAGTGTAACACACATCTCTTCTTTGCGCTAATCATAGATTTCAAAGATCAAAAAATTTCCTCTATTTCTAACGATTTCATAGATCTGGTCATCAAGTCCCCCTAGTCCTTATGTTGTTTTGTAGAAATGACTAAGGACTAAGTTACAAAGATCATAATAGGAACTGCTTGTGAAGCAAGATCTAATGGATCATAAGACTTCACTTGTCTTTAAAACAGATCGCTTCTGCAAATGTAGTCGTTACATTCTCATAAGGGTATTTAAAAGTTTTATTGTAAAGAAACGCTCCTGCAAGTGTATATAATAACTGACTTGTCAGGCGTGTCTTGCATGTTGAATTGTACTCGAGTACTTTTTGTACCCGCCAGTACACGTGTCAGTTGGGGATTAATTTGAGGGGACAGTTTTCAGTTTTTGTTTTTGAATTTTTTAAATTCAAACGGTTATTTTGATCCAAAATTCTTGCCCCATATAAATATATACTTTCCCCTAATTTTTCATTCTCTACTTCTCTCATCTCCGTCGCTTTCTTTATTCTCCTTCAAGCCCTAATTCTCTATCGAGATTTCAGTTAAAGGTTAGTCGATTTCCTTTTTGCTTTTTACTGCATTTTTCATGGCATCTCCATCAGTTAAAGTTGATGATGATTCGAGTAAGCACAATATGCACATCTCGTTTTCATATATGTCGCCTCGCGACCTAGATGAAGTTATTGAGCGTTATAATGTGCCGCTTTCACTGAATCCAACCCTTCCGTTGCCGAAAACTCCAACTTCCCCTTTCCCTGGTGGTAAAATTGGGGTCTATGTTGATATGTTCAAGCTTGGGAACTATCGTCTCCCCTTTACCAAGTTTCTTATGAGAGTTTTGATGTTTTTTAAGATCCACATTTCACAGATGCATATTCAGGGGTTTTCTCGTTTAAACCATTTTGAGGCTACTTGTAGGGCTGTCAATGTATCACCAAGTGTCACTCTTTTTAGGGCTTTTTATAGAATCACAATGGCTGGTGATTGGTACACTTTTGAACGTAGGAGATCCGTTAAGAGAATTAGTACTCATCTTCCACCGAACCCTCGTTCTTGGAAATCCAAATTCTTTTATATCGATGATCGATGTGTTCCTCTTCAAATGGAATGGAGAGATGTTGAGGATGTGGTTCATGACCCAAATTCAAACGACGGTGATTATAGTCAGGAATCCTTTGATAAGTTAGTGTCTTGTGCAAGCCCTATTCGAGAACTTCCAGAAGCCATTCTTCTTCTTTGTAGAATGAGTAGGGCTTGGTATACTCCTGAACTGTGGCCGATTCTGACGAATCATGGGAAGGGTAAGGAATTACCCTCTCATCATTTGCGATCCTGATTTTAAAATATCTTTTCAGTTTTTTGACAAGCTCTTTTTCATTGTTTTGCAGAAATGGATCTCTTTGAAGCGATGCAATTGAAGAGTTTCGATGATATTGATCTAAGTGCAGAAGTTATGGAAGATGGGTCTATGCCGTTTCTTCGGCAAACTGCCAGCTCTTTCTTGGACTATCGTCCTGAAGAAACGCATGTTAAAGAAGTTGATTCGCAAATGGATGTGCAACCGGAAGTTGCCGATTCTGAAAAAATACAGGAAACCGAGTCTACAAGTGGTGATGCTGCTGATATTGTGAAGATCACCAAGAGTGGTGCTGGTGGAAGTGGTGAGATTACCCCCAAGGGTAAAAACAAGGAGATCATTGACGGTCATGCTAATGTGACTTCAAAAGCATCATTACCACCCAAGGGAGGAAGCAGGATTAAAAGATCCGCAAAAGCAGTTGTTATAAAGGAAACAAGTGGTCTTGAAAAGAAAATCTCCTCGTTGGAATTTGCAATCTTCCCCCCATGACTCCAAGGTAAACACTTCCAAAACTACTGAGATCACTTCCGATTCTACGGAGATTGTTGAAGTTAATGATCAACTGGGAGAGGGTGTGCAAACAACAATTGATGCTGTGTGTGACGCACACTCCCAGTCTTGGTTCCAGGAGGGGTCACGTGTCGGATTTACTCATGAACACATGGTACAACAGAGATAACTAAGCAGCGGAAATTAAAAACTTTTCATTTATATATATAACGAGTTACAATAGTAAGGAAGATAATAACATAATCTATAACTAGATCTTATCTATAGCTATGCCAGTCTACTACCGAGTCATTCCTGATAGCTTGGCCATCTAATCTGCCCTTGCTAGAGCCCTTCCCTTGCTACTTTAAACATCACCAATACCTGACATACATGTTTTTAAAGGTCAGCTTAGGCTGGTGAGTTCTAAGTATTTTAAAACTTTACCTTTCCTTGAAAGGTTTACCTCAAACATTTGGGCCTAACGACCCCTTCTTTATAAACATTTATCAGGTATAAAACATAACAGAATTATACCAAAACATTTATCCTTTATCAGGTATAAGACATAACAGAATTATACCAAAACATTTAACCATTCATTCTACTAAGCATTGTCTATTGGAACCACGTTAGTTCCTCGGGCAACCGTCGCCACCCGAAACCTTTCATAGAGTAACCGTCGTTACCCCGGGGAACCGTCATCCCCCGCTTCTGATTGTACAACCACCTTTTCCCTTTCTCTAGACAATATCTGCTTAGATTAAAACTTTTTCAACCTTTTAAACCTTTTCATCCTTTTCAAAAGTCCATTTAAATAACTCTTGTATTTGGACTCATAACCGTTTCAACACCAGCCCATTACCCGTATATGGAAATAAGCGTTTCATAAATATAATGTTATGGGTCTTGCATAACAAGGCTAATAAGATCATATTTACCCGACGCTTAGTCCTACACATAGGCTCAAACCAAACATTCACATTTTTCATTTCTCAAAGCTTTATATAAAAGTTTCATCCTTTATATTACCCGTTTATTATAACCTTCCCGAAAAAGTAATAACAGATAATAATAACTATAAAACAGTTATAAGTATTATATGTGTATCAACACAAAACAAGTAAAGGCATCTCAGATACTTCTTAAGTGAGCAGTTGAATATATATATCATTGCATGTATATCAGGCCCGAAAATATTAAAACATTTAAAACATTTAAAAGTGGGCTCATAGAACTCACCTTATTCTCTTAAGCAGTTAATTCAGAGAAAACCTCCGTAATGCTTTCCAATTAAACCTAATCGCGTATTGTGTTGCGTTAATGCAAGGTTTAATATAATAAACACTTCCTTTTCTTTTGTTAATAATAAGAAGACACGCATTCCTATAAGTAAACGCTCACTCCGGGATCGCCCAGTGAGGGATGCCATTTCCCAGTTGGGATTTATGCGACACCCTCGCTTTTGCCAGAAACCCCAGTGTACAGGCGTTTACCCTTCCGGTCCACGCGAACTTCTAATATCCGATTAACTCGGTATTTTAAATATTTTATCATTTATCCATTTTAACTTTATATATACTTATTATATATATAAACACAGTTCCATGTCAAAAATCAAGTCTCCATACTTTCCGGATTGTTTTATATTAAGTAATCATATTCCAAAACCCTAATTTCCCGTTATCCTCATTTCTTGATCAAAACTCATTTTTATTCAAAACCAACTTAGGGTATTATCCGATATAACATTTTATAACATGCTTTAAAATTTCGAAGTTTAGTTCATTACCGTTTGCTCGGTTTTGATAGCACAACGGCTAGAAAACCGTAATTTCAACATTAACACTTAAATATATATTAACACATTTTAAATATGTTTCAAACATATATTAAACATTCTTTAACCCGATAATTAATTTATCATTATCGTTAACCTTTATATTAAATATATATATATATATATATATTTAATATTTAAATTCATATATTCTTTTAATCAATTTTAATTAAATAAAATCAATTACTAATCATATATATTTATTTGTCTTAAATATATATTTAAATCATTTATCCCGTTCTATTCTTATTTTATATAAACTAGTGTGCAGGCCCGTGCGATGCACGGCCGGGGGGAACTTTGGCCGACCCTAACATGCTCAGTATGTTTGTATACGTGAAATGGTTTTGATCACACCAGTGCTTGGGAAAAAACGTAACAGTGTAAGTAAAGAAGGTCTCTAACTATTTTTTGGCATTAGCAATAGTCATATATTCAGTGTATTTGCTAAAGATAATATACACCATCCATATATAATTAGGAAAACAGTTGTAGGTCTAAGTTGTAAAAGTAAGATAGAAAGAGACAGGTTTGTCAAAGTTTATCAGTTTCATGAAAAAACAAACCAACATATAATAGCAGACATGAAACAGGGCAGTTCCATCCGGCTGGGCACGTTCCTCATCAAGTTGGAAGCGTAGCAACTTGTGTCGAGAAAGGCCCGTTGTCTAGAAGAATGTTGCCCAGTCTGCTTTCATCCTTAATCAAGGTTAGACGCCGTCCTTTCCCGTCCATAGGATGTTAACAGTAAATTATGTCAGTCTAAACTTTAGAATTGCTTGATTGTAAACATGGATGTTGTGGTAGCAGCTGGGAACTGCGTAAACAAATGTATACTTTATTATTAACAGAAGACAAATTAGGCAATAATTTATTATTAATAGAACCCAAATTACGCAAGTGTTTTAACTTAGGAGACACATATGTAGTGTATGAGCATTGCAGCTTAGCATGATATCCATATTAGCAATAGTCATATGTTCATTGTATTTGCTAAAGATAACGCACGCCGTGCATATATAATTACAAAAACAGTTGTAGGTCAACAGTGTAGAAGTAACATAGAAATAGTTTAAGTTTGTCAAATTAGATCAGTTTCATGAAAGCAAACCAACAAATACTAACAGACATCAAACATGACAGTTTTATCCGGTTGGGCACGTTCCTCGTGAAGTTGGAAGCGCAGCAGCTTGTGTCGAGGAAGGCCCGTTGTCTGGAAGAATGCTGCCCAGTCTGCTTTCATCCTTAATGGAGGGTAGATGCCATCCTGCCCGGTCCATAGGGTTTAACCGTAAACTCTGTCAGTCCAAACCTTAGAATTTCCTGATTGTAAACATGGATGTTGTAGTTACAAAAAAGCGTTTTAGTAATGGACTGCAATAGTAAGTTATTATTATAAAGTAGCTGACTCTCCAGGTTGTGGGTTGTCAGCTGCTTGAAGTAGTGTGGGCTAAGATCGTTGTGAACCTGGCTCGGCCTGGAGAGGGTGCAATGATGCTGGGGGGTCTTGGTATAGTGCAACACCAGAGTCGGTGAATACATGAGTAACTCCACATTTGTAAGGATGGTGTTCAGCACTCCCATAGTCTGTAAAAATAAGCTAACTGCCAACTTCAATTTTGCCTCTATTATCATCTTTTCTTAGAGACATATACAACCACTTGCATATACTTAGAATTATCAACTATTTTCCTACATGAAAATCTTTTGAGACCATTGAAACCTCAATAAAAGAATATGGTGCAAAGATTTGAATATCTTCCTACTCTAATAAAAAAAATTAGATATCTTGCCACTTGTCACTCTCACGTTAATCCTTACATTGCTTTTCCCGCCCATAGCTAGCTTGACCCAAAATAATAGACACACGGATCTAAAGATCCGTATTTCTTACCTGCTCTTCTTTATTTCCTAAAACCCTAAATTTAGTTTTCATTGTTCTCCAGTCACTCACATACATCCTCTCCTCTCTCACCGTCTTCACATGTATCTATTCCTCTTTGGTTCGTTTCAAGCATTCCGTCTTCATGCTTGTAAGTTGCAAATAACAGTTTCGTTTCTCTGCTTGTCTCTAAATTCAATAGCTACTAATTTTTTATTGATCCTTTAACCCATATCAGTTTTTTCTTGGGTTTTGATAGGAATGATTTTGTTAAATTGATTTATGTGCTTGATTGAGCTTTTCGGTGTTAATTATTCATGCAGTACAGTAGGCTATTAAAGATTAATATATATGTTTGGTTGTCATTTTTCAATCTGCTGGTACAATTACTAATCTTATCTTCCTCCAGGACTACACCTTCGAATTTGTGTGGATGGTTTGTATGATGATTTTGCGAATTGATTTTGAGAGTATAAATTGAGTATGTGACATAGGTTGAAGACCTTTTTTACCTGTTAGTAAAACGATCATTTGTGGCTTCCATTCCGGCTTCTTTTTTTCCATTCATTGTCTTCATTTGATTCCAAATTGTATTTTTGTACGTTCACTTGCTGCATTATTTTGTTTCTAGTTTTCTGCTTATCAGTAAACGTAATCTGTGAGATTGGGTGGTTTGTTTTTCTCTTGATTACTGGGGATGCTATAGACCCCTTTATATTTGTGGGTTTATGTCTACCACCGAACTCGCTATTAATAGTCGTAAACAATTATCCTTCTACCAAAATTTGCAGGAACTATTAGAAATTAGTTACGCTTGAAAAAGTTTACTTCTTTAAAATATATATCAACCATAAACTAATTAGAACATAACTTGATACACTGTTATTTGACAACTAAATTCGTCGGACAGTAATTTATGCAATGCATTCAGAAGCAACTTAGGTTGTGGTTTGGCAAACCTGAAAGTGAGACTATTTAGAATATTAGGAGAATATAGACTTTTATCGAAGTCTTGGTGGACGTATTCCGATTCACATATACTGTCTGGGCTCAAGTATTTTTTTTCATCGTCGGGGATCGTTGATAGCATACGATCATTTGTCTCCAGATACATGAAACCTTAAACTAAGACTTTGATCTTAGTTTAAGGTTTCATGTATCATGGCGAACAAATCGTTTGTGTCTATAAGTAAGATTTTAAAATACGGGTACATCACTCTAAATACAACAAAACTATGCCACCATCAGCAGGCAGTAACTTCTCTTGAACTTATGCCTCATGTATTAATGGTTGGGCATTACAACACTTAAATAATGTTTTAGTATGTTGTTGAGTTTTAGATATATATAAATGTAATAAAGTGATATTTCTAGAAATTAAGAGGATAATTTCAGCTTTAGAACTAATTTAATCAATGACATGTTCTCTTAGGTTCTTTTTTTTCTTCAGCAGATCAGTTCCTTTCTATGATGCAGGTATGTCTAATGCCAAAATATCGCTGCACTTAAGCATCATGTATGTGTATATTCTAAAAACTTGAGACGATTTATTATTTACTATATATGATATCGTGTAAGATCATATGGGAAAAAAACTTAGAAAAATAACAAAGAAAACCTGTATGGACCAATAGTTAAAGTGAATATACAACATAATTTTGCTTAGTTTAGTAAATAGCAATTGTACTAAATGTATATGGCCACCCTACACACAGTAAACAAAATTGGAAAAGTATGCACAGGTCCAAATTCATTCGTTAGCCTCTACCACAATGCACTTACAATTTAGTATAATGCATATTTTAGAATAAAAAGGAAAACATTGCCCATGAATTCAACACTCTGCTATACTTAGTAAACTCTCACACCATTAGCTTGTTAGGAAAACATTGCCCATGAATTCAACACTCTGCTATACTCAATTGCCAGATGTGAGAAACTGTTTAGTTAATTTTTATTTTGTGTCTTTGTGTTGTGAATTTGATTTTTTAACAACTAATTAGTTGACATTTTGGTGAGACCTGTTTAATAACTTGTGTTAGTAATTTGTGTGAGACCTGTGTTAATTAGATGATTTCTAGTTGATAAGACTTCGATTTTTTTTAGAAATATATAGAAAAAAGTAGAGGTGAATCCTGATATATAATAGGAGTGAATCCTAACAAAACCAAAAATTGCTTTGGTTCAATGGTTACAGCGTGATATTCCAACTCTTAAGTCTCGAGTTTGGATTCCCGTTAGCAGTGTTTTTTATTGTTTATTCTTTAACTTTTTTTTAATGCCTTTTGTTTTGAGCGACCCTTAAATCCTCGCATATACGCATTCAAACATTCAAACGCCCCAAATCCCGACCCTAATACACATTCTCTCATGTCTCAGCCTCCCACCCCTCACTCCCCCTGATCGATGATTCGGCTATCCCCGACGTCCGGCGAGTGGCGACCGCCTAAGCCCCTGGT